>JZKD02S1791274.1:154952-186763 GCA_000966675.3 Picea glauca | reverse complement strand
GAAATTATCTCTTTTTCAAGGCATTGAGTACTTTTTCTGAGGTTTTTCTATGCTATATTGATATTTGGTTCCTAACAGTTGGGATTGTCGACAACACCACACCTGCACCCATACAAAATTGGGTGGCTTCGCTAAGGATGAGATCACTTTGTCAGCCAACAATGTCGATTTTCATATGGCATCCAACCCTTCAAGGATGAGGTATTATGTTATGTTTCCCCACTGGATGTCTGTGATGTTCTCTTGGGCCAACCATATATGTGGAGACACCATGTTGTTTATGATTCTCAACCCCGTAGTGTCATTGTTACTTTGGGGGGTCATATCTACAGAATAACAAAGGTATTTCCAATTATTGTTCCACCTAAAAAGTGTCACAAGGTAGTATCTCATACTACAAAATTTAGCTTCTTCACAATCATTTCAAAAGGGGAATAGAAGGACACTGCAACCACTACAACCTCGCCCCAGGAACCTTCTATCCAACAGAAGCAGGTTGACAAGGTTGCAGCAAAGTGAAAATATTTTTTATGCACATTTTTCTTTCATGTAGCTCAACTTGTTGAACAACCTCAACCCCAATAGGTTCATGACAGACTTCCACAAACTAAGTAGCACGACGTCTCCAGCAGGGCAAGCAACTCACCAAGATTCAGATTCAACAAACACTTTTTCCTCTCCCCCAGGAACTCAATGCAATGGAGACCACTACTTCTTAAGGAGGGAGGATTTGTCTAGGTGGATATCGGTGGCCACCCACCTTTTCCAACTGGCTCAAAACAATTTTTTGGCAATTTTGGCAATTTACTATTTTTAGCAATTTTTAACTTCCGAGGCCATTTTGAGGCCCTAAATGATGTTTTTTTGGAAAACAGTTTTTCAATATATAATTTCCTTCTATATTTCACCTAAAATGAATCTCCTCAACGATACCTTTCCAACGAGCTATCATACGCCTAAAACGGAGATTTTATGCAAAAGTTACGATCCTGGGAAGTTGATGTACTAACTTACACAAACGGGGCCCACGTGACATTTAGCGCTTCATCTCCTAGGGTTAGGTTTTTGGATGTCTAGGGTTTTTGAAATTATTGTTTATTGTAAAAAGGCCTTCATAGCCTCATTGTAATCATCTTCTTGCGAATGCGAGTAGCTGTCACATCTCTTCTCAGAGATAAGCTGTCACCATTTTAGCGAGTCTTTCACATTGTATTTTTACAGTCTCTGTAAATTTATTTCATGAATAGAAATCTTGTATTACTATATCTCTGTGTTTATGGTTGCATCTATGATACATTTATGTTATATTATTGGATATCCGCGATATCTTTGTGCATTTCTTTATTATATCTCCACTCTCATTTCGTGTCGAAAATAATTCGCATCATTCATTCAAATTCTACATCAATCTGGATTTTCCAACTTTGTCCCTTTTGCATTCTCTCCAAAGTTAGAATTTTCATGAAAACCGTTATCTCCCAAATCGAGAAAAACTGGGAAAAATTCACTAAGGAAAGTTTGTCTATATTGATGAGGAGATAAAATGCTAAGTAAATAATTTTTTTTGTATTTGTGATTTGGGGTCCCTTTTTCTCCAAATATCTCAAAAGACCCAAAAAGTGGCTTGGAATAGTGAATTTTCTCTATTTTGGCATCTCCACTCCAAACCCTTTGGAATTTTTCCAAAATCCCAACTAGGTATCTACGTGTCTACATTTTGGACTCACTGTAAAAACTGAATCTTTATATAGGTCCTTGTCATTGAGCATCATCCTAATCTTTAAAAACAACTAATTTGTATTTTCTGAAAAAAAAATTAAGCAGCATTGGCTATTGGCCCTCATTGTAACTTTTTTATCCTTCATTATTGTGGAAATATCCTTTAAATTGTATTTGATTCCATGTTAGTCTACTCTTGTTATGGCCAAAACAAGTTTTTGTCTAAATACTTCCATTTTTTTTCATTTCCCAACTTTCTCTTTTTCCTTTTCCCTCTCTTCTCTTCTTTTATTTTCCCTTATCTTTTTCCTATCTTCCCTTCTCTTCTTTCCTCTTTTCTTATTTTCTTTTCTACTCTTCCTTATTGTGTGACATGATATTTGTTTTTCTTGTGATACAGGTTCTGTCACATTGAAAAGCAATTTCCTCCTTGTGGCATGCTTATTTCACATTTGAAATTATTCTCTTCTATGATTTGTCACACCATACATGTTTATTGAATAACATATCACAACATGGAATATATTTTTCTTCTCAGCAAGGAGAACTTTCCCCCTTTTCTACTTCATGAAAAAAATTCTTATCTCATGATACATCGTGGAAACTTTATTTTTCGTGCAATATTTCACATCTCAAGAACTTTTCTCTATGTGTGATGCTTCTTCTAAAATTTGTCTAAGTACTTTCTTCTTCTCTTTTGTTTTGGAATATCTCTCACACTTTCAAAATTATTCTCCTTGCGTTGTAATGTACCCATACCCCCAATCTAGGTCACGTCAATAAAATGCCTCTCATTATCAGATATGATACCATTCTATAATGTACCTTGCCTCCAACTAAGAAACAATACATGCATAATACACATAACACAAAACTTCTGCTAGTTAAAGAAATTCTTTTACTATTAGTCGATTTCCTGTAGCTTACAACTACAATTTATTACATATTTAACCACAGGCTATAACCATAAAACATATGCATCTAAAGCATGCTAATAATCAACATGAGATACAACTAGCCATTCATTACAACAACATATAAGTCATTCTCATTCACACAGATTTCATGCACAACAATAACACATGTAAATAACTCAGTAGAAGATAAAACACTTATCTTTAAACAAGAATCGTGCAAACAACTACTTGTAATGCACGTTCCACCCAACCATAGATTGAATGTTATAAATATCAATAGTGAGTCACCCCCATGTTGAGGCTATAAATCAACAAAATAAGGAGGTCTCTCACACTCCACTCACAACTCATAAAACTCTCAGCCCAACTAATATTTTCCTACAACTATGTCGATTTTCCACCAACTCTCTTCCTCTTGACCTATACAACCCAAGGAATACACCATTATTTTATCAAGGTTAACCCAAGGGATGCACCATCCATTTATCAAGTCTAACCCAAGGAATTAACCATTAGTTTATCAAGGTATCTATTCCACATCCAGTTAGGAATCTCTCAGCTAGGAACTCAAGGGAAACTACTGCTAGGAAAAATATCAACAAACCAAAATAAACCACGTGTTGTTTCAGTGCAACTCACCTAGGAGTTCACTATTCAGGGCTGACAACCTGGATCTTTAGTCTTCCAGCTCCAATTATGCTCCAAATTTCTCTAGAATTCGCCCTCTCCGGCTGCATCAACTTCATCTCTATTTCTTTCTCTCTACTTGGCTCGCATGCATGAACTTCCCTAACTAAATTATTGCTACGAATTTCCTCTGTTTGGATTCCCTCTCTTGAATAAGGACGCCACCAAGCCCTTCCTTGCATCCATCAGTGCACACAACAAAATATTCATTCGGGTATGTAATCTTCAATATTGGTGCACTTGTCAATATTCCCTTCAACTTTTGAAAACTCTCTTCACACTTTGAATTCCATTCAAATTTCACTCCCTTATTTTGAAAATAAATCATTGGACTTGCAATCTTTGAAATTCCTTTTATGAATCTTCGGTAATAACCAGAAATACCCATGGATGATCCGACCTTCGTCACATTATTTGGAACTGACCATCCTCTAATGACCTCTATCTTCTCAGGATCAAATTTTATCCATGTTGGATCAAATTATGTCCATGTTGCTCATATTATATACCCCAAATAGTGAATCTTCTTTTGGTAAAACATGCAGTTACTTAGCTTAGCATATAATATGTGTTCTCTTAAAAATTGCAACACCATTCTTAAATGCTTCTCATGTTCCTCTTCAGATTTAGAATAGATGAGTATATAATATAGGAATACAATCACAAACTTGTCCAGGTATTCCCTAAACACTCCATTTATTAGATTCATAAAAACCACTGGGGCATTTGATAGTGCAAATGCCACTACCGTGAATTCATAATTCCCATACATTTTTTCGAATGTTGTCTTGTTTATGTCTTCTTCTCTTATCCTTACTTGATGATATTATAATCTCATGTCAATCCTTGAAAATATTCTTGCACCTTTCAGCTGATCAATCAAATCATCAATTATGGGTAAAGGATACTTATTCTTTATGGTAACCTTGTTAAGTTTCCTAAAATTGATACACATCCTTAAGGTTTCATCCTTCTTCTTCACAAAAAGATTTGTGGATCCCCAAGATGACAAACTTGGGTGTATATACCCCTTTTTTAAAAACTCTTCAAGCTTCATCTATAACTCATTCAAT
The DNA here is from genome assembly GCA_000966675.3 of Picea glauca. Classification (NCBI taxonomy): domain Eukaryota; kingdom Viridiplantae; phylum Streptophyta; class Pinopsida; order Pinales; family Pinaceae; genus Picea; species Picea glauca. The sequence continues at coordinate 182,367 of JZKD02S1791274.1, read as the reverse complement.
ATATATTGTACCCATTTTGTATGGTGTCTTGAACATTGGGGCATCTCCTAGAACTAAATCAATAGAGAAATCAGTGTCTCTCTTGGGTGGAAATCCGGGGATTTCTCTAAAAACGTCTTCAAAATCCTTCAAGACAACATGGTCTTCAATTCTTTTGAATTTATCTTTGGATTCCTCCTCCATGTGGGATACAAACATTTGACATCCCTTCCTGAATCTCTTCTTCAACTGCATAGCTGAAATCTCTCTAACATATACAACTCTTAGAATTCCTTAAATCTTTCCTTGTCACCCTTTCTCATCAAGACATGTCATTTTCTTGTTGTAACCGTCTATGACAACATGATGTTTTTCTAACCAATCCATGCCAATTAGACAGTCATTTGAAACCAATGGTATGATGTTTACATCTACCTTTGTGTTGAATCCATTCATGTCTACTTGAAATTATTCAACCAAATCATTGATCTTTCTCTTAGATCTTGTGGCTAACTGAACTAGCCCATATTTCTTATGATTACTTCTTTGCAAGTGAAATATTTCAACAATGTTATCATTTATGTAACTATGGCTAGCTCTTTAATCAATTAAAATTTCTATGGGATGGTTATCAATCTTACCTTCCACTTCGATAATGGGGGATTGATATTCTTCCTGATTGTTGTCCAAGGCTGCATAAATCCATGGCATACTTCCTCCAATGTATTCCATTGTTTCAACATCTTGAATGTTGTGGACATTCCTCATTATTTCTCCTTTATAAGATAAGTCCCTATATAAGTGATTCCCTTCACATCCCCAATATTGAATAGGTTGTTTCCATGGCCTTTTCCAAAATAAATCTGCATTATTTTGATCATTTTGGGTTACCTGGCTTTCTTGATTTGCTTTGGAGTTATTTTTGGAAAAGGGTGTCTTAAAATATTTCTTCCTTTGATCATTTGTCCCTTTCATCTTTTCATTCCAAGCTTTTTGGAACACTGGCCTTCCTTTTCTTTTCTCATAAAGGTTCCTTTCTTTCCTTATGGTTTCTTCCAAGGTCTTGGGGTTATCATATTGAATCTTTTCACTGCATAAGGAGGGTAAACCACTTAAAAACCTATGGATTTTAACCTTCCCATCCTTGATGAAGTCAATAAACTTCAACAATTCAAATAACCTCTTCTCATATTTCTCCATTTTCATGGTTCCCAACTCGATTTCAAATAAATATTTCATATTTCTCTTTTAGTAATGCTTGAAAAAATATTTATCTTGGAAATATTCTTTAAACTGCCTCCATGAGATCATTTTTTGCATCAAGGTTCTTGGATTTATTAAGTTAATCCCACCACATGGTTTCATTTCCTTTCAAGTGGTAGGTGGAAAACCTATATTCTACCCTGGATGGGTAGTCATGTAGATGGAAATATATATTGATTTCCAAAAGTCATGCCTCTACCTCTTCTCCTTTCCCGTGCTCACCATTGAAAGTAAGTGTCTTGATTTTTCTTATTTCACCTTGCAAGATGTCTTCCTCATGTTCAACAACAAGGTATTTCAATAGAGGACGAAAACCTTCAATAACCACTCACATAACTAGATCAAAGATCAAAAAACGATGATTTCACGTGGTAAAACCCTTATGGGGAAATATCCACGGCCCCAGCCAATGCGACCACTTGGAACAGTTTATTAATGCAAAGAAAAAGATGAAACAAAGATTTTACAAGAGAGTTTATCACAATCGATCATTGGAAAATGACCCTCCATGCTCTTTAAATAGATATCATGGACCAATCATGTGTTAAGCCACGAATCAATGGTTGTTAAGATCAAGGAGAGTATGAACTGTTGGATCACTCTATGTTGAATCCAAACTCTGAAAGGATTTGTCAAAGCCAAAAGGCTTCCTGAATTGCATTTACCGTTGCTCGGTAATCTGCTTATATTGAAGAAAGTGCAATAGCATGTTGTTTCTTACAGGCCCAAGTGACAGGTCCTAAACCAAGGTTGAAAACATAACATGTAGTATAATTTCGATCATCAGGGTCTCCAACCCAATCTAAATAAGTGAAACCAACCAATAAAGGAGTCCCCCCTGAACTGAATTGTACCACGAACATAACGAAGTATTCGTTTAGCTTCTTTCAAATGGATTTCATGGGGTGTTTTCATATACCGAGCAAAAAGACCAACATCAAAGGAAAGATCAGGACGGGTATGAGTGAAGTATAAGAGGATACCAACTAACTGACAGTACAGGGTGGCATCAACTTCAGGAGAAGTACAGGTGGCAATAAGCTTGACTCCAGAATGGAAGGGAGAAGTGGTTGGTTTATAACCATCCATGTGAAAGCGACGAAGAAGATCACAAGCATACTTAGAATGGGAAAGAAAAATTCCTTCATTGGTTTGCAAAACTTGGAGGCCAAGGAAATAGTGCAAAAATCCTAAGTCTGTCATTTCAAATTTCTTTATAAGTCTGGTTTTCACATGGTTTAAAATTTTTGAGTCACTGCCAGTAAGGATAAGGTCATCAACATAAAGGACATGGATTATGAGATGGATTTCTACTTTCTTGGTATAGACATTAGGATCAAAATGGCATCTAGAGAATCCAGTTGCAATAAGAAAGCTTCCCATTTTGGCATACCAAGCTCAAGGAGCTTACTTTAGACCATAAAGATATTTCTTAAGGAGACAAACAAGGCTAGAGTCATTCTGTACATAGCTAGGAGGTTGTTCCATGTAGATTTCTTCTTGCAAATCTCTGTGCAAGAAGGCATATTTAACATCCATCTGATGGAACTCCTATTTATGTGAGGAATCAAGGGAAAGAATAAGGTTGATGGAATTCATTTTGGCTATAGGGGAAAATTTTTCATTATAGTCAATTCCTTCAACTTGGGAAAATCCTTTGGCAACTAAATGATCCTTGTTCCTTTAAACACTTCCATTTTATGCATACTTAGTTTTGTAGACCCATTTCCATCTGACAAGTTTTATTCCTTTTGGAAGAGGTATAATATCCCAAGTATCGTTTGCCATTAAAGAACGATACTCTTCATTCATTGTTGTATCCCAATCTGGTTAACCTGAATCTTCTGCAAATGTCTTTGGATCATGATTTTTTGAAACTTGAGCTAAAAGAGAACTTGTTGGAACTGTGAACGTGTCCGACGTTGATCTGAAGGAACACCAACAAGATCAACAATTGCTTCTCGTGTTGAACGAACCCATCTAGGAAGCGGTGGAGCTGGTGTTGGTTTAGATTCAAAAGACTCATCTGGATGAGGGTGAGAAGGTGGAGGTGTATTTTCATCCTCATTGTCATCATCTAAAGAAGAAACCAGAACAGAAGAAGGCACAAATGTCGAAGATGGCTCGCAAGTCGAAGAAGGCACAACAGACGAATTAGGCTCGCAGGCCAAAGAAGGCACACATGTCAAATTAGGCTCGCAGGCTAAGATATTTTCATCAAATTTAGCATCTCTTCTAATAATAATTCCATTACAATGTGTTTTAAGAAGCCTATAACCTTTGACATCTTCAGAATAACCAACAAATATACACTTCTCACTTTTAGGTTGCAATGTTTTCCTTTTCTCATCAGGAATGTGAGCCCATGCTATATTTCCAAATACACGGAAGTGGCTTACATCTAGTTTAATTTTAGTCCAATCTTCTTCCGATGTTATATTTTTAAGAGCCTTTGTGGGAGTACGATTTACTATGTAATTTTCACAGTTGATGGCTTCCGCCCAATACTTTAGACTTAATCTCTTAGATTGAATCATACAATTATCCATTTTTTTTAATGTGCAGTTCTTTTTCTCAGCAACACCATTTTTTTGTGGTGTATATGGAACAATGTGTTGCATTTGGATTCCCTGTGTAGTGAAGTAACTTGTAAAATTATTGTTCACATATTCACCTCCATTATTTGTTCTTAACCTTTGAATTTGATTTCTAGATTGATTTTCTACAAGGGCCTTGTAGGCCAAAAACTTGTCAAAATCTTTGCTATTAAGTTTTAAGAAGTAAACCCAAGTATGTCTGGAAAAGTCATCAATGAAAGTTAAGAAATACTTTCACCCAGAAAAAGAAGGAGAAGAAAGTGGACAACACAAATCACTGTGAACAAGATGCAAAGGACTCGAGGCATGCCAAGAGGCACGTTTGTCAAAACTGTCCCGATGATGTTTTTCGAGAACACAACCGGCACAAACACCATCTCTGCATGAAATAAGAGGAAGACCGGTCACTATCTCTTGATTACATAGTTTCTGCAATGAGAGATAGTTTAGATGACCAAACCGCCCATGCCAAAGTTTTCTCAAGTTATCGCTATGAGCAACAAAAACTAATGGAAAAGATGATGACCCAAAGTTTTCAAACTTGTACAACCTATTAATATCATCAACAATTCCAGTTGCAAGAACATGCTTAGGATATTTTAGATCCTTGATTACAACTTGGTGAGGTGAAAAATCTACGGTTTTACCTTCACCTGAATGAGTGATTTTATATACTGATAGAAGGTTACAATAAATACTTGGAACACATAATACATCATTGAAATGACCATTTTCTACTTGAACTGTTCTATATCCTTCAACACTAAGAGATCTCTCATCACCAAAAAATATTTTCTTTGTGTTACATTCATTTAAAGTATAAAATATGTCTCTTTCCTTAGCCATATGATAATATGCTCCAGAATCAATAAGCCACTCATCATAAGTAGAAGTAGAAGTTTTATTGATGGAGAAACCAGAAGCTGAAAGTGCATGTTCATGAGAAGAAGAAGAAGAAGTAGAATCAATATTGATGTTGTGATTCTTCATCTCTTCTTCTAAAGCTACCATCTTCTTGAAACATTTGGACTCATCATGACCATCTTTATCACAAAAGTTGCAATGTCTATCAATCTTTTTATTTTTATATTTTTCTTCTTTGTCTCCATTAGGAGCGAAAGTTGTCTGAGCAGGTTTGGGACCCTTATATTGCTTGTTGTTGTGGCGAGGATGTTTCTTCTTGTGATTATTGGGTTTATCTTTATGATGGAAAACTAAGGCTTTGTTGGAGGTACATGCAGTGTTGATCACTCCAAGTTGTACTAGTTTATCTTGTTTTTTAATCAAAGAATAAAAAATGTTCTCAAGACTGGGTTTTTGATAAGATGCTCCTAGAGCCTCTTGCACAGCATAAAAGGTAGATACAAACACATAATATGCACTACTTAGATTAGAAAGAATAATATATATGAAACAATATTCATCTATCTTTATCTTTATCTTACATTCTTCACATAAAGTTCTGAGTGTTTTAAACTTAGATAGATAGTCTTCAATGCAATAAAAATAACTTGGAATTAAAGATAGTACTTGATTTTCTAACTGTTGTGCTCAAATAATACTGTGTTTACCAAACACAGATTCAATGTTTTCCCAAGATTCTTTGGCTTTATCAATTGATTGAAGGTGGAACCTTAAATCAGGAGACATGGACATTATGATTAATCCATGTGCTTTGTCATTCCTATTATCCCATTTTTCTTTCTTATCAGCATCACTGGGTGTTGTTTCCTTTCCCAAGGTAATCTGGTACAAGCCTTTACTTCTTAATAAATCCTCCATATGGGATTTCCATTGGAAGTAGTTGGTGCTGGTAAGTAAGAGATTACTTGTATAAGCCATATTAAATATGAAGATAATATGGATTTAAAAACTGAAACTGATTATCTAAATGGAAATATCTCGAAAAGTTATGCAATTTTTTTAAAAAAGACACTTAAAATGGACTTCGGATGTGAGAGTTATGCCCTTTTAAAAAAAGGCATAAACAATAACCAAAGGACCACGTGGTGGTGTAAGTTGCTTTATGAAGTGACCCACTTTTATAAAGAGAAGTGGGGATCACTTTTACAATAAAGTTACTTCATGCAAAATAAATAAATCTAGAATAAAATATTAAAGCTACTTATAGTGATTCACTTTTATACTTAAGTGAAATACACTTTACAATTTTAGCATGAACGTTTTCAAAAAAAGTAAGAAAAGAGAGACTTGGACTCAAGACCTCTTACTTAATAAGACAACTTTTAACCAAATGGTCTAGCAAAACATATTGTATTGTTTTGCAAGAGGATTGTTGTTTTTGTGTTTGTTGTTGAAGATAGCCTTGGAGAGCGTGCTAAAAAAAACTCTTTTCACACAAGAAAACAAATTTCGCTTCTCAATGAAAACAAGGGTTAGATCTCAGTTAGATTACCCAGAAGATGCATCTTTTCCTATATGTTTTTGATTTTATGATATCACATAGGGCACGGAGCAAAGAGCATACGTAGATCTAAAAGAGTAGCAACCCGGAAAAAAATAATATCAAACCAAAATAAAACCAAAATATTACTTTCGCAAAAATTTAAAAAATGCATATTCAATCTTTATACCTCTAGATCTGTCTGTAATGGTCATATCTTTGGCAAAAAAAACCTTTTTGAGTGAAACATCCTAATGGAAATGAGTGTTGTAGACATAATGAAACAGTCCTCTCGACAAATGTACGAAAATGACAAAAGATGGAGATGAGGAAACTCGACTTCACGATCTCGATCTACAACAGGAGCTAGTCTTCAAACATGCTCTGATACCATGTTCGACAACACATGTATTCCAACAGAGGAAAAACACCTTTAGTAACCACTCACATAACCATATCAAAGATCAACACACCGATGTTTTCACATGGTAAAACCCCTACGGGGAAACATCCACGATCCCAACCAATGTGACCACTTGGAGCAGTTTATTAATGCAAATAAAAAGATTATAGAGAGATTGAAAAAGATATTTTCTCACAATCAATCATTGACAAATGACCCTCCATGCTCATTAAATAGAGATCATGGACCAATCGGGTGCTAAGCCATAGATCAATGGTTGTTAAGATCGAGGAGATTATGAACCGTCGGATCACTCTATGTCAAAAACATATCATGATTGTTGGATTTCCTAACTACAAATGCATATTAATGCATACTAAAGAAACACACTAAGAAACACACTTTTACCTAATGACACATTAGACTAAGTAGATTTTAACTAACTCTAAAGTGTCTAAATATCCTAACACCTCATGAATTACTCTTTTCCTCTGAACACGAGACACATTTAGGCTGCTCCCTAGCCCTAAGCTTGCATGATTTCTCCTAGTGGAATGCCTCAAAGAATGATGGATGCTTCTCATGTTTCTTGAATTCCTATCATTTCCATGATCATCCTTTTTTCTATGGGATCTTGATGTTAATACTTGTCTACGACTAGCTTCTTTCTTGGTGCCATAATCCTTGTTAACTTTCTTATGCAACATATTTAAGTTATGAAGTATCTCTTCTTTATCCTTTATAATCCTTTCATTATCAACCTTGTAAATACACACTTCCCTATGCAAACTTATCATAATGGCAGGCCCTTTCCTATCTCTTCTTCCATTTTAATATGCATCAACATTCCCCATGTTTACATGCATACCTATGAACTCTTCCTCATGGTTGTAATATCCTTGAGCATATTCCATAACTCCAGTCCTCATATAGGAACTAAATTCTCTTTATGTACTTCTGATTCTACAAGAAATGTGCATGTAATAATTATTGTTAGAACATGCATATTATAAAACATTTTATTAATTGGAATAAATGTTGTTTTGTTTCCTTATAAATTTATGTAGGATGTATTTCATTGTTCACACTATGATTCCCTATATGCATTCCTCTATGAAATAACTTTCCAACGAATGCAATATTTCCCAAAATCGATATCTGATTTGAAATTTATAACCTTCCAAATGTTTTCGGGGCGTCTTTGGCCAATGGCCATCCCCTTCACCATGTGGCATCCACGTAGCTTCACCTCTCTCATGCCATCTGTCATGGCAATGGTGTGGCTACTAGTTGTTACCTGGGTTCTCATCCCGTGACAATGGTGTGGCTACTAGTTGTAGGGAAAATCTCCCAGTCTTTGAGAATACTAGGCCTTCGACCCTCCATCGTTCTTGTACAGGCCTACAACATCTCCGAAGACCCAAAATCCCAAATTATTCTCTCACTCCAAAATCTATGGTGGGGATCAATCCACCTTTAGATATGATAGTCTTGATCAAAAGCACACAACCTCCTCATAATTAATGTCCTTACAACTTCACATTACACTTTCACTCTCCTGCGTTCATCTTTATTAATCTATTCATTGTGGATCTAAGTCGTATTTCTTCTTCATACCTTTCATGAACCTACCACCAAGACTTAGTTTCTTTTTCCTTCACTGATTCATGGACTCATAAAACTGTACCCTTCTTTCATATGTCCATTTGAAAATTCTCAACACTAAACCATTTTTCCACTTCTTCGTAGACTCACGAACTCATAATCTTGTAACCTTCCTTTCATAAGTTCGCTCGAAAAGTATCAACACTTAACCATTTTTCCACTTCTTTGCGGACTCGCGGAATCATAATCTAGTAATCTTCCTTTCATAAGTCCATTTGAAAAGTATCAACACTTAGCTACTTTTCCACTTCTATCAACACATGGACTCATGGACTCACAGTCTCATAATAATTCCCAAAACTTAGGAATTTTTCCATATTCGTGGACTTTCAGACTCACAGACACATAATAAGTCCCAACACTTAGCCATTTTTCTGTCTTCGCAGACTTGCGGACTCATAGACTCACAAAATCCTAATAAGTCCCAACACAAACAATTTTTTGTGTTTTTTGATTCACAGACTCACAAAATCATAATAATTCCAAACACTTAGCCATTTTTCCTTGTTCGTGGACTCACCAACTTGTAATAATTCCCAACGCTTAGCCAAACTTCCAAGATCTTACTACAATTTCTTGGGGCTAACAATTGGTATTCCACATGGATCCACATCACCTGCCAACTATAATCTCGTCAACCATGTACCTACCACCATGGAATCATACATATTTCTTCTACCATGTCGTCTGACATGTGGCCTCCACACCATGTTGATGTCATTGTACGAAAAAATACCCAAATTTTTCTGATTTTCTTATGTTCAAATAATTTTCAAAGGGGCTCAATTATTCACATTACCCATGAAATTTCTCTCAATATTAATACCATAATTTCAACAAATGAATTTCAGACATCCTTTTTCTGGCCTTCTGTAAAATAATTCTCCTGCATAGTTTGTAATTTTCACTTTCGCGTTCCACTAATTGGCCCATCCAGGCTCAATGTTGAAAACTAGGCTCTAATACCACTTTGTAACATACCCAACCACCCAAGTTGGGTCATGTCAAGAAAAAATATCTCTTTATCATCTCTAATACCATTTTATAATGTACCTAGCCTCCATCTAAGAAACAATATGTGTGAAATACACATAACATGAAACTTCTTCTAATTAAATAAATTATTTTATTGTTAGTTGATTTCCCATAGCTTACAACTACTATTTATTACATATTTAGCTACGATATATAACTATAAAATATATGCATCTGAAGCATGCTAATAATCAACATGATATACAAATAACCATTCATTACAACAACATATAATTCATTCTCATTCATGTAGAGTTCATGAACAACAATAACACATGTAAATAGCTCAGTACAAGATAAAACACTTATCTTTAAACAAGAATCATACAACCAACTGCTTGGGAACAAAGTTACACCCAACCATAGATTGACTATTCCAAATCTCAACGACCAATCACCCCTAAGTTGAGGCTAGCAATCCACAAAATAGGGTGGTCTCTCACAGTCCACTCACAACTCATAAAACTCTCCACTCAACTGATATTTTCCTACAACTATCCCGATTTTCCACCATCTCTCTTACTCTTGAACTATCCAGCCCAAGGAATGCACAATTATTTTATCAAGGTTATCCCAAGGTATGTACCATCCGTTTATGAAGGCTAACTTAAGGAATGATCTATTGGTTTATCAAGGTCTCTCTCGCATAGGCATTTAGGAATCTCTCAGCTAGGAACTCAAGGTAAATAGTTGTTAAGAAAAATATCAACAAACCAACAACAACCAATTGTTTTTTCAGTGCAACTCACCCAGTATTTCACTCTCTAGGCCTGACAACCTGGCTCTTTAACGTTCCAACTCCAATTCACTCCAATTACGATCCATCTTTCTCTAGAATTCTCCCTCTACAGCTACATCAAATTCAACTCTATTTATTTCTTTCTACTTGGATCTCATGCACAAACTTCCCTAACTAAACTATCGTTATGCATTTACTCTATTTTGATTTCCTTTGTTGACTCACACTCTTCCCCAAGATGATTATACTCTACCCCCATGTGCCCAATGTTGGCACAGGGGTAGACCCAGGGTTCAATGCTCGAGAGTGCACCAACAAAACCCTAACTACCAGCCCTTTCAGCAACACCTACGAAGACGATGAAGTCTCACCTGAGGTAGAGGCATGGGTGGTTGCAGGAATCAGATGTTTGCAACCTTAGATGGGACACATATATGCGATTATAGCACCTACAAATCGTCTAGCATGGTTTATCCATCAATATTCATCCCTTAGAACACTTCATAGATAGCACAGAGCATCACAGTATATACTTATATTCAATAAGACTTAGCACTTAGCCACAACAAGATAGATCAGGTTCAACAGATCAAGCACTAAGCCTCTTACATATCAGATCTAACATTCATTCCTATCTCAGAAGCACAAAGCATAACTAAATTTATTTAATCACATCAAGCACTTACCCAAGAAGGAGATAAACACATTAGGTCGAAGCATAGAGCACAATACACAAATTTACCGTGGTTCACCACTACCCTGGGGCTACATCCACAAATTCTTCTTCTTTATATTATCTCGATCAACCGATTACAACACAGAGCTTCAATGACCCTTACTTCGCATAGGACAGAAGATCTGCGCATCTCGCTAGATCCTCCTTCCTTGCACTTCAACAAAAAACTACAACAACTTGCACTAACCTTTTCAAGCTCCTTACAATCATGCACATAGCACTTGCAATATACATCTAATCACACAGATCCAGTTACTAGCACTAAGCCTTTAGCTATACATCACATAGATGTACTACCATCTCCTACTTACATTGCCTAAGTATTTATTTATAGATTACAAAATGGGCCTAAGCGTGGATAGACCCATGGGCCGACATCCCTTTCCCGTTACATCAACCCAAAAACCCTAAAAAGGACCCAAAATAGGTTTTGATTCCCTAATTTTCGCTTTGCGTTGTGCTCCATATTTGACTAGTTGTTGCATTCCCAAAAATGGTCAAATATGACCAAGTATTCCTCAAAACTTGGTCAAATATGACTCGTCCCGGGTCACTTAGGTTTGTCCAATTCTACTTCAAACACCTCGAGTTTGGCTTGAGCAGCTTCGACCTGCTACTTTGTGGTTTCCTCTTATTCGAAAAACTCCTGGATGAGTGCATTATTGACTACTCCCTCTAGGCGTTGCTCTGTTGTAATCATGATATGTTCCAGCTCTACTCCTTGGTTCTCAATATCTAAGAATAACTGACATGCCTTATCCTGCAAAGGTTGAAGTTGTTGAGTTACTTCCATTACCTTACTCTGGATCATGTGGATCTACTGCTATGCGATGCGTTGCTCGTGGGATCTCTTCATTTTCTCTATGGTTGATAGGGACTTCAACTGCATCTGAAGTCTATCTTCATGCTGCTTCGCCTCCTAGAGATGCGACTCTAGTTTATGCAATTCTAGGTTCTCGGTTAGGTTCTCATGTATCTGTGCACTTCTGCTACTTAATTGTTTGCATTCTTCGGTGAGTGCTTTAATCATTTCTACTATACTTTGGGCAGTTATTTCTCATTGGTCATGCTCTTCTTGCGGGGTGCTTGGGATGATCTGAAGCTCTAAGTCCACGACTCTTTGTTGAAGTTTTTGAATAACTTCAACAAGATTCATCACTTGACAGTCTAAGATTTCTTCAGCCTTCTTTTCTAAGATGGTCATAGAGAGAAATTCTCTGTTGACAGCTTCTTCGATCCCGACTTGCTTCGTAAGAAGCTTCTCCTTCTCCTTTTAGATTTTTGCTCTGTCTTCATCAATTTTTTCTTGGATGGCCTCCTTCTCTTGTTGTGCAACTCGACGCTACTCTATGATTTCCTCCTATGCTTTCTTTAGGGCCTAGGTGGCCTGTGTTGTTGCTTCTTCTTCTTTTTGAAGGTGTACTTCGACTGTGTCAGCAATCCTACAGAGTTGAACTGGTTCATCTCCTGTTTCTGTTTTTCCTTCTGGCAGGGGTGTAGTGGAAGCTGCACGGCTCGATTGAAGTTCTTTGTTTACTTCTTGGAGCTCGATTTCAATTCTGCTGTACATGGCCTCTTGCTTGGCTACTTTTTTTTTTGTTATCTCTTCGATAGCTTCATTCATAGTCGTGAGGAGAAAGATGAAGTCATCTGGGGTGAGTGTGGTCGTCAGTTTAGTCACAAATTCTTTTGACTTATTCTTGGAAGAAGGTTTTGGAGGTGAACCCTTTCATTTCTTTATTATCTCTACTTCGTCCTCTGGCCTTTGTTCAACTTATTCGAAGTCTTTGTTATTACCTGCGTGATTGGGTGTGGTGGAATCCGTCCTTATAGATCTATTGTCGATGTCCTAGATTTCCTCATCCTTCTTTATCTTCTTAGTTTTCTTCACCTTACTGGGTGTAGGTGTATTCTGCGCAACTTCTAGGCTATCGATGTCAGACATATCTACTGAATTTTCTAAGATAAGGAGGTTAGTTGACCATTCCTTGGTGATTTCTTCTAGGTGTTATTCTGTCATCTTATAATATGACTTAATTTGTTCCTCGTGTTCATCACCGTGTGGAGTTAGGTATATAAAGTGGTCATCCACACTGAACTTTATCATAGGTCAGAACCTTTGTAAAGTTTTTAGGGTTATGTGAGGTTCACCCCCTATGGCTACTTTCAGTTGGTTATAGTATGTATGAAAAATGACATTTGATTGCCACTGCTTGTTCATATCGTTCAAGTACCATAAGGTATTGAACTTCACAGCTAATGGCTCAAAAGGGTCGAGGTCCAGAAAGGTTTCTCCTTCTAGTAGATCCCATGCAACAAAAGCGATTAGTATTAGCATCCAACTAAAGTGGAATTCATGCCCCTGAGCCTGGGCTTCTCTGCAGTCAATCTCTAGTTGGTTAACCAGGTACTTCGCCCAGTTCATTTGTAGTCCCTCTGCGCATTTTCCTGCGAGGTCAACTACGAACAATGATACTTGAGTTGGTTTGTTCTTATGTACCAATTTCCCTGCTATCAGTTGGCATGCAAGGTGCACTATGCCACTCTCAATAGAGGATACCTTGTAGCCTCGCATTCCCTTCTTGACATTGCCATAAGCCTCTTTAATCTTTTGTGAAAGAGCACGGTCCACGGTCTTTCTAGGGTAGTAATCCTAGGGATCAGGGCACTACATACTAAGCCCAGTGATCCTATTGATCAATGCCAGATCAACAGTTATGCAGTAGTTTAACCACAGGTATCCTCCATGGTAACTTGCTAGCAGCAATTTTACACAAGCATTCACCTCTTGGTGTCTGTCAAAGTACAGTATTTTTATGACATTGAGCAAATTAGACTGCTCAAGGTTCATCGTCCATTGCTGAGGGATGATCTTGGAATTATTTCCCTTGGTTCTGGTTAAGTACTTGTGCGGGGCAAGCATGCCGTAAGATTTATGATCTCCTAGGTTGAAATCGCAAAACTTCAACTCCGCAACCTTGTCTTGATCTACACGGAAGGTGCGTACTCCTTTTGGTAGATAAGAAGTGACTAGGGTGTATTCAAAGTCTTGAGGGACGTTGTCCCAGTTAATCGCACCACTCATAGGGGGTATGTAAGATGGTATGATGAACGATACTAACTTTGCATTGGTTATGTCGTCCTTATTCTTAGTTCTTCTTTCTATGCCAGCTCGAGATGTTCCTTCTTGAGAAGTTGACAGGGAGGCTTGCGTTCCTCTCATCGATGATACCTTTAAACCCATAAACAACCCTCTTTCTAACATAATGCATTCGGTTCTAAGGCTAGCGAGTACCTCTCTTATAGATTCTTCAGCTGTGTTGAGCTCATCAGACATATACTCTCAAGGAAAATAATCGGGGTTACACTGGTCTTAAGCACTGTACTGGGATAAATAACAACGGTGTGACAATCACTTTAGACACTTGCTAATTCTGCGAGATTCAACTTATTAATTTTAAAAAGTGTTCTTTGGGCATGGCGTGATGAGCTAAATAGGAAATCTCAACAACAGTCTTCTTGCAATGGACATGGGGTCTTCATTAACTTTGTTCTACTTGTTATGGTGCTATCCAACAGTCTAGTGGTAACCCATAATTTCTTTTCGACCTGTTTGGAGTGGTATTCGAACGGACATATTGGCTTCCAATGGCTACATCGCTTCGCCATGGAGAAGTGACCTATATCTCTGTTATGATATCTCAGTGAAGCTCGAATTCTGCAATTTCTCTTTTTGTGAAGTTCCATCTGGACTCTCCTGTAGTTTTTCCATCTTCTCTTTCTTCTTACTTAACTTTCTAGATTTCTTTCTCGTGATCTTCATCTCAGTGGTTCTTTTCCCATTCTGATTATTTTCCTTGGATATAGTCACTTCGTGTTGTTGATGTTCTTTCTTAGGGTTCAAGGATAATGTCTCTTCTTTATCTGCGATGTAGACTTCAGTCTTCTCTGAATCCTCTGGCATTCTGATAACTTCAAAGTCTGGGTTTCTAGTGTAAAATGGATTCAATCTATTCTTTTGTTCTTCAATCAACTATGAAATCTTTTTGGTCCTGAAGTATTCTTGTATCTGCTGTTCTAAAAAAATTTCTTCTGCCTTATTTCTAGCATGATCTCTTTCAATCCAAGGATTTCCAAGTAACATAGTAAATGGGGCACTGTCATCAATAAATTTGATGATTTCAAAATCTTCCTCTATCAAAATTCCGTTGACATTCATAGATATCCGAGTGAGATTTCCCCATAGGTTTACCATTCTTCCTCTGAATAACCCTATTCTTCTTAGGGATGGAGTCATAGCAGGTCTCCCTATAGCTTCCCAAGTTCTTTCTGTCATGACATTCACCTATTTTTCCTCATCCAGAACACAGTCAATGTCGAAGCCATCTATTATTACTTCGATGCATTCTTTTTCTTTGAAAATCTCTGATAACCTGATATGTTGGTGATCATTCAAGATTTCTTTCATCTGTTGTAACATCTTCTCTGATTATTTCTAGGTTTCTGCTATTTGTGGATCTTCCTTAAGGTTTTCTTCACATAGATTCATTTTTTCAAGCCTAACAATCATTCTAGGGCAATCCAATACTTCATGGTCCAAAGCCTTGCAACAAAGACAACTCGTTCTTCCACCAGGGCACTCCTTAGCTAGATGTCTCAGTTTTCTGCAACTGTAACATAGGGTCAATCCTCTATTTCTTTTAAATGACCCCCAACCTCTTTTGTATTGTTCACTAGGGTCATGGTAGTTAGCTTGCAAAAAAACATTTATAGGATTCTGCATCCATCTATTATTCCAAACATTCTTTCTATGCATAGGTATAACATATCTATCATGATTCTTATCAGATCTATCAATTTTTCTTCCATCTACAAATTCCCTAGTTTTCAAGCTAGGACAAAGTCTATCAAGCGTACGTAAATTCATGCTTCAGAAACAAAAAAATTCCACTTATCTTACCTATATAGAGAACAAATTTTCCAGATCTAAGACTTTTAACTATTCTTACCTTTATCAGAGCACAAAGTTTACAGATCTTACCTCTTTTCTGCAGATATGACCTCTTTCTTTCAAAAATTTCCACTTTTACTTTTCTTAGAGCACAGAGCATTCAGATCTCGCTTATTTATTTTAGTATCAACCTCTTTTATTGCAGATATGACCTCTTTCCTTCAGATCCGACCTTTGTTTCTCAGCACAAAGCTTCATAGGTCAACTATAATACTACGCACTAGGGCAATAGTTCTACGCACATATCTAATTTCGCACAAAGATTTTTCTTCTTTAGTTCCCAGTAATCATAGTTCTTTAGATTATGGAAGGAAGCGAAGAAGAAGGAAGAAAAGGAAAATAGAGAGCTTCGTGGGAGACACAGTAACTGTCACTGAGTCAAAGTGAGAAAAAGAGAAGGAAGGATGGAGAGAAGTACAGAAAATAAAGCCATTTGATGAGAAGATCAAGGATGACAAATCAGAAAGGAAAAAGGATCGTGGACAACTCAGTAAGTAGAGAAATCCATCATTGGATGCTTTGGAGCACCGCGAGATGAAGAAGGAAAGACAGGCTGGAGAAGCCCAGAAAAAGAGGGTCAATTTGACCTAGGGTTTTAGACTCTTAGGGTTTTGGTAATTAGGGTTTTGACACCTAGGTTTCGACCTGAGGCTATCGGTGAGGGATTGTAATGTATAAATAGAGGTCAAGAGGACCTAGGTCAGTTCGGTACTAGTGTTGGGTATTGATATTAATTGTTGTTGGTTAATAGGGTATTGTCCTATGAGAGAGAGGAGTGCTGAGAGGGAGAGCCTTCTGGTATTGTAAGATCTTTAGTTGGGTGTGAAGATCAAGTCTTGTAGCTGAGTGCACAGGAAGCTGGGAGACAAAAAGAAGAAGAGAGAAGATTTGTTGACTAAGAGCACAGATCAGAACTGTAAGATTTATATTAATATATTAGAATCATAGTTCTGTGGACGTATCCCTAGAGAGAGGGTGAACCACGTATATGTGATTGTTTCCTGGATTTCTATCATTGTTATACTGTTAGTTGCATTATTGTGTTAGATTAGATGTATGGTTGTGCAGAGTAGATCTAACTAATAAAGAGATATATGAATGTTGCATTATTGTTGTATTTGTTCCACTTGATATTCCTCTGTTTGTAGACATCCCTGTCATGTAACCCCCTCTTATCTACTTTGGGTGGGACGAAATCTGATTCACATGTATTGCTGAAAGGGCCAGTAGTTAGGGCTTGTTGGTGTGCTCTTGGAGAGAACCTTGGGTCTGCCCCTATGCCAACAAATGGTTCTATTGCCAAGATAGGAATCTGTGTAAGCGAATGTCAAGTTGGTTCCCATCAAAGATAGAGATTCAGAAGTGGATAGAGGATCAAGAGAAGGACTTCATTCAAGCCCAGAACAATAACCCTAAACTAAGTACTGAAGATTGGCTACAAATATACATCTTCACTGACATTCACGAGATCTTCTTTAGAGGAATCCACCAGGAGTTGTTTGAGTGGTTGGCTAGGTTAGTTGATACCCAGTTTGAGATCATATCTAGACCTCTTGTGCATATGACTCCGGTGTTGATCTAGAAAGTCAAGAGAGTCGACAACGTTGTATCCAGAGCTGTAGATCACTAGTTTGATAGTACCATCAAAGGGTATATCACCGAGTTTTTTGTTGACATAAGAGAATCATATAGTCAGGCTGAGAGATACTTCTTCAAGGGACCTAGAGGAAAATTTTTGCAATTTATGAGGCTGAGAATCAAGATTATCTTGCATGAAAACCACATCCTAAAGATATAGTAGATCAGCTAGATCTAAGAAGGCTAATGTTCAAAAATTCAGACAGTGACAATGACACAGAAGCAGGACATACGTGCAATGGGAAAGTATTCTAAGGGGGTCACCTTGAGAACTTTTTTAATAAAAACTATGGAGAAGAGGGTTTCTACAGTGGAGAAGAGGTAGATTTAACCTACGAAGAGCATCTAGAGCCCACTAGAACAAAATAATAGGAAGCTAAAGAACTATGACAAAGTGAGACATAAAACTCAGGAACTACGCGGACTACTAAAGTAAGTAACGTTAATCCTCCTTTTGTTCCAATAATACCTAGTAGTTAGAATAGTCAAAACCACCAGAGTCCTCAGAGCACTGTTACTGGTAGCTCAGCATATGTTTAGACAAGAACCCTAGTCAGTTCTATGGCAGATGAAATGAGACTCCCTATATTTAGAGGATATGGATATGAAGATCCATATCAACATTGGTTCCTGTGTGAATCCGTATGGAATATTAAGAGTATCACCAACGAAGCCATCAAGAGGACCAAGTTTAGCACTACGCTAATGGACTGCGCGCTGAGCTAGTACATGAAACTTGTCCAAGGACTGGCACAACCTAAGCCCCTAAATGAGATCAAGAATGCGTTGATTACAGAGTTTGAGAAACCTGAGTCAGAGTCATAATGTATTACAGAACTAAAAGAGATTAAACAAAAGGTAGCATAACCTGTTTGGGAGTTCGACCAAAGATTCAAGACCCTAACAGGACAATTAACGTTTTAGATCCCCGATGAATAGAACAAAGAATGGTTCATTGCGACATTTTTACCACACATCAGAGTCCCTCTGATGAAGCAGAAGATTGCATCACAAGAATAAGATTTGGATATCGCCATGAAGCTTGAATCAACAACAATGGGAGAATCTAGCTCAGGCATGAGCCAAATCTTGAGCCAACTAACTAGTCTATCTCTACAGGTTGAGGATATGAAGAAAGATAAGGGAAAGGACAAAAGAGAAGATATTTGGTGTGTAAGATGTAGATATGAAGGTCATGATAAGGAACATTGTCCCTTATTCCATGATTATTTTTCCTCAGAGGCACCAAGCCCCTTGAAGTAAGTTAACCTACCCTGGTGCGATGTATGCAGAAATGGGCATCACATAGGTGAATGCTATTACATGCAGAAGTATGTTCAGACACCCACAAACTTGTACTGTACATTCTGTAAATCACTGGGGCATGATGATCGATATTGTAGATCTTACATTCTCATGCATGAGAGGTCAAGGGACATATACAATATCCAAGTCGAAGTACACCAAGAAGAAAATAATGCACAGTATAATTCTCAAGGGAGGGGAAATTTCACTCCTCGCGGTGGATACAGAGGAGAAGGAGGAGGAGGAGGTATGGGCTGAGGATAAGGAAAAATTATCTGTTATAAATGTGCACAACCAAGACACTTAGAAAGGGATTGTCAGAATCCTTACATAACATGCAGTTATTGTAACTCCTTCGAGCATGTCATAGAGGAATGCCCCGCGCTACTTGATAAACTTCAGGAAAGACGAGGACCCCAACATAACCCACAAGTACAACTGATATATGTTGAACCTCGTGGAAATGACCCTAGAGTCATTTCCATTACTCGGGGAGGAGCTACTACAGGAGAAGACAGGGTAGCACATGGAAATTATACAGACGACCATGGAGTCATGAAAGATACAGAGAAGACCCCAATGTTCGAGGCTAAGAAATAAAGATAGATCTTTGAGGAGGTAATAAAAGATTTCAAAGGAGGCCAAGGGTCTTCATCCAGAATGAAAACAAAAATTAAAGAGTATGGCATGCCTCAGGCGATTGATCAATCTGCATCACCAACAGAAGAAAAAGAGGTAAACAAACTCATGGAATTTTTGTGCACTTGTGTTAAGTTGATTCATGATAAAAGAACTATACAAGAATTACAAGATTTAATCAAGCAGTATGAGCTAGGCAAGATATACTCCTTACTGAATAGGGAAGTACACCAAATTGGGAAAAGGAGAAGGAAAAATAAGGAATTACACTTGAATGCTCAGATAGGAGAGTATGAGATAGACTATGTCGTCCTCAACTTAGGGTTGGAGGTCAATGTCATGATGAATCAAACTTTGGCACTAATGGGAAAACACAAGATGATATATTCCCCTATTAGGCTTCGCATGGCTAATCAACAAGTTGTCATCCCATTTGGACGATTAGAGCATGTCCCAGTGGACATCGATGGAGTAAGAAACTTTGCAGATTTTGAAGTAATTGAAATTGTTGATGATAGTTTCCCTTACCCTGCATTACTGGGAATTGATTGGGCCTTAGACAATTCCACTATTGTTGATCTGAAGAAAAGACACATGGCATTTGAGAGAGATGGCCTTAGGATCATTGCATCTTTATATCCATATGAGGGATCACCATATACAGAACCTATCAGCGAAGAAGAACATCATTTGAACTGGAAAACATCTACAAATTAATATACAAACAACAAGATTATATCATCCCTACTACCGATGGAAACCTGAGTTGGCGAAGTGACATCATGTGTTCATCAGAGTTAGAAGAAGCGCTAGAGAACTAGAAGAACCAAATGTATGAAGTATCCACAAGAAGATGTTCTCGACTGACCAAAGAATTTCGTTGGATTGGTATGACAACAAGTAACTTACCTACCTTCAATGGTTTGAATCCTTTAGAATCCTTCTTAATGGAATTTGAAGAAATTGTACTAGCGCAACATAGGTTGTTGGATATGGATGAGGCTCTGAAAGCTACACCAGCAAGATGGTGGGGGACGCACAAAGGAAACATCACAGACTGAACACAATGTCGAAACTTGATGACAACATGGTTTTCAACACAAGTAGGAAGATGTGAAGCAAGGTACACAGGTCGAAGTTGCCCAAAGGACCATGTATGAAGCTGCGAAGAGGCCTGAAGTGACATTCCTAGAGAACAGTGGGTACACAGATTCGTCAATACGTTGGATACCACCCCAATTAACTAGTACCTTCAAGCAAAGTTGTGCCTCGTCACTTCAGATTGGGAAGGTATGATCCATAATTTTGTAACCACCTTTTTGTTTGATAGTGAATCTCCTTCTGTAGACCAAGCATTACAGATTGTGATATAGAACATATTTTAGGAAGCATCTAGCCTCCCTTTGGAGCAAGAAGAGGATGAATGGACTACGCCATTCCAGAAATTAAAAGGATGTTACCACAATAATGTCGATGAAGACGATGATCCAAGGAAGGTGAATATCACAGAAACAGAAGGCCACATAAATGTGGAAGGACCAGGAGTTGAATTGCAATTTATTGGACAACCGATAAAGATAAATAAAGTCAATATTGGGATAGAGGAGACACCAAAGCTTGACAATGTCTGAGATTATTGGGACGCTACTACCATTGACAAGATTACAGAGTTATTTCACAAATATTAGGAACTGTTCCCGACCAAGTTCATTGATATGAAGGGAATCAAAGGACCTATGGGAGAAATGAGAATACCTTTGAAACCAGATGTGAAACCAGTCAAGCAAAGACCCTACAGATTGAATCCGAAATATAAGGAAAAAGTGAAGATTAAACTAGATCGAATGCTGGAAGCAAGGGATTATTGAACCTATCGAAGAGACAGAGTGGATTAACCCGATGTTAGTGCAAGCTAAGAAGACAGGTGAGATCATGATCTGCGTAGATCTCAGGAAGATGAATTATTCTTGTCTACATGCTCCTTTCCCTACACCATTCAGAGACGAAGTGTTGGATAACGTGGGAGTCCAAGAAGTATTCTTTTACAGATGGGTTTTCAGGATCCTATCAGATCCACATCGCCAAGGAGGACTGTCATAAGACTATGTTTTCCAAAGAATGGGGATCCTACCAATATACAGTAATTCCATTTGAATTGAAGAATTCCCCAGCCATCTTTTCCAGGGTGGTGGTTGAAGCGTTCAAAGAGTTTTTGCATAAGTTTTTAGAAGCATACTTTGATGATTGGACTATTTTTAGTTTGTTGAAAAATCATATTGAATGTCTAAGGCTAATGCTGGATAAATGTTGGTGGTGTCAAATTTATTTTAATTTGAAGAAGTGCATCTTCTTCTCACCATTTGGAGTATTATTAGGTCATATTGTATGCAAGCAAGGATTGTTGGTGGATCCATCCAAATATGCAATTATAGTTGATTTGCCACCTCCCACCTCAGTCTAACAACTGCACACTACACTAGGACATACTGGCTATTATAGGAAATTTATCAAAGGATATGCTCAGATTACTACGTCGATGGAGAAGTTACTAAAGAAAGACTGCCAGTTTGGTTGGACAGACGAATGCCAATAGATCTTCGACACACTGAAACAAAAGATGGTGATTGCGCCTATTCTAGTCTTTCCAGACTGGAGCAAGGAATTTTATGTGCATGTTGATGCATCTTCTATTGCATTAGGAGAAGTACTAGCACAACATGGAGAAGGGGACATTGATCATCCATTAGAATTTTCCAACAGAAAGCTATCCACAGCTGAAATCAATTACACTACTATACAGAGAGAAGGATTAGCCATGGTGTATGCACTACATAAATTCCAATACTACTTGTTTGGAGGACACTTTAAAATGTTTACTGATCACTCCACGTTGAAGTACCTAGTCAACAAGCTAGTGTTGGGGGGGATAATATGAAAATGGCTTCTCCTATTTCAAGAATATGATTTTGAGATCATAGTTAAGCTAGGAAGAATGAACAAGGGCCCAAATCACCTATCGAGGTTGGAGCATGGCGAAGAACCCACCAGTCCGGAGGATACACTACCGGATGCACAACTTCTCACCATTAGAAATATTGATGACCACTTTGTAGACATAGTCCAGTTCCTGTCAATAGGAATGGCTCCAGGTGAGTACACAATTCCTCAGAAGAAACAACTAGTTGTGTGAGCTGTAGACTTCTCACTTATAGTTGGACAACTATACAAAATGGGGCCTAATGAGATACTAATAAGATGTGTGATGGAGGCAGACTACCCTGTGGTCCTTGAATAAGCTCATGAAGGCATTGTAGGAGGACATTACGCAGTGAAAGCAACTACGCAGAAGGTTTTGCGAGCTGGCCTTCGGTGGCCTACATTACACAGAGATGCTAAAAACTATGCCAGAGCATGTGATGGATGCCAACAAGTTGGAAATCCATCCCGAAGAGATGAAATTCCATTAGCACCATAGATGTCTTTACAAGAATTTGAAAAATGGGTCATTGACTTCGTGCAACCTATAAACCCACCAGGAAAGCGCACAAGAGCAAGGTATATTATCACTGCAATAGAATACCTGACTAGATGGGTTGAAGGAAGAGAAATCAAGGAATGTAGTGCAGCTACAGCTGCGCGATTTATATTTGATGACATAATAACCAGGTTTGGATTCCCTAAGATCATTATGAGTGATAAAGGTACACACTTCATCAATAAGACAATGGAAGCCTTGACTGAAGAATTTGCATTCCACCATCAGAAGAGTACACCTTACCACCCACAAGAAAATAGAACAGTTGAAGCATTCAACAAGATCTTGGAGACAACATTGACAAAGATTTGCAACGTAAATAGGGATGACTGGGATTTGAGAGTACCAATAGTACTCTGGTCTTATAGAACCACTTGTAAGAAATTAACAATGTAGACCCCCTTCAAGTTGGTTTATGGTCTTGAATTTGTTGTCCCAATGGAGTACTTGGTACCAAGCTTAATAATTGTTTCATTTACAGACATGGATGATACTGTCATTGTTCATGAGAGGCTAGCATAGTTGGTCAAACTAGAAGAAGACAGATTCATT
Organism: Picea glauca; assembly: GCA_000966675.3. Lineage (NCBI taxonomy): Eukaryota > Viridiplantae > Streptophyta > Pinopsida > Pinales > Pinaceae > Picea > Picea glauca. Next base: position 158,866 of record JZKD02S1791274.1, on the reverse strand, counting down.
GCAGGCTTCCATAAACAATTTAAGAAGGAACAAGAAAAGGCCTATCATGGCAGACATATCAAGAAGAAGATATTCAAACAAGGTGATTTAGTACTAGTATATGACAATAATTTTATCGAACACCCTGGGAAGTTCAGGATGCATTGGCTTGGACCATATGAGATTGCCTATGTTACAGAAGGAGGAGTTGAAGTTGTACTATGACAACTAGTTGCCTTACATCTCTCAATAGAATCAAGGAGACAAGGGTTCAGGTACCAGGTGTAGTTGAAACTGTGTACCAGACACAGAAAAGACAGTCTACACAAGGATGGAAAGGAGGCATAAAGAAGAAAGCAAGGGTTGCATTGCACAATAAAAATTCCAAGCCAAACAAGAGGATCAGAGCTCAAGTGCCTCAGGATGAATCACATGTGAGTGTTGGGGGCCTGTTGGCCCTTAGTTATGGAAGGAAGCGAAGAAAAAGGAAGAAAAGGTAAAAAGAGAGCTTCATGGGAGACATAGTAATTGTCACTGAGTCGAAGTGAGCAAAAGAGAAGGAAGGATGGAGTGAAGTATGGAAAAGCAAGCCATTGGATGAGAAGATCAACGATGAAAGATAAAAAAGGAAGAAGGATTGTGGACAACTCAACAAGCAGAGAAATCCATCATTGGATGTTTTGGAGCACCGCGAGATGAAGAAGGAAATACAGGCTGGTGAAGCCTAGAAAAAGTGTGTCTAGTTGACCTAGTGTTTTAGAAACTTAGGGTTTTGGTAATTAGGGTTTTGACACCTAGGTTTCGACTTGAGGCTATCGATGAGGGATTGTAATGTATAAATACAGGTCGAGAGGACCTAGTTTGGGTCGGTACTAGCGTTGGGTATTGATACTATTTTTTGTTGGTTAAGAGGGTATTTTCCTGTGAGAGAGAGGAGTGTTGAGAGGGAGAGCCTTCTAGTATTGTAAGATCTTCAGCTAGGTGCGAAGATCAATTCCTGCAGCTAGGTGCGCAGGAAGGTGGGAGACAGAAAGAAGAAGAGAGTAGATCTACTAACTAAGATCACAGATCAAAACTATAAGATTTATCTTAATATATTAGAAGCATGGTTCTATGAACATATCCCTAGAGAGAGGGTGAACCACGTATATTTGTTGTTATGTGTGTGTGATTGCTTCCTGGATTTTTGTCATTGTTATACTGTTAGTTGCATTATTTTGTTAGATTAGATGTATGGCTGCGTAGAGTAGATCTAACTGATAAAGAGATATATGAATGCTACAATATTGTTTTATTAGTTCCACTTGATATTCCCCTAGTTGTAGACATCCCTGTCCTACAACCCCCCTCTTAGTTACTTCATGTGAGACTGCATCTGCTTCGCAGGTGTTGTCAAAAGGGCAAGTAGTTAGGGCTTGTTGGTGTTGTCTTGGAGTGAACCCTGGGTCTGCCCCTACGACAACACCCAATAACTTTAGGATGTGACCACTCACTCCCACCCTCTTATGTGTATTCAATGATTGGATTTTGAAAATAATCAAATGAAAATGGGAAGGTGCATATACAAATAGAAATTTAGGAAAACGATTTAAATCATTATACATGGGTATTTCCCCTTGGACCCCTCTTTGATTTTATCCTAGACACTCTCCTTTCTTTTGGATTAATTCATCCCACATGTATTTTCCATGTCTCCTTAGCAGCTCGCTTCACATTTTATTTATAAAACAAAGAAATACAATTTGTATATTACATCTCTTTGGTCGTAGTCGCATATTATATATACATAATAATTAATTAAACTGGGGATTATAATGGGGATGTTACATGCATTATGGATTTCCATAGCTCTAAAAATATTCCCTTCTGTGATGTCACACCAAATATTTTTTTGGTGCGACATATTACACCTGCAAAAATATTCTTTCTTGCAATAAAGGAAACCATTCTCCATTTAACACATCGCAAGAATTCTTATTTTTTATTTTCTGAAAAGGGGGCTCTTCAAGTTCATTTCATTGAAATAAAGTTTCTCTTCTTGTAGTGCATTGCACCAATTTTTTTTTTTCTCACAATGAATATAACTCTTCCTTCATCACATCGTGAGAAACTTTCCTTCATGGCAATATATTGCATCGCATGAACTTTGTTTGTGTGAAAACCTATTTTCTTTTCAATCCTTATCCCATTTTCCTGGAAAGAAAAATGTATTGCATGAAAAATTATTTCATGCAATATGCATTGCATTGCATGAAAATTATTTTCGTGCAATATGCATTGCATTGCATGAAAATCATTTTCGTGCAATATGCATTGAATCTTCAACACTTACTCATTTTTTTGAAAATTATTTTCTTTTGGAAACTCACACTCGTAGATTTCACGACTTTCACAGACCCCATGAACTTCCCCCTTGATCTAAATTAGACCATGTAACTACCAAAATGACCTCCATGTTGGACAACCCCTATTACAAAAATCAAGATTTGGTTATTTGTCCACTTAAATGCCAACAAAACACTTTTTCCCTATTAAAGACTCATGTAAGCCTAGTGTTGGAACCACGAATCTGATACTAATTCCTATGTACACTCATCTCTATTATAATCCACATTACTACAAAACCATGATATTATATCAAAACAAAATGAATTAATGCAACATGCTAGAAGTTATCGTGCATCCAACGAAAAATTAAAATTCCTAAAAGAAACTAATTCAACAAACACAACATTTAAATAGAACATAGAGAGATTGCAATTAATTATAAGAAATAGAACATAACACTTCTAATTTTATAGAAGCGCCAGTTGGATACATACAAGGGACATTCCTATAAACCATAGGCTATGTTGTTCCATTTCCTTCAATAGTAGGCCATCCACATGCTAGGGATACGAATCTACAAGGAAGTATATCTCTCATGGTTGACCATTATCCTCACACAACCCAATACCTATATCTCTAACTCCAATAGTGATTGCAATCAACCAAGTATCTTTCCCCTAAACCTACACAACCCAAGTAATGGGATCCCCTGATTTTCCACGTAGTCCATTAGGTTATCTGACTTCCCTCTAGAGATCCAACACAAGGTAGGCTAGGAAATCTCAAATTTGGGGACTCCGAGAATTATCAGTTGTCATGGGAGTTCTCATAACAACCTTCTAAGTATCTTGAACGATTTCTCAAGAAAATTTCACTTCGAGGCATGTTGTTCTGTTTCTTCACCTAAAATTCAACCCCTCTCATGGATTCTCTAAAACACAACATGAATAGTGTCATTTTCTAACACCCAACTCTCCTCTTACTGTCAAAAAATATACTGTAAAAATTGCTCCCTTCTTCCTACTAAAATTTCGTTTTTCTCAATGCATGCTTTGACTCTCAAAAATTTCCCCAAAAGGATTGTACCCAACCCATGCTGAAATATACAAGTGAGATTCCTTTCCCACCAATCTATTACATGAGTGTACTTAGCACATACTTCAATATCTAGGTGATATGAATTTCCCACCAACCTATTACATGAATTTAATGATTGGTCTAAAATAAGTCATAGGAGGTAAACATTTAATAACAACAATTATTTATAAAAGTGGCTTGGGTTATTAGGCATGTGAAAGCCCATGGAACACCTTTAGCCCCTTCTCTTGTGGAGTCATGGTCCCCTAATGTTATTGTACCTCTTGTATCACAACTAACAATTCATTTTTATTAATCATTTCAACATACAATATAGATAGCTTCTCCCTCAACCATGTCAATTAATATAACATCTCCAACCCAAAATATACTGGCTCACCAACCCATTTAACAGATGTACATTTGCATTACAATTAATGGGGATTAAAACTGGGATGTTACACATCGTTAAGCCTTAAACCCTTTCTCATTTTCTACATTGATGAGTGTGGATAATGTGTATAGTGGGG
>JZKD02S1791274.1:122888-135627 GCA_000966675.3 Picea glauca | reverse complement strand
TTACGCCCTAGGTTTATTTTTGTAGAACCTTTTCTTAGGGCTTGTCAAATTTAACTTAGAGATGTTTTAATTTAGGTTTTTGATTTGAACAGGGCGACAATTTAATTAGGGGAGTTGCTTTAATAATTTTATCAGGCGTTAAGGTCTTAGGGTCATCTAAGTTGTCTCATCATCATCATCCATGCGACGTTCCCTTCAGGACGCACTACGTGCTCCAAGGGTGCCACTCGCCTCGTTTTCTTCTGTTGCGCGACGTGCCCTTCAGGATGCACCACGTGCTCCAAGGGTCCCACTCGCTGATTCGCATTTCTTTTCACGACGTGCCCTTCAGGATGCACCACATGCTCCAAGGGTGCCACTCACTGACTTGACGGATTGGGAGAATCTATAACCCCTGGAGTCAACACCCCGCTAGGTGAACTTGTGGGAGACTAAGGGCTCTAAGGAATAATGCCCCCGCCTTATTGTGCACCCCTTAGAATCACGTGAGCGACTGTCGCAGTCTGCCCTCACGGCATTGTGGATCCCCTCGAACTAGGTAATCGTTAACCTACAGTTTGAATCGTGAGCGACTGTCGCAGTCTACCCTCACAGCATCGTGGGTCCTCTCAAACTAGGTAATCGTTAACCTACAGTTCGAGCCACGGCGGGAGTGCTAATAGGATGTGGCAGGGCTGCTGACACACCTCTCCCTCAATCTCTATGGAACTCGTGTGTGGCCCCTTTACTCCATATGTGAGTCTGGTCGGCAAGCTATCGTCAACCTGCATCAACAACCATCATGTCAGATCATGTCAACAACATATCATGAAATCAATAGCATCTCATCAAAACAAAACAATATCACCGTGAATGAAACAACTCAAATAGCCCACTCCCTGACTCAATCCAGAGTCCAAGGGAGTTCCACTAATGCCTCTACATCCTCAAGGTCCGAAACCCTGCACACTCAATGAAACTGAGTCAATATCACCTGTATACAGCAATAGTAAAACATCCTGTCATCAATCATGACGCATCATCATCAAGGTTAAGTGGTTCATCCTCATAAAAATCCAGATCACTTGCGAGCAAGTGTCCTCAAAGAATAAGTTTTTTCAGTGCATCAGAGCGGGATGTTACGAAAATTTCCAGCCATTGAAGAAGGAAAAGAGCCTAGCCTTTGCTACACTCTTCTCCTTTTCTTCCCCTATTGCTAGCCATACTTTCTAGAGGTCAAGAAGGAGGATATGTCCCAGGCCTAGATTATCTAAACCTAGGGCTATTTTTCTTCTAGGGTTTCATGATAGAGCCTTGTTGTAGCAACACTCTCCCTCATTGCACTCTCTTATCTTGATTTATCCTTTGTGCTAGCTGTTTTTCCAAGTCAACCTAAGGAAGGAGGAGAGAGAATGAGGCCTTGCTTTAGCAACACTGGAGTGAGCCTCTCTCCCCTAGGGATTTAATTATGAGGCCCTACCATAGCAGCACTTCAGAAAACTTCCCTCTAGTCCTTATACGTCCTCTTTCAACCCTTGCATCCTCTACTAAATTGACTCCATTAACCCTAAGGAACTGATCTAAGACATCCAACGTTGAAGTAGAGTTGGATCTAAAACACTCTCAAACCTTTTTTGAATTGAAACCATAACTACACTAACTCTAACCTACTAACCTTAAGTTGCTAACATCACAATTGAATATTTCATCTTTACTACAACAACATCTTGTTTTAAGAGCAATTGGATGGTGGTTTAGGCATTAATTGAATAAAGTGTTGATTGGTTACCTTGAATTCCACATTGTTCCAATATTTGTTGGTGAAGTGTTATATATTTTCATTGTTATTGATAAACATTGACTTCATCAACATTTATTGCTATATTGCTCATATATATTTATCATTTAGTCTTATGAAGTACTAACCCATTGAAATATGGCTTGCCTATATTAGTTTGTTGTTTCTTTGTCCCAGGAAAGTGTTCTTCATTAGGGATTCACTTTATTATTGGTTGTTTCGCTGGGACTATCTATTTTGGTGGTGACCTGTGAAGGGGGAAACTTGTCACTGTCTGATTATCCTTTAGCCTCTTCAAAACCCCAGGTCACCGGGGACGTCTCCCTAGGCCTCACCTCTGTAAAGAGAAAGAACCTTCCCATCGTGGTGACATTGGGTTGTATAGGTTCCTGTGACGTCAGTTTGGACCTCCATCTTATATCCCTTTGACCTAGCTACAAACTGTGCGATAACATTTTGGCGCTATTTCCGGGGAACACTGAGTCAATTCTCCTCAAGCGACAAATATTTTCGGTAAGCCTTGCCTCATAAGACTTATCTTACAATATTACCTGGTGACTGCACTAGGGTGTTTTCCCTTTTCTTTGATGATTTCAAGAAAATCATCTGGTGACTCCACAAATAGCTAATGACGACCCGTAGTGGGCGTCAGTATATACTTTCATATTCTACTACGACCTCCACAAATCCTGTCACCTCTGTATGTTCTCCCAAGTGGTCTCATAAAGAACTCTTTGGCCCTTTAATCTTACCTAACACCCAAGAGGGGTTACATGATCTACCCAAGAAGGTTGAATCCTGGCTATCTAAGTTTTCATTGGAAGATGGATCCTATGGCAACTCTCATTGGAACGACTTCTGTGATGCATTCTAGTTTCACCAATCTGAACAAGAACACCCTGATGTATTTTTAAGGCTCTTTGTGAGCTCACTCACCGGAAGTGCCAGAATATGGGTTAACAAACTACCAAAAGGAAGCATCAAAAACCTTGAAGAATTTGAACAAGCCTTCAATAAAGATTGGTGTGAAAAAAAAATCATGGATTCCATTTACTCTCAATATACTAATATTTGCAAAGCCTCTAGCGAGGACATTAGGGATTTCAATGATAGGTTCAACCTTCTCCTCAAGCAGATCAGACCTATTTTCTCAGAATAAGTTGTCCTCCAACACTAATTGAACTCGTTGGAAGGAGTTTTGCAGTTTACTCTCAAAGATCGGCCACCCTCGACTCTAGAAGAAGAGCAAGATTTTGCTTGTCAGATTGAGAAGAACCTGGAATTCGAAGACTACATCATCAAGTCAATATCTCATACAATAATGACCCTTGGGAATCTAGTCACGAGGATATCACTGAAGCTGAACCCAATTTCCCAGAAATTATGGAGGTAAAACACATGCCTCCCAAAAGGAAATGGAGCACATCTTTCTCAAACATCGACAATGTCTCAAATGTCTCAAGATAGTGTGAACCATCTGAGGATTTGGGTGTGGCCACTCATAAAAAACCTAACTTTGAATATTCCTTGTTTGTATTGAACACACCAATGTTGGAAAATCAAGACATAAGTGAAACCAATAGGTCTGAAGAGCCCTGGGTACATAATGGAAACAACTTAGACACTAGTATGTCTTGTATCTTGTGAAGGGTTAAAAGAATTCACGAAATCATTCATTTTTTGACAAAGAAAGAACCAGATGACCAATTATCTTTTGAGGGGACTCCCACACTATTACAAACCAGTTAGTTTGAGCAATATGAAGAAATTCCCTATTTATCATTAATGTATGATCTTGGACTTAGTGATAACAAATCAATGGATCCATACTTGTTTCAAGATGGCCCTACTTTTCCCTTGACAGAAGAAGACATAGTTTGGGGTGATTATCCCAACGATGCCTCTAATATCTTTGAAGACTCGGATGAAGATGGCTATCCATTACATAGAGTAAGTAATATCGTTGAGTGTAATACACCTTTTAAATACTAGACAAACTCCTCATAAATATGGCTATCCAGTACAGAGAGTAAGTACTAGACAGACTCCTCATAAATATTCTCTAGAAGATATGCCTTTTACAAAGGAGGAAAATTCTAATCAAATCAAATGGCCCAAGAAAGAATAATACCAACAACTCCTAGATGAATTCAAGAACAAAGAAATTGGGACGGTGAAGATATTAAAGAAGCATGAATATAACGTACAAATCCACCCGTCTCAACAGGAAGTTATTATAGCAGAAGCCCACCCGCCTCCCTCAGCACAATACACCAAGGTTGTCCAAGGAATGACCAAATACAAACTCAGAAAGTACAAGGAGGGAGACATGGTATGGATGTGGGATACCCAGAAAGGAGAGCCAACCAATGTAAAAGGAAGAACTCAGTCATGGCTCAGACCCTTCAAAGTCGGAATGGAATCAGTTAATGACTCATACTACCTATACACTTTAGAAGGAAGAAGGTGCCCATTACCTATCAACGGGCACCTCCTCAAACCCTACCAAGGTGGGGGGACCTGACTTCACAGGTAAGTATAGGTAAGTAGGCATTTTTCATGTATTATAACATTTTCATTTCATGTTAGTCTTCTTTCACATGTGCATTATTGATTGTTTTCTTTCATCTCATATATATGTCTATGTATATTGGGGTGGCATTACCACCCCATTTTTTTTACTGATGCCCCATAGAGATTGATCAAGTCTATAGATTATGCCATAGATATTGAGGTTCTCATGCACTCTACGGTGAGCACATGTCCCTGAGTTGGAACCATATGTTATCCCCTATTTTTAGGGATAACTAGGATATAATGTCTCGAGGCCCATAGGTCCTAGACATGGAGTAACGAGAGAAGGATTGACCTGAGCATGGCTCTAGAGGTCCCATCCTTTTCTTCTTCCATCATCTTTGTCTTGTCAGCAACAACAACATCCATCACCATCAGCTTGGTCTTGTATCAGAAGAAGTTCTTGGTCCATGAGGTAATTGGTCCAGGTATCATTGTATGTGTCACTTTTGATCATTGAAACCTTTAAATATATGCATGTGATTCCTTTTATCTCTAACAACTGCTTGGATCTTACATTAGTCCACTTGACCATGCTTGGGGAAATTGACGGGATGCCCTAGCAAGCTTGTGCCCATGGGTCTTGGTTTTCCACTTGGGGGATTTTCTGAAGATCCATTGTCTGCTCCCATCATAGCACCACTATTTAATCTTATCTCCCTCTCATTTATCCCATTCCCCTTGTCCAGGCATTGGATTCACCTATTTTTAGGGTTGCACCTTATCTCGTGGGAAGAAGGGGATAAAGGCCCAGAAGGTAAAAGAAGCTGGTAAAGGATAAAAGCCTAAAAATGAAACCTCGAGATGCTTCGCCCATGGATCCCTGAGAAGGAAATAAGAATACTCTCAGCAGAAAAGGGAGGGACCCAGAAAATAAGAAACAAAATCTAGTCAGAGGATAGGGAGTCTCATCATGAGCCAACCTATTAGGTTCATGGGTACCTAACAGTATGACATTTACACCATCTGGTTACCACGCCAGGGTAGTGACCTTTGGTTGAATGGCCTAGGGAAAGGGGGTCTCATCATGAGCCAGCCTTCTCATCTCTGTGAAATTACTTGTGGGTAACATTGTTAGCTCTAGTCACCATGCCAAGGAAGTTTCCTCTGGTCAGCCCTTGAATAAAAAGAAAAATAAGAAGAAAAAGAAAATAAAATAATAAAGAAAGAAAAAGAATAAAGGAAAGAAAGGGCTTGGAAAAAATGCAACATTGACAGGTACAGTTCACCTTCTACAAAGACACCCATGAATAACATTATGCATCCTGGGCCTTCACTGCACCGCATGTCTGGACATCCCCTAGCCACATCACCTCACTTACATGGCTTGGATGAAATTTTCCTGGAAACTTTCCTTTTCTTGTGGATACTAGCCCAATAGGACGTCTTGTCTTTTTCTTTGATCTTGTATTGCAGGTTTCTGTAATGTATTTGAGATATTGACTGATGTATTAGGGTTTTTATGCATATGTTTAATAATATTGTTGATGAAATGTGATTAACATTGTTATGATCCTAGTGACTGATGAGCCCATGGAGGGCATAGATTTTGATGTGCAGAACCATGCCCGGTGGAAAGGTACCATTTGGACTAGTACACATGGGGAGATGACCAATTCATACCTCCATGGGGATGAAGACCCCACTAGATGGATGTTGGGACCCCATCAGGGGGTAGAGATAGGATGGAGATGGATCAGGGCTTTTTCACCAAAGAGGAAGAGGACATTCCATCAGAGGCACTCCGACAGGACTAGACCTAGAAGGAAAGACCCCTTTTCAGTGGAACGCTAGCCTTGGAAGGCTTAGGGCATCCCCATATTCACCATGACATCATCCAACTTCATGGACATATCTGGAGGCAGACTGGGAAGTAGTGGCACGTGTGGCATGTTGGAGAGGCCCCTGGGGGGCTAATGTTTTGCTCCTAGATGTCTCACTTGCCCTAGAATGGGATATTGCCTCCCTTGAAGGGGATTTTACTCTCTTTGTAGCTCAATTATGGTTTTAATTTGACAATTTAATGTAAAAGCAATATTATTTTGGTATTATGGCCTTGTCGGCCTTTTTATTGACCTAAAAGTAAAATAGGTCATTGATACACTATATATTGAGGAGTTTTAGCCTCATTTTAGAAGAACTCATCACTCACTCATTAGTGAGGTATGATTTTTAGTTCCCTACTTAGGTATTTTGCTGGTTTAGTGAGGCGCACTTGTTGAAGGAAGGAATTTCTTGGCATTTTATGGTGTTTCTCTTGAAGGAAGGTGTTCCAACTAGGGTTTGCATGGTTATTTCTTGATGAATTGTAAGTACTTTTCTGCAAAACTTCTTGAATGAATGATTGTAGTCTTATTTTCTTACATGTATTTATAATTTTCTGAATCAAAACCCTAAGTGACAAGAACACAAGTAGGTCCTTGTCTCAAGTCCCCTAAAAGAGAAACTTTCCAGCCATTGAAGAAGGAAAAGAGCCTAGCCTTTCCTACACTCTTCTCCTTTTCTTCCCCTATTGCTAGTCGTAATTTCCACAGGTCAAGAAGGAGGAGACGTCCCAGTCCTACGTTATTTACACATAGGGCCATTTTTCTTCTAGGGTTTGATGATAGAGCCTTGCTATAGAAACACTCCCCCTCATTGCACTCTCTTGTCTTGATTTATCCTTTGTGCTAGCCATTTTTGCCAAGTCAACCTAAGGAAGTAGGAGAGAGCACAAGGCCTTGCTTTAGCAACACCAGAGTGAGCCTCTCTCTCCTAGGGATTTGATTCTGAGGCCCTGTCATAGCAGAACTTTAGAACTCTTCTCTCTAGTCCTTAGGCATCCTCCTTCAACCCTTGTGTCCTCTACTAAATTGACTCCATTAACCCTAAGGCACTGATCTAAGACCTCCAACGTTGAAGTAGATTTGGATCTAAAATACTCTCAAACCTTTTTTTAATTGAAACCCTAACTACACTAACTCTAACCTACTAACCCTAAGTTGTTGACATCACACTTGAATATTTCATCTTTACTGTAGCGACGTCTTGTTTTAGGTGGTTTAGGCATTAACTGAATAACGTGTTGATTGGTTACCTTGAATGCCACATTGTTCCAATATTTATTGGTGAAGTGTTATATCTTTTCATTGCTATTGATAAACATTGACTTCATCAACATTTATTGTTATATTGCTCATATATATTTATCAGATAGTCTTATGAAGTACTAACCCATTGAAATATATCTTGCATATAGTATTTTGTTGTTGCTTTGTCCCAGATAGGTGTTCTTCATCGGGGATTCACTTTATTATTGGTTGTTTATCCGGGACTATCTATTTTGGTGGTGACCTGTGAAGGGGGAAACTTGTCATTGTTTGATTATCCTTTAGCCTCTTTAGAACCCCAGGTCACCGGGGACGTATCCCCTGGGACTCACCTCCCTAAAGATAAAGAACCTTCCCATCATGGTGACATTGGGTGGGATAGGTTCCTGTTATTCTAGTTTGGACCTCCATCTTATATCCCTTTGACCTAGTTAAAAATTGTGCGATAATAGGACTCAAACAAGATTTCACTAGGCTCTAATAATACTTCAAATCCATAGGAATTGAGCATATTTGTAATTTAAAATATCTCCAATGCAATAACTTTTTTAGAAACATGGTACCTAGACTTAATCCTAATACATAATATTTTAGGTTTGGATGCCTTGGTGGGCCTGGGTTCCATGGCTTAAGTTCGTTAGACACTTGACACTTGCTAGAAGCATATTGCATCAGATTTTTGCGTGCATGAGGAATAGGGAAACCAAGATAATTTAAGGATACAATGATTTGTTATGAGAAAGAGTCCAAGATCTCAAAATATAAATATAATGACACATGGAATAATCATGTACATACAAGGGGATTAAAGAAAATAAGATTGAGAGAACACCAAGTGACCACATTAATACAACCACATCCACTCTCATGTTTCTCCATGGTAGGATGCATCAAGTCCACAAAGGTATGAGTCTATGATAGTTGGATATGATGTGGACTAATGATTAAATGTCTAATGAGATCTGTCTCAGAAATCCTTAAAGGATCCATGTCTTGTCTTCTAACACCTCCCATATAAGAAGAGCCATGTCTCGTGTGCTAACACCTTCCATATAGAAAGAGATATGTATAATATTTTAGGTTTGGATTCCTTGGTGGGATTAGATTTAGTCTTGTTTATAAATATTGAAGCATTATTGCAAGGTAAAGAGGATGGAAATCAAATAAATACCCATCATTAGGCATGTGTGATTGTTACCTAGATTATATGCATACAAATTTATAAATAACTTTTGAGTTCTTATCTCATATCAAAATTTTCTCTTGAAATTGTTATGTTGTTACTTCTATGATATAGTTAGAGATTCTAGTTTAATCCAATGAATCGCCATTTGTTGAGCACTCAACACACCCTTAAACGTTTTGATATTTTTAGGGTTCCACTTTTTTTTTTCAACTTCTTGGTATTCTATCATTTCTAATTATTTTATTTCATTTTCATTTCCTTTACTTTTTTTATTTCTTTGTCCATTTCTATTCATAGGAAAATATTAAAGAAAACTCTAGGTAAGAAACACACATATGGATGCAAAGTTGGCTAATGAATAAGAAGAAATAGCTCACAGAAAAGAATTAAGAGACAACTTTTCAAAAGACCCAATGAAAATATCAGGTCGGGAGTTTAAACATAGAGATAATAATGTAAGGCCAAAATACCTAACCCAACGAAGTGTTAAAGAAAATGATGACGATTACATCGGCATCGGGGGTAGTCACTAGAAAATGTGAATGGCTATTATATTCGATCGATTGTTGATGGGACCGTCGACATCAGTGGAAATAATATGGATGAGAATAAAAGTTAAAGTGAGATCCACAGCCTATAGATCCACCAAGTTAAGGGTGGAAGTAGATAAGAGGCTATGTTCTAAGGTTAACTCGAAGTAATATAGAAATTCAGACAATAAACATGATTAATTGTTCCATATGGAACGTAAAGTGTGAAGACCAAGGATTCTAAAGGAGTGGACCAATACTAGGAAAACCCTGAATATGGTTCATGATGGAAAACCAACACACGTGAAATAAAAGAGAGAATAAGTAACATTGAAGACTGGGAATTGACTATTCTATTATTTCCCTTTTCCATATCTCGAATGATCTAGCTCTTAATTACAACCAATCTTTCCAAATGTAATACTCTTAATCAGGGCTCTAAATTTTTCAAATCCCATTTATTTCTAAGAGAAAGGATTCTCTAAGAGGCCTACCTTCCTATCTTATATGTTGGTAAGATGATAAAAGCATTCAAGGTCAAAGAAATTCTGGATCCCTTATATATATCCCCCAACAACATGAAGAAAGATGAAGTTATCCCTAATTTATTGGAATTAGTAGTTAGGGAACATGATAGAACAAGTGGGTAATACCTCATCAATTGATGTGATTATGAAAAATGGAGTGGTTATTCTTGGGATAACTTGGGGTGGTGCACGATGGTATTCCTAATTAATGAGGAGTATTTAAAAATTCCTTGAGAAATATCTATGTAAGATGATGTTTCTAGGCTAGCATCTATGAGGGGTAAGATATTGTATAGATTGGTGGATGATTGAGGGTCATAATATATTAAATATTATACATTTATCACCATACCATTATGAGGGAACATCATAGTATGGAATGATGATGATACAATTTCTTTCCTAGAATACATATAACTACACTTGAGAATAATGTTGTATTCTAGTGGAGGATCTATAATTTCAGTATCAATTAAGATTATCTTCCTCGCCAACTTGATAGGGATGTTTTGTATAAACCTTTGAGTTGATAAGGATGAAGATCATAGGCCCTAAGGGATAATGGAATGAGTTTGGGAGAGCCCATATTTTTCCATATAATTCTAGACATGATACATGTGAAAGAACCCTCATCAATAATAGATCGATGGATATCGATGTTTCTAATTATGATCGAGATCTGAAACACAACAAATGATAGGATTCATGTTTTAGAATGATTGATATCATAGGTCATGAGGCATGAATCTAATGGTTAAATGGAACCTATTGAAGATAGAATATCCTTCCTTTGAGAAGGACATGTTTGGAGAACATTGATTGAAGACATGGCCACTTGTGAATATGCCAAGTAATCAATGATGTTATAAATTTGAGTGGCCCTTGCATGAAGGTTATGAGCCATGCATCATAGAGGCTCCTTTGACACAAATGGTGTATGGCTATTAATACGACATGAAATTTTTAAGGGACTTCTAGTGCATGGTTGGTTTACCTTTGGTTTAACTAAGCTCCATTCAGGTGGCATTTATATTATTAGTTGCAATTTTTAGCATTGATTTCTATTGAACTCAAGAAGATGTTTTGGTAGGAAGGGTTTTCTTGTTGCAAAATATTTTGGGGTGGGTGAGATCCTATCAATTGGGTAGGGTCATTTGATTCTTTCTAGTTATCCACCACTCCTTATTGGGGGGGGTGGGTTATGATATGATTTTTGTTGTGACTAGTTAGGAAATTATTATTCGATGGTTCTTTGTCCTTGTGAATAATTGGCTCCTTAGTTATTCATTATTTACTTAATTAATCGATATTTGATGATTTGGGGGTAGTAGTGAGCGAAATTACCAAATTCACAACATAATCTGTAAGTGAATTTGGTACTTATAACATTGTTCTTCCCTTGTTTGGGTTGACAATTGTTGCTAGAGTTGTAATTCTAGTTTAGTGAGTTATCATTTCCCTTGATGTTGCTGGTATATTTAGGAGAATTGACCCATAATCCCTATGGTGGGTGTTGTTATTTCTTCTTTCATTTCATTTTCTCATTATTCTATGTATTTGAAGGATTTATTGTGTTTAGTTTGTCAAAAGACTGAGTTAGTTGAATGGATGAAGATTGGAAAAAGTTGACATTGACTTGTTGTGAAATGTTTTATGGCATCACAATCCTTACCAGAGGAACATGAAATGAGAAATAAGGGTTATCTTGTGGAGGGATACTATATGGGTTTGGTATACCATATGATGTTGACATACCTCCTCTACAATTTTGAGGTGTGTATGAAGGTTAATGAACTTGTTGTGATGCATGTGATCCTAAGGGGGCATGCTAGGACCTAAGTGTGATGGACATGGTCCATTATGTGGTTTTTTTTGGAGTAGTATTAGGCATGTTGAACTCTCCATGTGTGGATTGTCCATAGGAATATTTGGTTCCACTTTGGTAGGTGTTAGAGCCACTATAATGGTTATCATAATGATTGTTTCCATAAGGATTTGTGTGCCCATATGGGTTTGTGGCATGACTTAAATATCCAATCATCTCATTCTCCACATTAGAATAGGGTGAGGATAGGGAGCATCTAGAATGACTAGATATAAATACCCTAACTAGGCATAGATGAGGTCAATTTTTTTTTTCTTTGAGATAGAATCATCCTCTACTTGAGGCATTTTTATGGCCATGTATTTGGAAATTAGGGGTAAGATATATTTAAAAAGATAATCCAAGAGGACTTTGTCTTACACAAGCTACTTCACCAATTCCATTTGTGGATATGATCCATGATATGGGTAGATGTTTTTTAGAAAAAAACAGTGAGGATTTCCAATATGGTAAATTATGAATATGATGTGGAGGTGGTGATGGTGGTACACCATGTATTTCCATTGGTATTGATTTTTAGCACCTGAACCTAATGCGGTTGAACTCCCAAAATGAGATCCTGATGGAAACAAGATTATAAAGGATTATCCTAGAACAATTTATATAAACAATGTTAGACCCAAAGGTGAGTGTGAGGAGGTTGTTGATGGTCTACTTGGAGAAATAGAGAGGCCATATATCCTATAGGAGAAAACAAATAGCTAACCCTAACTCGATTGGAGTTTTGTGAGTTTGGGGACAAGCCCATGAAATTACCATTTTCAACGACCTCCTTCTCTTTCTCTGTCGCTCGGGATTTTATGTGGATCTTGGCCTCCTTATATGTCGTTATCCCTCGACTTTCTCTTTCCCAAATCCTTCTCTGTGTCTTGGCCTCCTCTTTTCCTAGCTCTTTCCCTCCTCTTAGCCTCCTTCTCTTGCCCAAATATTATCTTCTATGTCACGTGAGTGTAGTGTCGAGTGTTCTCTAGCTCTTTCCCTCCTCTTGGCATCCTTCTCTGTCACACACGTGTGTCTACTGTGCTCTAATTTCATGAGTGTGAGACGCACGGGCGTGAGTCATGTCTTTTGTTTGTTTGAATTATATATATTTTTATTTTTTTAATTAATATATTTTATAAAATTAATTTATATTTAATTATATTTAACATATATAATATATATGTGGGTT
>JZKD02S1791274.1:110440-121107 GCA_000966675.3 Picea glauca | reverse complement strand
AATTAGTTCTCATTGGGGGTTAACGGACAAGTGACCATTAGTGGTTGGGTTTTAGGGGTTATGGATTTCTCTCTTGGTGGTTTAGGAATCATTAGGGGATATAAATTTAATTGGTCGGTGTGTTAGGGATATTGGTTAAATCTCAATTAATCATTTAATAGGTTAGTAAGGATGAATTTATTGTGTTAGTGCTTAGTGGGTTAGTATTTAGTGTCTTAGTTGTCATCTAGTTAGTGGTTAGTGGGATAATTTCCATCCATGGTTAATGGGTTAGGGTTATGTGCTAGTGGGTTAGTATCTTTAGTGTTAGTGAGTTAGGTATTAGGGGGTTAGTGCATTAGGGGATCAAGGATTAGTGGGTTATGGGTTAGTGGATAATGTGTTGGGGATTAGAAGTCAAAGGGTCACATGTTAGTGTGTTAGGGATTAGGAGTTAGTGGTTATGCGTATTAGGTTAATGGTTAGTGGGTTAGGAATTAGAGTGTTTTTTTAAGAACTAGAGGAATTTGTAATTTTCCTAGATTACATAGGCGAGACGCAAGTTCAAATCTAGCTAGATTCCACTATAACCCCTAGATTAGTGCCAACAACTTGTAATCAAATGCCTATCAATAAACTTATGACATAACAAGAGTCAATAATTTCGAAGACACACGCGCAAGGGGGGTCCCACTCTTGGGGGGCGTCTACCCTTCTAGCCTTATCACAACAAGCCAAAATATCATTGTGGATTTGAACTTGGGTGAGGAGAGTGAGAGACCTACCTCTGAACCCTTTAGGTTAGGTATTAGAGTGTTAACATGTAGGAATGTAAGTTTCAATGAGTTAGTCGTAAGTGTCTTAAAGGTTAGGGGTTAGTAAATGAGTGAATTAGGGTTTAGCTCATTAGTTCATAATGAGTACTTAGTGGTTTAGGGGTTAGTGTGTTAGGGTTTAATGAATTAGTTCTTAATGGGTTAGTGGGTTAGGGATTAGTGTGTTAGAAAATTAAAGGTTAGGATGGTAGGCTTAATGGTTTTGGAGTTCAAGTAGGTTAGTAGATCAAGAGTTAGTGGGTTAAGGGCCATTAGGTATTAATGGGTTCAGAGGTTGTGGGTTAGTAGGTTAAGAGTTGTTAAAGGTTACTAGGTTATGTAATCTAGGTTATTAACATAAAATAAAAATTGACATTTAAAAAACTAATATTTGTTAAAAAATTTAATCAAAGGTTTTATTTGTTTAGTTATTTTAAGTTATTATGGAGAACCATGTGACTAAAAGGAGATATTGATGGAAAATGAGGCATGTTAGGCATGTTTTGGGTCTCTACGTATGATGCCAAAATGCTCATACTAGTGTTTTAATATGTTGTCTCATTTAATATTAAAAAAACTAAGTGGTCATCGCAAAATTTTCAATATGTAGTAGTGATATCTTCCTTTATTTCGTTCTCAACAAAATCTGGATTATGGACAACCTTTAATATTCAAGGAAGTTTCTTATCTCAAGTCCTTCATGCTTTCACAACTACCCATCTTGTTAATTTCCTCTCCATCTCCCTTGTTTTTTTTTCATCAAGCAACATCCCCTATGAAAGATTTTCTTTAAAATTCCAAAAACCAAGAGGATTCATTTCCTCTTCTTGAGGAATTTTTGCCTTTAAAATTCAAGTTGGTTGTTGGCTTTAAAGTTTCCAACAAATTATTTTTTAGAAATTTTAAAATGAGGTTTTAGTTTAGACCACACCTTCCCTTCATAAGATTTTGGTCCCTAAATATTCAACTTGAAGATGGAAATACTATTCCAACACACTTAATTCTTGGTATCCTTGCGAAATTTCCACCCAATATTAAGGAAATGTATTCCATGGTATATTTATTTGAGAATTAAATGCTCCATGTTTTTCAAGTGCAAAAATCTATTCTTTCCCCTTGACCTTGACTATGAAAACTTGTCTCTTGGATGTACAGTTTCTAGGATGCTATTCTAGATGAAGCCTCCAACACTTATCTTCACAATGTCTAGTTAACTTGCAATGATGGAAAACATTTATATGGTTGCATAGGATGCTTTACATTCTCTTCTTGTTCATTTCCTTATTTTTTTTATGTCTTGCATATTCTAGCAAGAAGCCACTTGGTGGTATTTCATGCTACAAAAGGAACGTACATTAGAGTGCCAACAATTATCATCCTTGTGGCCTTTCTTCTTATAATATATTCAAACCAAAAATTCATGGTTGTGCCTCTTTGGTTTTAATTTGTGCTTGTTGGCTTGTTTTCTTGGTCCCCCAAGTCTTGGAACATATTTGGGTGGTGGAAACATCCATTTGTTGCACTTGTTCAAACTTCTACAAGAATGTTGGAATGGTTTGTTGTCCATTCCATTTTCCATAGTTTAAATGGCTTCTTATTCAATTCCTCTTACTTTAACAAAGGTTATCTTGGTGTTTCTAGCTTGAGCTAAGATACAATTACTCGCTCTCTCTTGTCCACCAAAACCTAGGCCTTGATGTTTGACCCTATGTTCAACTACAATGGGGATTATAATAGCTTGGATTTCCTAGCCCTTGATTATTGTAGTCCATTTATTTCATGATCTTGGAATTGATGTCTCTGGTATGATTTTCAAAAACACCAAAGGGTTCTTAAGAAAGTCTTATCATGCTTGTATCATGCTTGTATCATGAACTTATCATGCTCGTATCTTTCATGGTATTGGCTTCTGTAGTAGAAATGGAAGGTTGATTTACTTCCTTGGTCTATTTGAAAACTACATATAACTTCGCCAATGTATCCTCCAAGTTATTTTCCAACTCTTGGTGTTGCAGTTGAGCCATCATTTGAGTGATCCTTTCCTTTTTTCAATCATCTAGTTGAATTACCTTCTCTCCCATTTGAAAGAGATGAACTTTTATCGTCCCAATCTTCCATAATAATGGTGAGAGAACCTGAACATTCAAAAAAGTGCTCCTTTAAAAAAGGTAACATTTTAGCAACATCATTTTTCATCCTTGTGATCCTCTCTTTCAACTATTGATTATCTTCTTGGATCTGCACATTGGTGGCTCTTAAGTCTTATAACCTCTCTTTTATTTTCAGTGTTTTTTCCATGATGGGTCTATTTTCTCCTCAAAGTGCATCAACTACTTTAAAGTTAGGGATTCAATTGATCTAATACCAATATAATCTTTAAATAAGAGACTTATAGCCCACACATCTCACCAACATGGATCATATTGCAGAAATAGAGTTTGATGTGTATGCAATCTACAATTACTTGCCAACAAGGCTGAAAGAATGACATTGTTCTCTGTGCAATTTTGAGTGAAAACCTTCTCTTCTTCTAATCATCAATAGGAAAAAAAAATGGTTATTCTCTAGGATTGGTTTTAACTCTTGGCTTGATTGTTATACAAAGCCAAGAACAATTCCAACTACAACAATCAAGTACACTCTAACAATATTTAGTTTAGGCTTTTGTGCAATATGCCAGTCAACAACACACTACAATTATCCTATTCAAAATTGATTTCAAAATTGGATATTTTTCTTGCAATGCCAATTAAATAGGAGAAAATTTGTAATGCTAAACTTAAACAAGGCAATATGAAACTCTATTAAGATACATATTGATTCACTTTCACAAGCTTCTCTACCCATTGAAAACAAAAACACATGTAAATTTTCCAACAAAGTAATAACCCTGCTATTTGACAGTACCTACACACCAATTAAGCCAATGGACATCACTCCCTACTCTAATAGGTGTGCTACTCTTGCACACTTTTCCATAGATTCTATCAGAAGTAATGTTAATGGCTCTCACACTGAAATTTTACAATAGATCTCATATCCACATCTAAAATAAGCCACTAATCTATCCATTCACATGCATACATTCCAACGATGCAAAAACATTTGTCACTGTCACATCATTATAAAACATGTATATTGGGAGTGTTTTGATGAAAGATATATTATGTCAACTAACGATCAAATTTGAACCCGTCCCAACCCTTCTAAAGGGTTCCAACTCATCATAGAAGGGTTTGTCCAAATTTTCCCTTCAAAAACAATTTAAGAATTAAATTTAACATGTCCAATGGGAAGTGCCAAATTAATTAGAATATTTCAAAAGAATGGAAGCCTTTTAAATATCCCGCCAAAATTAATTTTAAGATGCACCAGAAAATATACCAAATATGGGATTTAACATCTATATTTAAGGATCCAGAGTATGAATGATTTCAAATTTGATTTGAATTCAGACCTCATGTTGAAAGATATGCTATAATTACACCCCACCTAAGAAATTTGTTATGTCCATGCTTTCCTATTCTTCACGTGCCATCTGCTATTGTGATACCACTTTTAATTTGGTGTTAAATGAAATTTTGGGCACACGAATCCTTACACAATATCCATTGTTCATATGGATCCTATGGTAGGGCTCAACTTTTTTAAGCTCATCATTTCACCCTAGCTCACTCTCATTCTATCATTTGATTTTGCATAGCTTCTCCTCGAAGCTCTAGTTCAGAGCTACATGTGAATCCATAGATGCCCTTATCATTGATTGCTAACTAATTTATATCATATAAATTTACTCTATGGTTTGTTTCTAATCATTGCCGACAGTGGTACACTATTTTGGTAAAGATTTCATTGGTGTGGATATTTTCGAAAGAACAAACATAGGTTTCCTTCTCCATAATTCAAAGGTACTACAACTGTGTTGATTTTATGAGTAGTGCCAGTTATTGATATTGAATTTTTTTTTGTGTCGATTACAAAGGAACTAGGTTTGTATTCACCCTATCCTTTGAATTTGACCTCTTCATCCCATGGAAATGATACCCAAGTTTTATTTTAATTTCAAAAAATTGGTGTGGTCGTTAATGTCATGGAAATAGTAGGTTTTAATACTTCATTTTTGGCTTCGTGGTTTTAGTTTTAGCAATACTTAATTTATCCTCTGGAAGATATGGGCATGGATGTTCATTTCAAACCTATTTGGGTCAGTTATTTTCATTGTTTTTGGGAGGGAGTTACCTCTATTACCATTCCATGTGTTTGCAACCATTATTATGCATGGATCTTGCTTTAAAGTGTTTACAGGGATTATTTGGTATCCCATGGATTTACATGCAACTCATTTGGGCTTATAATGTTTTTGTTTCGATTATTCTAGTCCCACATATTAAATTTGGGCATACACCCTTATGTTTGGTTTGTTATGGGTCTTCATCTACAATAATGCAACATGGGTATCATTATTTTTCCTTTTCCTTCCAATCCAAAACATATTTTGACCTCCTATTGGCTTGTTGGTTTCAAATTTATAGGTAATGTTTGGCACCTGCATCCTTTACTTTGTAGTTATTGTTTAGGGATTTTTTAATTTCGTTGCTTGGCATGCCTCCAGTTTGTTTGTTTAAGACCGACCCATACGCTTTGAGCTATCATTGTTTTTTAGGAGTCATATTCTATACTCTTAACAATGTGTTTGATTCCTTGTACATACAAATGGTGGTAAACCATTTTACACTTCACCTCGGCTTGTAGTAAAACCTCTTCTCATTCCTAGCTTTGCAATGGACCCTGGGATGTGCTATTTCACTCCCATACATCACTAGATATGAATTCTTGTTGGTTTGTTTGATTTTGAATGGAACACATTGACCCATTCATGTTTGGTTATCACTTAACATAGTATGGCATTCTATTTGTGTATGGTATATAGAGTTTGTTGGCCTTCGACCTTTCTCAATATTGAGACCTCCTACCTATCTTATTAGACCAACATTTATTTTGGAATACACTTGCTTGTTTGGGCATGTGCATAAAGTTTTGGATACCATAATCCAACCTATTAGCAAGAATTTGAACATGATTTGTGGTTTTAAAATGTCATTGTAATTATTGCAATGATGATAGATCAAGACTTTCAGGACTTTCATTGGAGACATTGGATATGTTAATGTTTCTCTCTCTTAGTGCACCTTACGCTCTAAATAAGGTAAGCTGGAGCACTATTTATGATGTATGGAAACAAATGAAGCTAGAAAGAAGGGATGATTTTAAGGATGGAAATTTATTTTAATGTGTAGAAACCTTGGCAAATCTTACTAATCCTTCATATGCCAAATAAAAATTATTGGCAATATTTTAGTAAAAATATTCAAATTTCTAAGGATTTATATAGTTTATTAGGTTATGGTTTAGTGTTAAATTGGAGTAGTTGTTATAAGAATGATCTAAGTCTACATTGTAGTAGGCATGCTTCTTCATTGTATGGGGTTTTCTAGATGTGGTGAGTTGAGGCCTTGACCAGCCCCAAGTATTTAGACATGGGGACCCTCCTAAAAGTTTTAACGAGCCTCGTCAAGTAGACTCTACTCTCCCTTGACTATGTTATCTTGTGCTTATTGATGATTTTGTTTTGTTGGTTGAAACACTTGAATAGAGATGTCTTAGTTGTCATCTAATTAGTGGTTAGTGGGATAATTTCCATCCATGGTTAATGGGTTAGGGTTATGTGTTAGTGGGTTAGTATCTTTAAGGTTAGTGAGTTAGGTATTAGGGGGTTAGTGCATTAGGGGATAAAGGATTAATGGGTTATGGGTTAGTGGATAATGTGTTGGGGATTAGAGGTCAAAGGGTCACATGTTAGTGTGTTAGGGATTAGGAGTTAGTGGTTATGGGTATTAGGTTAATGGTCAGTGGGTTAGACATTAGAGTGTTTTTTTTAGAACTTGAAATCTCAATTTGATACTTTGCAAGCTAGCTGGACCTTCAGTCAAATACAAATATGAAACTTGGAATCATTAACATACCTACTAGAACATACGAAAAATAGGGTTTATGGTTTCCATGATGAATTGATGATGGAAGAAAGTGGGTGTGTGAGTCAAATTTGAGTCCAGAAACCCTCCCATATAGTTAAGGCAAGCGAATAGTATATCCATGATAAATTTCATTGCTTACATAAACTGTTTGAAAAAATTTTAATGTGACCCCATTCACAAGTCCATGTTGTTGGTGTCTAGTCCTCATGCAATTTTTGTTCCTCCTTGATCGTTCCTCGTTCCTCATTCCTTGATCATGGTGTAGTACCCAAGATCCATTATTTTTGTACAAAATTAAATACTAATGGCATAAAATTATCGACGAACGTTTTTCGTCGATAGTATAGCAAATTTGTCGCAAGATTATTTACATTCGTCTCTCTTGCGACGATACAAATTGATGCTTGGATTCATTTCATATTTTGTTTATCAAATTGAAATCTCAATTTGATACTTTTCACACTAGCTGGACCTTTAGTCAAATACAAATATGAAACTTGGAATCATTAACATATCTACTAGAACATATGAAAAATAGGGTTTATAGTTTCCATGATGAATTGATGATGGAAGAAAGTGGGTGTGTCAGTCAAATTTGAGTCCATAAATCCTCCCATATCGTTAAGGCATGTGAATAGTCTATCCATGAAAAATTTCAATGCTTACAAAAACTCTTTGAAAAAATTTCAACGTTGGCCCCATTCACAGGTCCATGTTGTCGGTGTCTAGTCCTCATGCAATTTTTGTTCCTCCTTCATCGTTCCCAATTCCTTGTTCCTTGAAAATGGTGTAGTCCCCAAGATCCATTATTTTTGTACAAAATTACATACTAATTGCATAAAAGTATTGACGAACGTTTTTCGTCAATAGCATAGCAAATTAGTCACAAGATTATTTACATTTGTCTCTCTTGCGACGATATAAAATGATTCTTGGATTCATTTCATATTTGATTTATCAACTTGAATATCAATTTAATACTTTTCACACTAGCTAGACCTTCAGTCAAATACAAATATGAAACTTGGAGTCATTAACATATCTACTAGAACATATGAAAAATAGGGTTTATGGTTTCCATGATGAATTGATGATGGAAGAAAGTGGGTGTGTCAGTCAAATTTGAGTCCAGAAACCCTCCCATATTGTTAAGGCATGTGAATAGTCTATCCATGGCAATTTCAGTGCTTACAGAAACTGTTTGAAAAAATTTCAACGTTGGCCCCATTCGCAGGTCCATGTTGTTAGTGTCTAGTCCTCTTGAAATTTTCATTCCTCCTTCATAGTTCCTCGTTCCTCATTCCTTGACCATGGTGTAGTCCCCAAGATCCATTATTTTTGTACAAAATTACATACTAATGGCATAAATTTATCGATGAACTTTTTTCGTCTATAGTATAGCAAATTCATCGCAAGATTATTTACATTCTTCTCTCTTGCGACGATATCAAATTATGCTTGGATTCATTTCATATTTGGTTTATCAACTTGAAATATCAATTTGATACTTTTCACACTAGATGGACCTTTAGTCAAATACAATTATGAAACCTGGAATCATTAACATATTTACCAGAACATATGAAAAATAGGGTTTATGGTTTCCATGATGAATTGATGATGGAAGAAAGTGGGTGTGTCACTCAAATTTGAGTCCAGAAACCCTCCCATATCGTTAAGACATGCCAATAGTCTATCCATGAAAAATTTCAGTGCATACATAAGTCTTTTGTCTTTTTTCAACAACCATGTAACGAATCTCAATTCTAAGAAGATTCAAATAGGTAACAATATTGATGAAATATTATACGATCATGATGGTATAAAAATGAAAGAGCTTCTCTTGGTTTCAAGAATAATTTATCCTCTACTGAACAAGGCCAACCACGTGAAGGTGGAAGCTCACATGGCCCCTCCCCTCCCCCTCACATCACTCTCAATTGATCCCCAAACCCAAATCTATAAAATATAAAATAATCAAAAGCAACATCCTATTAAGATTCATGCATAGAAACTACAAAAACAAAAATTAATGAAGGTACATGAAATTATGTATTTCTAAATGATATTTTTAGTCTACCACATACTTTACTTTATTGACAACTATTTTTAGGTTTCAAATAATAATTAAACAACATGTAACATAGGATATAAAAATGTCACATAAAACCTAAAAACATGTAATTAACCCATGACATTAAAAGTAAATTATTTTAAAAGAATAATACATACAAATTAAAATATTATATAGTCGTGTACCTAATCCAACCTCAACATCTATGTAATCATCCTTATTCTCTATCTTGATCTTCTTCATCGAAATCAACATCTGTATCATCATCTAGTTCTGAAACAATGTTGAAAGGATTGATGATATCATCATCGTCATCAATGTCATTTTCGAGCATATTTTCATTGACATCATCATTAGGAATTGAAATATTGTCTCCTACGCCTAGATCATGATATTCTTCATCTTCTTCATCTATCGACCCTCCATGATCTTCTAGCTCTGTTTGATATTTTGTCGAATCATCTTCTTGATCTTCAATATCATGTTCTTCCTGTAAATGAGTATACTTAATTGTCCTTCCTATTGGATCATATATAACAACAAATGACCAATCCCTTTCACCTGAAACATTTGAGTAAAAGACCTGTTCACATTGGCTTGGAAAAACATAGCGATCATGTCCTCTTTCAAACATCGTTATTTTAATCATTGGAAATCCGTTGGCATGTTGAATAATAGTTCTTTCCTCATCATGTTCATGCATTCGTAACCTATACCATTTGACATCAAACATAACTAATTTGAAGGAATTAAAGTCACACTCAAGTATATCGTTTAAATACCCATAGTATCTATTTTCAGACTCTCGAGGATGTCTGTCACTCCTAGAGGAAACATTAGTAACCTAGAATACTGCAGTTATCCCACTATCAAAAGTTTTCCTTGTTTCATCCAATTGTTTGATGCAAAATTTACAAGCATTGCACCACATAGCCTTGTGGTGTTTCAATTGAAATATGTCAGATATGTAAAAGATGCATTGTCAATTAATAAATTAACATATATTTATATAACTTCGAAATTATATGAAAAATACAGTACACATGTAGTCACATTAGTATAATATAAAATAACTGAATAAAATGGGTGAAATTTATTACCTTTCCATCTTTCAAATCATATGCTAGATCAATTTCCCTCTACATAACATTGGCATCTCTGTTAAAACGAGCTTCTCTAACCAATTCAGGCAGTCATTTCCATGATAACCTACCTCCATTATGTTGTTTACATATTTCAATACATACATTCATCCAATCAAGATTGTTTGCGATGTATAAATGCAGTGCATCCCACTCTATAGAAACTGAATCAAAAAAAAAAAATCACCAATATTAAATATTAGTTATAACGTATGATATGAAGGTAATTATAAATATTTATAATTTATGAAATAAATCATATCAATATATTAATGAGTATGATCATATACACAAAAACGAAACTTTATATCTATTATTAATATAAATTTTCACAATTATTAATATATTACCTCTCATTTTTTTCATTCTACCTTTCCCCAACAGATGCTCCTGATCTTCATCAAATTTTTTGATGGAGTTCACATCCCAAATGAGATCCACTGCATGCATATTTGGCGCTGCTAATTTAGGAAGATACTGACTAATATACACCATGGATTGATATATCATATATCCCTCCACCATAGAACCCTTAGGACGTGCTCTTTGTCTAACCAACGCCTTCAATGATTTCAAGTGCCTCTCCACCATCCACATTGACCTTGTGTGAACAGGTCCAAAA
>JZKD02S1791274.1:56597-77984 GCA_000966675.3 Picea glauca | reverse complement strand
CTCATTGATCCATCTTCATCTATGCATTCTCATAAAGGACAATACATATTATATTACATAAATCATCAATCAATCAATCCTTTGACATCAATCAATCACTTGACATCAATCAATCGAACCATTGGCATCAATGACAACATGATCCAACAATAAGCACTCATAAAAACCTTAGTGTTGGTGATCCTCCAAAAAAAAAAATTCCGATCAACATAATGATAGCAAAGGGGCCCCACTAGATAAAACCCATTTCTCTAAATCCAATGAAATTGATGATTCATCCATTCATGTAACAACCTTGGTTAAATGATTTCTTAAGGTTTATCAAGTATAATTAATTAAATAATTATTTGTCCTAATGTATTTTAGTTAAATAATGATTATTTATTAATAATGTTAATTAATTATTTAATAATTAATTAAATAAAGGGTTGGGGGCCGTGCTAATGCAGGATGGAGGAGTGATAGCTTATGCGTCAAGGAAGTTGAAGAAACACGAAGAGCTTTACGCTACTCACGATTTATAGTTGCCAGCTATAATGCTAGCTCTGAAAATTTGGAGGCACTATCTTGTGGGGTGAAACTTTGAGCTCAAAACGGACCATCAAAGTTTAAAACATCTCTTTACTCAAAGGGATCTAAATTCTAGACAAAGGTGATGGAGTGATTTTATGAGTGAGTATGATTTTGGTATTTCATACATCAAGGGGAATGAAAATGTGGTCACAAATGCCTTGAGTAGGAGACCATGAGTCTTCTCCTTGGTACCCTTAAAGGTCAATCTGAGGGAACATGTGTTGAAGAAACTCCAGGGAGACAATTGGTATTTAAAGGTTACTTCAAACCTCCTGAGTGGGAGGCAATTAAATCCAAAATATGAAGGATATAGTCTGGAAGAAGATGGACTATTGAGATATTGGGGAAGGATGTACATTCCTGACGATGGGGATATTTGAAGCATCATACTGAAGAAATCCCATAGAGTACTTTATTGTGCAAATCCGAGTGTGAAGAAGATGTACGCATACATGAGGAAGCTTTTCTTCGGGGTAGGCATGAAGCATGATGTAGTCCATTTCGTCGCCAAGTGCCTAGAGTTTCAACAAGTGAAAGTTGAACACCATCACCCGATAGGCCTCCTACAACCACATGATGTTCCTATGTCCAAGTGGGAAGTCATCTCTATGGATTTTGTTGCAGGTTTGCCGCTCACATCTCATAGACACAATGCCATTCTTGTGATAGTTGATAAGTTAACCAAGAGTGCTCATTTTATTCCGGTTAGAGACACTTACGATGTAACTGATGTGGAATGTGTGTTTGTAACTGAGGTCATCCATTTTCATGGGATACCTAAGAAGATCATTTCAGATAAGCACTCCATATTCACTTCTAGGTTTTGGACAAGTTTGTAATCAGCATTGGGGACCTAGTTTAACTTAAGCACAACTTATCATCTTGAAACAGATGGGAAAATCAAGAGAGTAAATCAAGTCATGGAAGACATGCTTAGGATGTATGTCATGGATAATCAAACCCATTGGGAGAAGTACCTACCTTTGGTAGAGTTTTCCTACAATAACAGTTTTCATAGCTCCATCGGAATGCCACCCTACGAAGCTCTGTATGGAAGGTCATGCAAAACATCGTTGAGTTGGGATAGATTAGAAGACCGAGTAACAGTTGGGCCAGAATTGATTCAAGACATAGAGGAACAGGTGATTCAAATTAGGCAGAGACTAAAGGAAGCACAAGATAGGCAGAAAAGTTATGCGGATGCACACAGGACTGACCGAACTTATAAAGTGGGAGATCAGGTTTTCATTCATATCAGGCCTAATAAGAGTACCATACGATTCGGTAAGGGGACAAAGTTGTCACCTCGATTTATAGGAGCGTTTAGAATCCAAGAGAAAATTGGACCCGTTGCCTATCGTCTCATACTGCCACCCCACCTGCATAAAACTCATAATATTTTTCATGTATCTATTCTACGTCATTATGTTGCTGATGAATCACATAAACTAAATTGGAAGGAATTGCAGCTATCAGATGCAGGAACCCTCATGGTAGAACCATTACACATATTGGACCGTAGAGTTTGACAGCTCAGGAACCGTCTGGTATACCAAGTGAAGGTCCAATGGTACAAGTATAGTCCAGTATCTGCTACTTGGGAACATGCCGAGACACTACGACGAGACTATCCCTCACTTTTTTGACCACCTGGAGAATATTTTTCTCGAAGGTTGGGTGTATGTAACACCACCTTTTGACTTAGACATCCAAGATTACTTGAGGCCTACACACTTTTTTTTTCTATTCACAAGTGAAATTGTTAAATGATATATTTTAACTTTTAAGACGTATGAATCTTTATGAATTTTTAAATGTATTTGGATATTGATGGATATGATGTGATATATTGTAAGAATGTAAATTTTATGAATGTTTAAATGTTATTGATGATGATGGATATGATGAGATCTACTATGTGAATGTAAATTCTATGAATGTCTAATTGTTATTGATGATGATGGATATGATGTGACATATTGTGTGAATGAGAATCCTATGAAGGTTTAAATGCTATTAGAATGATGTTGGATATGATGCAATCTATTTTGTAAATGATAATTTTATGGATGGGTGTCGATAATTGAATTATGGGATATTATGAGATCTATTTCTCACTTGAAAACTTTGAAGTTAAAGTTGTTGGTACGCGGATACCGAATTGAAATTATGGTTGTATGCAATTACATGATGATAATGCATAGAAATGTATGAGTTTTTGTTACAGACTAATCTGCAGGTTATGGGCTATGAAATAGCCAAGGGATAATGATGATGAAAGTGGAAGTCATGACCACTGGCCAAGAAACAATATGGTATGAATATTTGTATGTGAAATTATATTGGTTTGGATGCATTGCTATGATATGTGGACTAGTGCAGGATTTCAGGTGGTGAGACTGCCCAAAACTGAATAGACGACGACAAAACTCCCAGCAACACGGTGCCACTGTATATTCCATTGTAGGTTGTGGACCCTAGTCCTGTTAGGAGGGGTGGAGGCATTTCCCACCATGTATCCTCTGAAACCTGAAGTCATGGGAAGATGATGTTAGCTCACGCTCCCCTAGACATGTGATGATGACTGCCAGTTTCCTACTGGGGAAGCTTGGTCAAGATAGTGACACTTCCTCTTATGGGTTCTATTTGGAGTTAGGTCAATATAGTTGATTCTCCAAGATAGTCCAGCAGAGGAAGGATAGGAATGGAAGATGGAAGTAAGTTAGGGAGGAAGGATGAGTAGAGATAGTTGAGAGTGTATGGAGATTTGTCTTATGGTGGAATTTATTGTTTTCCTTTTGAAAAGAAAATTGATATATATGAATATTCATAATTATGTAACTAAACTACAATTGTTTAAATAACATTGTTGAGATAGATAAGAGTAATTAAAGGATTTTGCAAACATTTGATTGGTTTATTGTCTTTTATAAAATGAATAGTCTCATTGAATGGATTGGATGCATATGGAAATTACTATAGAGATGATAGTTATTGATAATAGTACATGAACGAGACTTGTATGTACTAGCTACACATGCATTTATTGCACATGTATGCTAGTATGAATGAGTTTCTTGGCTTACTTACTAATAATGACGGGTATTTGTTATGAATGTGTGAACCATGTTTCTTTAAGGGTGGGTGTATGTAACAACCCTAGTTAAATGATTTCTTAAGGTTTATCAAGTACAATTAATTAAATAATTAACTGTCCTAATGTATTTTAGTTAAATAATGATTATTTATTAATAATACTAATTATTTATTTATTTGTTGTTTATATATGTTGATTAATTAATTAACTCATTTAAGGTTTCAGGTAATGAATTAAAATCTTAATATTTTTTTATTTTATTATTAGAAAACTTAACGTATGAAGGATAGGGTATTGAATGGAGGGATAAGGTATTAAATGGAGGGATAAGGTGGGTGGAATTAAATGAAGGGAGGAGGTTGTGAATGGAAGGACGATATGAGGGGGTAGAGGCATTCGGGAGAAGGACTTTTTGGAAACTTTGGGGAAAGGAATCTTTTCTGAGATTAGGGACTGTGTTATCTAGTTTGTATTTTTCTTGTTTGGTTTGGAGTTTGGGTGGACTATTACAGGGGTGCATCAGTTGCTGGGAGTTTTGGGCTTGGGGGCCAGGAATCCTCACAGAATCCTAGAGCTAGGGAGCCAGATAGGCTCTGTTCCTACCTGGAAGGGAGGAAGATTCAGTTTTGGGCAGAGTTTGGGCAGAGCAGCAGCGAGGATAGACGAAGATTGGAGAAACAACATCAGACAGAGGTATGTATTTTCAAGATTTTAGGTGGTTATCATTAAGCTGTTGAATATGATGTGTTATGTGGTAGTTATGTAATTTATTTTCATGTTGTTGATAAATTTAATTTCTGTTGAATATTAAATGGTTATATGTTGATGATTAAATTGTACAGGATAACATTTATCTATCCTCTATTTT
The DNA here is from genome assembly GCA_000966675.3 of Picea glauca. Taxonomy (NCBI): domain Eukaryota; kingdom Viridiplantae; phylum Streptophyta; class Pinopsida; order Pinales; family Pinaceae; genus Picea; species Picea glauca. The sequence continues at coordinate 73,446 of JZKD02S1791274.1, read as the reverse complement.
AACTGGAATATTATAAGGCTCTGGGGTAGAGACCTTACAAATCAATTCCTGATTTAATTTTAATCGCGAGTTTCAACTTGCCTCCTCAAGCCATTCATGTACATGCCACCAATTTCGAGCAAGGGCATAAAATCCAATTCGAGTAGCATAATGGATTTTCATAATCTCCTGCAAGTCTATTTTTCCAAGGCCCACATGACCATGCTACCCACAATCTCTCGACACAATGTTCTTGAAAATTGACCTCTTGTTCAAAAATTGCACTATGCCTCATTGAGCAAAATCCTAGTGTCGAAGATCCTCCAAAAAATAGTTTCTAGTCAATAAAATGACCATAGAGGAACCCCATAAGCTAAAACCTAGTGCTACGAATCCAATGCAATTAACGGTTCATCCATCCAAGTCTTAATTTTATTTTTATCGCGAGTTGCAACTTGCCTCCTCAATCCATTCAGGGACATGTCGCTAATTTGGTACACAGGCATAAAATCCAAATAGAGTAGCATAAAATAGTTTTATAATCTCCCACAAGTTTTTTTTTATAAGGCCCACATGACCACACTACCCACAATCGCTCGACATAATGTTCTTGAAAATCAAATTCTTCATTAGAAATTGCACTATGCCTCATTGAGAAAAACACTAGTGTCGTAGATCCTCCAAAAAATGGTCTTTTGGTCAACATAATGATATCATATGGGCCAAAATAGATGAAATATGGTGCTCCAGATCTTATTCCTGGTTTTAGTTCTTATCTCGAGTTGTGACTCACCTCCTCAAGTTATTCAGGGACATATCACCAATTTGGTCCACGGGCATTAAATCCAAGCCAAGTAACATAACAGAGTTTCGTCAGATCCCACAAATATATTTATCCAAGGCCCACATTACCACACTACCCATAATTGCTCGACAGAGTGTTCTTGAAAATCGACCTCTTGTGAAGAAATTGCACGATGCCTCATCGAGAAAAACCCTAGTGTCAAAGATCCTCCAAGAAACAGTTTTTCGATCAATAGAATGACAGTGGAGGGGGACCACTATATCAAATCTATTGGTTTGGATCCAATGCAATGGAAATTTCATCCATCTGAGTCTTGGTTTGATTTTTATCATGATTTGCAACTTGCCTCCTCAAGACATTTAGGGACATGTCACCAATTTCGTCCAGTGGCATAAAATAAAAAACCAGCAACATAATAGCGTTCCATAAGCTCCCGCAAGTCTGTTTCGACAAGGCCCATGCAACCAATATACCCATAATCGTTGAAAATGATTTTTTTTAAATCAACCTCCTGTTCAGAAATTTCACTATGCCTCATTGAGGAAAACCCCAATGTTGAAGATCCTCCAACAAACAGTTTTATGGTCAATGTTATGACAACGGAAAGGCCCCACTAGCTAAAATATGGTGCTCTAAATATAATGTAGTTAATGGTTCATCCATCCAATTCCTATTTAGAGTTTTATCATGAGTTACAACTCACCTCCTCAATCCATTCAGGGACATGTAACCAATTTGGTCCAGGGGCATAAAATCCAAACCGAGCAACATAACGAAGTTGTGTAAGCTCTCGCAATTCTGTTTTTCCAAGGCTCATGTGACCATGCTAGCCACAATTGCTTGACACCGTGTTTTTGAAAATCAACCTCTTGTTCAAAAATTGCACTATGTCTCAATGAGTAAAACCCTAGTGCCGAAGATCCTCCAAAAAATGGTTTTATGTTCAATAGAATGACAATGGAGTTTCCCCACTAGTTGAAACCATGTGCCTTGGATCCAATGAAACCGATGATTTGTTTTTTTTCATGAGTTTCATCTCTCCTCCTCAAGCGATTCATGGACATTTTGGTATGGAAATTCAAGGAAAGGAAAGGAAATGTAAGGAAAGGAAAAGAAAAGAAAAGAAAAACAAGTACAAGAAAGGAAAGCCAAGGAAAGACATGACAAGTATAAGCAAAGCTAGACATGACAAAGCAAGTCAAGGTCTAGGTCTAGGTTTAGGTCAAGTAAATCCTATTAATTATGATAATACATGTTTCAAAACTATGAAGATATCTTAGATATAAGAATAAAGAGAGATTATGTTATGACATTGAAATTCTTATGTAAGTATTTTTATCTAAGATAGAGTGGATAACAAGTTGTAGAATTACATGCTTAATGAATCCTTTGATTGCAATTTTTAAGTAATAAAATTTTTCATTTAGTACAAGCATTATTTTTTTAAGGCACAAAAAAAGGTATGATACATGAATGCCATGGATTTTTTTATTAAATTAACTTGATAAAAAATTATTTCAAAGAATGAAAATAACTACATTTTTAAAAACAATCATTTTTATGAATATCATAATGAAAGTACCTTTTCGATGAATTGTGGTTAGACAAGGCAAGGCATGGAAAGGAAATGCAATACATGGCATGGAAAGGAAATGAAATGCATGGAATTGCATGAAATTTCATGGCATGGCAAGGCATGACAAGGCAATGCAAGGAACGAAATGGAAAGGAATTTCAATGCATGGCATGGAAAGGAAAGGTAAGCCAAGGCTTGGAAAGGTAAGGAATGGCATGGAAAGGGAAGTAATGACAATGAAAGGCAAGCCATGGCATGGAAATTCAAGTCCGTGTTGATCCATACCATTCCATGCTATTCCATGCCTTTCCTTTCCATATCATGCCATGGCATGGAACTTTAAGGCCTTATTGACCCATGCCATTCCATGCCTTTCCTTGCCATGCCATGCCATGCCATTCCATGCATTTCCTTGCCTTACCATGACATGACATGTTATTCGATGCCTTTCCATGCTATTTTGTGGCATGCCTTACCATGCCATGCCATAACATTCCTTTCCTTTTCATGCCTTTCCATTTCATGCCTTTCCATGACAAGGTAAGGCATGCCATGGAAGGGAAAGACATGCAAAGGCAAGGCATTGCATGACAAATCAAGGAAAGGAAAGGCATAGCATGGAATTTCAAGGCAAGGCAATGCATCGAATGGAAAGCCAATGTGCAAGGCATGGCATGGTAAGGCATGACATGGCATGGAAAGGAAAGGCATGTCATGGCATGGCATGGCATGTTGTTGCATGACATGGAAAGGAAAGGCAATGCATGGCATGGAAAGGAAAGGAAATGCAAGGCATGGCATGGAAAGACATGTAAAGGTAAGGCAAGGAACAACATGGTATGGCATGGGATGTCATGTCAAGGCAAGGCAAGGAAAGGCATGGCATGGCATGGCAAGGCAAGGCAATGCATGTCATGCAAGACAAGAAAATGCAAGGCATGGCATGGCAAGGCATGTAAAGGCAAGGAATTACAGATAAATAGTATAATTATACTACACCATACGGATGGAACATAAACCTATTTAGTGACATCCCTTTCTATGTAAATCCTATTAATTATGATAATCCGTGTTTCAAAACTATGAATATACATTAGATCCATGTTTCAAGTATTGTGGGTGATTTTATGGTTAGTAATTCATGGATGATCATTGATTTACCTAGTAATTTAATTTTATAAATCATTTATGGTTATTTCTTGAATGTATTAAATATTTTTTCTTATCAAAGTGGTGATATTACATGTTATATTGTATTCTTCTTGAATTAAGCTTGTCTTGAAACCCTCAATTTCGTGGTTATATTAATACTTACCCTCAATTTTCAACCTTGTTAACTTGAATTATAGTGTTTAATTGTCGTCTTTCACCCTTAGAATACACCTTCACACCTTTTATTACATTTCTGTGATAATTTTAGGGATTGATGTCTTGAACATTCTAAGGTTGTTATGTGCCATATTCCATTTCAACAAGCATTTTGTTTTTATCTAAACCCTAGTTTAGTCTTGCATTTTCAACCCCCTTTAATTGCATGATTACTTGTTTTAAGGGCTGTTATATTTTTTCTATTGTAACTTGTCATATTGTTGACTTTTAAACATCTTAGAAACAAGTTTTATAAAATATATAGTTTCCTTATTTATTTGTGGTGCTTGGGACTTACCATTGACTTGTTTGAACTTACTTAATATCATTTATTGGATTGGAAAGGCATGACAATGACATGGAATGGAAATGGCATGGAATGTAAATGAAATTCCATGACATTGCTTGGAAACACATGTCACGGCAAGGCAAGGCATGTAATGGAAAGGAAAGGCATGTCATGGCATGGCTTGACAAGGCATGGCATGGAACATCATGGAAAGGAAAGGAAAGACAAGGTATGTCATGTAATGACATGCCATAGAAAGGAAATGCATGGCATGGGATGGAAATAAAAGGAAAGGAATGGCATGGTAAGGCATGGCATGGCATTGCATGGAAAGGAAAGGAATGAAAATGGCATGCAATTATATGACTTGGCAAGGAATGTCATGTACATGAAAGACATGGCATGTAAAAGAAACATATGGCAATGCATGGCATGGCACAACAAGGCATGTCATGGAAAGGAAAGGCAAGGAAAGGAATGGTATTGAATGGCATGGTATGGAATGGCATGGAATGACTTGTGAAGACCTGTGATGGAAAGGAAATGTATGGTATGGAAAGGAAACACATGGAAAGGCATGGAATGACAAGGAAAGGAATGTCATGGCAAGGCAAGGCAAGGAAAGGCATGACATGACATGGAAAGGTAAGTCATGTTATGTCATGACAAGGCATGGCATGACAAGGCAAGGCATGCCTTGGCATGGCTTGGTAAGGCATGGCATGGATTGGAAAGACATGTCATGAAAAGGAGAGGAAAAACAAGGCATGAAATGCCTTGCCCTGCCATTCCATACCATGTCATTCCTTTCCATGAAATTCATTTCCTTTCGATGCCATGGAAAGAAAGGAATGACATGGCATGGAAAGGAAAGGAATGGTATGAAAAGGAATGTTGGGTTTTTATATTCTTTGTAGTGAAATTATAGGTGGATCGATTGACATTCGAAGTTGAAGTGGATCGACAACAATTCAAAGATAGAGGTGGTTCGACCAAGTAAAGTCGAATTCAAAGTTAGAGGTGGTTTGATGTGGTAAACACATCGAAAACAATTTGAAGAGGTAAAATGACAAGAGGTTGAAAGACATGCATGTGGAAACATAATAAAGACTTAATGATGACTGACCAATAGTCGACTAGTAATATGACTTGGTTGTGGATTGTAAAACAATCCTAAGATTCATGGGATTTGTAGCCAACATTATGCATGGATTTGTAACCATTGATGTGTCCTTTTATTTATGGTTTTCCTACAATAAATACTATAAGTAAGGCATGTTGTAATGTTGTATAATATGATGAATGGATAATCACCAAGAGTCTATAATACTAGAGGTTGTTGATCATGTAGAGGTAAGTTGAATTGCCTACAGGGTTGTTCTTGTGTAAGAAAGAGGGTATGATGTCGATTTTGTATTAGGTTTGGACCAAGGTTAGACATGTAACATTTATTATGAATGAATAAGACAACAAGAGAGAAAAATACTTAAGGAATGTTGGTTTTCCGGGTTTGGGTTTCTAGGGTAAAATCTCTATGTATTGTGTGTATGTTTTGTCATTTAATTTCTTGATTAAATCTTCCTTCCTCTCTTATGCTAGGTTTAGCATGGAAGTGTGTCCCATTTCCTAACATGTGGTATCATATATTGGTTTATAAACTTTGTATTTGATATAAACAGTAGGTTCAGTAAGTGTCATAAGTAAAAAATGTTTAAAGGTCATGCTAAAAAATGGAGAGCATCTCGAGAATAGAGATCAAACAATTCAATGGCCATAATTTTAAGATTTGGAAGATTAAAATTGAAGATCTCTTTGTAGATCGAGAACAATGGAAAATATTCTATCCATGTACCACTACAAGAAAAAGACCTTTTAGTGGAGGTTATAGCAGAGGTTTCTAATGTTACAAATTGGAAACAATTGTCAAAAAAACAATTTCTACAACATTTGTGTTCAATAGAGGATGATTTTGCGGATACTATAACAGAACTTGATTATAACTAAAAAAATATGGCCAACCAAAGGTGTTATAATATGTTTACAAATCGATGTGTTTGTAGAAGCAACAAGCATCAGTGCATACATACACCTACAACACTGGTGTTGTACACTTATAGTCAAGCACCGGGGTGGTAAAACATTTAAGAACTGCGGTAGTTTTCCTATAAACATTTGGGATTTGATAGTAAAATGCACTGGGAGATTAAAAAATAATTAAGAACCGGGGATTTGTACTTAGAACACATTGGTGCATTATTAATAATAAGGAACCAATGATGTATAAAATAATATGCACCGGTGTGTTACCTGAAAAAAACCCCTCGATGCATTAAAAATCAAGAGCACCGATGCTTTTTAGTAACAAACAAATAGCGGTGCTTATCAATAACACAATAGCACCGATGCATATTAATAAAAAAAATGCACTGATGCTTATTAATAATCCTAAAGCACCGGTGCTTCATATAAGCTTAATGCACCGAAGCCCAATTTTTTAATATAATTTTGTGGTATTAAATAAATATTGAAACCAATGATGATTGATTACATAAAAGAACATGTATGCATTTCATATGAAACACATCGATGAGTTTTAATATTAAACGCACTAATGAGATTAATAATTAAAATACACCGAGAAACATTGACCTGTGATAATGAAATTATTTTTATTTTTTAATTCCATTATTTATCAAAAAATTTACATATATATTATATTTTGATTAGTGAATTTGGATATGATGTTTGGATTAATTTTTTATATCATCATATTTTGCATCTCTTCATTCTAATATTTAGTCATCCATATATTTAATCCTCGATGTAACATTTCACAACGACATTGGACAATGTAATAGAATAAATTAAAACATATTTTAGTATATGAATAAGATGTTCTTTGTCATGCAAAATGGGACACTTATAGGTAATCCCTTGTCTTTCAATTGGGACACTATGTCCATTAAATTAAATAAAAATGTATGATTTTCACAGACAATTATTTAAAAAAAATACAATTACATCTTGCGTTGATATCCAAATATATTGGTCATCATTATTCATTGGAACTGTTGTTAGTGCTCGAGCTACATGCATACCTTGGGTTATTTTGCTGAATGTTTGGTTGATTTCCTCATTTTTTTTGTTCTTCTTCAAGTTTCATCTACAAACATAAAAACAAAACTATAATGAGTATATCTACCTTGGTGACAATAATGAAAATTGAAATAAATAATATACATGAATGTAAATTGAAAAGCGACGTACCCGCAAAGAAAGAGGTGACTCATGAATCATACACATATGTTCAAAATCAAATCTCATGCCTTGTTTCAAAAATTCCCCTTTTGGCTCAATTCCATACTTTCTTTCCTACAAGTTTTATACCTCATAATAAATCATAGATTTAATATAAAGTATTATTTTTGTTTCATTAATTATAAAATCATAGAATTAAAAAAGCATAGATTATACTTATAAATTCCACAATTAATTTTTGATATGCCAACATACACTCGCAACCCTTAATTGACCTAATGTCAATCAATTTTTCTGATGGGTCTTCTTTATATGTTAGAACCTATTTGAAGACATTCAAGGATGATTGTTGTAAAACAACTTAAAATAGACAACAAAACAAAATTAAGTTGTTATAAGGAAATAACATTTACTCACAAACTTTGTTATCAACTCTTTTCTTCCTTGTCCTCCAGGTTTATGTACATAATGAGTTCCAATTTATTTTCTTTTATGTAAGAGAATATTTGAAAATTAATATTTAATGTTAAATTAATTATTTGTACCTAATAGAAAAATTCAATGATTACATACATTTAAAGCACGTTGCTTTTGAGATAGCTCCTCCTGTGATACAATTATGTCCATTCTTTTTACCATCTTCTTGTACACGTTTTTGGACATTCCTACTAGCATATTTCAGATATCACCTCATTGGTCCTCTAACATTTTCATAATTTTCCTGAAAAAATAACATGACAATTAAGTGTTTTTATATTATATATGAAAACTAAATATCACAAAATTGATATATTATAAAATGAATACTCTGTAATATATATATATATATATATATATATTTATTTATTTATTGAAACATTACTTTTTGAATTATTCTTTTATGTTGTTTTATGTTCTTTCTATTGCATGTCTGACAAGTCTCATTGACCATTGTTATGGAAATGCTTCCTGTAGTTTAAATATAACATGGTTCTTGGAATCATTGAATTGATTTCTATATTGTGAGTGGAATGTACGTCTATACATTCATTCCACTATATCCCTCATATGTCTGTAAACCTCCCCCCCCCACCCCTTGATTAATCTCCAACACCAGTCCAAATGAGCTAAGGACCCATTGATCATCATTTACATCTTCTATATTAATTTTTTTTATTTTGTATGATGACATTATGTTCCCTCGTTGTTGGTGCCTGTATAAAATTAAACATATCTGAATTAATAGATTTTTTTAAACATGCCATCTAATATTCCTAAGTATATTATTAATAGTTTGAAACATGTCATCTAATAGTATTTTTTCATTCACCTAATTCATCCCTATGCAATTTTTCCATCAAGATTTTACGCTCTTTTTCACTTAGATAAAAAATAATCTTATCAATCTTCCTCATTTTGTGGCCCTGCATGAAACACACTAACCAATACATATAGTTCAACCATATTAATTTTGTATAGAATTTACAGAGAACCTTCCTTTTCGGTTTTTACAAATGTGTCGTCATTGTGTCGATCATAAATTTTCTTATTTGAACTCTTTTGACTCATATTTTTATCAATATACAACCTGTAATATTCAATACATAAATTATTAAATATATTTTGTAAATAAATCACACAATTTTCAGTGAAAAAAATCATTGTAACTGGTGTGCTTTTTAGACACAAAGCACTGATGTGTTTCTTACATAAAACGCACCAATGCATTCCATCCAAAAAAACACCCCAAACAATTTAATTTTTTTTTTTTTTAAATTGTGAATTACAACAATGCGATATATAGAAGACATCACGATGACTACAGTAGAAAATAAAAACATAGCAAAAAAAATGAACATTCATAAAACAAAAAAATACAAAAATTACAAACCGATGAGAAGAAAAATGAAAAAAATTAAAATAATTATGTGAAAACATTTGCTGTGTTGTTTAGATGAGAAAACATTGATGATATTTTTTTTCTATGCACCATTATTTTTAAATTTATATATTAAAAATGGCTTTATTGGTGGTCCTTAGACATAAACGCACTGGTGCGTTTTTGTTGAAATAGTGCACCGGAAAATCAGAAAACGTTTTTAAAACAAAATTGAAATAAAAAACCGTTTAAAAAAAAAAGTTAGAGGACCGACTGTGTTTGGGATCTGATGCAATAAGTTGTCCTTTTGCATCACATGCCAAACACTTATATATAGAAAAACAAACCCATTAGATCTAAAATACCTAAAAAAAATCCCCAATTCTAAAGTGATAGAGGGAGTTAAACCCTAGGGTGAAATTTGTCATTCGGATAAGAAAAAAAAAAGGGTTTTAGGTAAGTACAAATTTATCTTCTTTATTTTTTCTAAGTTTTAATTAAAATTCAAATAGGAAAACAATTTGTAAAAATTTTAATTATCAAAATCAACAGTAAAATTTAAAATTTTTACTCTTTAGGGTTTTCAGTGAATCACCATACCCTTCAAATCCTGATTTTCTGAATATTTATGTTGTTCCAAAGTATTATTCTACTCCAGAATGTTCCCCAGAATGTCTCCCTTCCAAATCTATCTCCTGTAAATTTTGGAAAAATAATGAAAATATTGAACACCTTCTTAATATTAAAAAAACTTTATGAAAAGGGTTTGGAGTGAATCACCATACCCTTCAAATTATCGTATTCTAATTAATACTATGGTTCCAAAGTATTCTTCTCCTCCACAATGTTCCTTCATATGTCTCTCTTGCAAGTCTCTCCCCTGCAAAATTTTGCAAAATAATGAAATAGTGAATAATTTTTTAGTATTTAAATGACTTTATGAAATTCAATTCCCAATCTTTTTTTAATTGTTTAAAACAAAATAGCATTTTTTTTTTTTTACTTTTTCGGCATTACAATGAGTTTATGTAGGATGCATCAGTGCATCCATAGTACATTATGCACCAGTGTGTCGATATTAATTGACACAACGAAAACACATAATTTTTTTTTTAATTGATGCATCGATAACATGACCTACAATACTTCAGTATACATTTTACATTTTATGTTTCCTTATTCTTAAAAAATGGTTTCAAAACTATATTCAAACTCAGATTTTGGTATGGTCGTCAAAATTTATTTTAGATATGTACAGGAAAAGTTATTGCTAATTTTGTTGAAATACAGGCAGAAAACATTATTGTATGATCAAATGGCCAAATCTTCAAATTCCATCCCATTCTATATTGCTCAAAGTCCATCGTATAGTTCTTCATTTTCATCTCCAGTAAGTTTAACTTATTTTATTTATGTTTCTATTATATCATTCAATTTGTTGTTTTATCCATGTCAATCTAAATAAAAGTGTATCCAAATTTGCAGGATCCTGATTCAGAATCGAGTTTAGATGCATAAAATATTCTAGTATCGGTTCAAAAACATCGGAAGGTTTTATCAAGAGAAACATACCGTAAGAAATTGGTAGATGAAAATGGACACTCGGTTTAGCCTACAAATTGTGACATTCCATATTCCAGTTGCAATCCTGGGTTGACGATGGTAATAATTGTTTAGTATAATGTAATTTGAACAAACAAATTATTGCATTGTGCTTACTAATATCATCGATGTACTAATGTTCAATATTTTTGAAATTCGTATTCTTCTAATGATGAGTGACCTACCTACCATCTTCTGTTGTACCCCACAACAATGTAAACCCGAGAGAAGCTTGAAATGAGAGCACAACTTGGAGAGGAAGCGCACCAAGAATGGTTGAATCAACCACCTATTCAATTACCACTATGTCCAGATTCACTAATTAGGATTGACTACGAAAATAGTAGGTCTTCATAAGTTGGAAATGGAGATAATCAAAAAGAGGTTGGTATGGACGATTACTTATGGGATACGACTGCCATGGAGACAATGTTGTTAGAGGCATTCCAGAATGATGAGCTAGGGGAATATGCTCATATTAGTGATACCATTTTTGAAAGCCTAAAATCTGTTTCCACCACCCCTCTCTTTGGACCTAGTTCTCGGTCAAAGTCGACCCAGATTGGGACAACAATGTTGTATAATGTGAAAGAAACTTTTGGCATGTCAAACACATGTTTCTCGACAATATTGAGGTAATTGACCAACAAGTTCCTTATATTAATTTTAAGAAATATTGTCACACAATCAACATTAGAAATGGTTTCTTTTATAAATTTTAAATGCCCTTGTACATTTCTATTTCCCACTAACTACAAGATATTGAAATATAAGGTTCTTCCTAGTGATAATGTTTTTCCCAATAGTTATGAAGAGGCAAATAAGTTGTTGAAAATGTTGTGTGTTGAGTATATATCATATCATGCATGTATGAATGATTGTATTCTATATAGAGGATAATATAAAGACAAAGAGATATGTCTGAAATGTGGGCATGATAGGTACGATAAATAAAATTAAAATGGTAAATCACATGGTCCTCCTCATAAGATATTGAGGCACATGCCTATAATCCCAAGGATTCAAAGGCTCTTTCATTGCAAATAATTAGATATGTTGAAGGGATGGAATGCCTCACACATAAGTGCTTCAGGAATTATGCAAATCCCAATATATTCAATAGCCATGAAGCATATAGAGGATACATGGACATAAAAAATTAAAGGATGAAGCATGAATTCTATGAATCAACATAGAAATGGATGGCATGAACCCATATTCCCTCCAAAATACCAATTATTGTGTTTGGCGTATAGTAGTGATCAATAATAATATCCACCCATGGTTGTCTGCAAAGAATGAACATCTTATGTTGGCTCTTATTGTCCCTAGTAGAAGACAAGTCAATAATATGGATGTCTACCTACAAACAATGGTATATAAATTGAAGTAATTGTGTGAAGGGATACATGTATATGATGTATCAAGACCCATCACAATAGATACGAGTTTTATGTTTTATGGAATATGTGCTTACACCACACATGATTATCCAAGATTAGGAATTTTCTCTGGTAATTAACATGTTTATTGATTTTTTTATATACGAAACAATATTTATTTGCATATTTAATTCGTTGTGATTGACATTCTATTCTTAAATGCTAACATGTTATTTATACAATAATTTTGCAGGTCTTGTAACTAAAGGTTATCAGGGATGTAAATGTTTTGGAACCTCTATGAAGGCTAGGTTGTCCAAACACCTACCGAAATCCAATGTACTATTGTTTGAGAGTATTCCTCCCATAAGAACATCCTTATAGAAGAGAAACATTTTCTTTCGATGGTGAACCAGAGAGAACCCAAAGGCCTGCAATAATGACACCAGCATAATGGCTTAGAGCATAAGAGAGAGATAAGGAGAAGGATATTACAAAAATGTTCGATTCAAATGGGTAGCCTATGTTCAATGATCTAGAATTCTTCGACACTTATGTTGAAAAATTTCACATTAGGATGAAAAGAAAATATATCTTTTATGAGCTCCCATATTGGGAGCATCTTAATATGGCCCAATTACCCATGCATATATTTAAAAATGTTTCATCTTCTTTATGGAGGCTCATATCGTAGAAATAAAGTGACACATTGGTTGTGAGGAGAGATCGCATTTCTTCAAAAACTAAAAAGAAACATTGGCCAAGACAAGAAAGTAGAGGAGTGGCTAGTCCCTCTTGGTATTTCAAAGAAGGTGATGTCCCATGGATTTCAATGAAAGAAGATATTTCTTTGGCAAAGGAAGTTATGTTGGGTGTGATGGTTCCTTCTTTATATCCAAGTATTCCCTATGACATTGCTTCACTGTGTGTCAAGACCATTTTGGGGGTTGAAATCACATGACTATTTGAACCTTCTAAAGGTACGACGTATGTCAAAATTATGATTTTATTATTTTTATGCCATGGGATAAAACATAAATATTTTTTTATGTGTTTACTTTGTAGTTTCATTATCCTATCCTCATGCATGGGTGTGTGAACCATGAAGTCCCCCATGACCTAATGTGTTCCATATATAAATTATCCACCTTTGTGCATTGGATTACATCAAAGGAGATTCATATGTATAACATTTCACGGTCGCGTCAAGAGATAGCTGAGATTGTTTGTATATTTGAGAAGGAAATACCACAGGGTTTCATGGAATTGTAAGCTCATATTCTAATTCACCTAGTAGATGAGGTTGAATTAGTTGGGGTGGTCTCTTGTCATTGGGTATTTCTTTTAGAGAAGTACATGAATAAATTGAAAGGATTTTTTCGTCAAAGGGAAAAACCCAAGGGGTCTATGGTAGAGGGGTACATATCATATGGTTCTTTCTATTATGCAAATGAGTACAACAAGCAAATTGACAACACACCAGGTGAAATGATTTGGGATGATGAAAGGCATGAAGAAAAAAGAGAAGGGGAGCTTCTCTTAAATGAATGGAAAAAGGTGTTGGATAAAGAGTAAGTGGCTTATTGTTTGTCAAATTTCTACATAGTAACTATTCACATTGAACTTCATAATGCATATTTTCATGATATCATATGTACTATATGTTGGCTTGATTTCATGAATACATCAGCGAATTCAAAAATTGATGCCATCAATAAATTCATTCTTTACAATTCGAAGGAAACACAGTTGTGGGTCACATTGTATGAACAAAAGAGGAGGAAATGGGAAAGTGACACGAAATAATTGAGACAGTTGAATGGTAGAAGGATGCCTTATCCTGTTCATTTAAAATAAAATATGCCAATGAGATGCCCCAAAAGTTGGGTTGTTGACCAAATCATAGAGAAATATGGTGCATTTGATCATTACCCATGTAAAGAATAGGATGCACTAAACATAGGGATTGGTTGCAACAACTCGGTAATAATATTTTTGTATAAATAATTTTTAACTTTGTAATGCACATTTGAATTGTAAGTACATCTATGTTATTTTATATTTTAATGGTCATGTTATTAAAAACATATTGACAGTGTGATTTGTTCACTTTTTTATAGGTGCATTTGTTCCCATCTATGTGGGAATATGGACATAATTTTCGCACAGAGGATGTTGATGATCGACACGTGACACAATACTATGGAGTGGAAGCCGAGTTTGAGCAATCTAGTCATGCCAGCCACCGAAATCAAAACACCATACATGGGAAGTTAGGTTACGTCGGAAAGATAAAAGAGATCATTCGAGTGGACTTCTCTTCTTTCCAATGTATTATTTTTAGGTGCAAGCGTTGGGACACCTTTGATCGGAAAAATCTAAAGAAAGATCGTGATAGTGGGATGATATGTATCAATTCTAAAAATATTTGAGATGAAGCTAGGAAGCCTTATATTTTCCAAATGATTTTAGTATTTAATATTTCATATTTCATATTATTAATTTTTTGATTAGATGATATAATTAAATGTTATGTGTAAATGATATAAATACTTTTCTATTGTAAATATAGATTATATTTGTAGTTTTATTATTTTAATTTTAACTTTTAAGATATTTAAAATGTATTTTTGTGTATTGAGATCTAAAATGAGCCTGTGTCTCTCTCTAAACACATATAATAATATATACTTAAAATATTACATAATATAATATATTATATTATATATTAATTATAATATAATAAATATAATATATTATGTTATATATTATTTTATATTATAAATAAAATAATATAATATATAATAAATAAATATAATATAATATAAATAATATAATAAATATATTATATTATATTATATTATATTATATATTAATTATAACATAATAAAATATGATATATTAAGTTATATATTATTATTTTTATATTACATATAATATATAGTAATAATAAACATATAGTTAAGAATTGATTTAAACATGTAGATCATAAGAATGTTTTATTCCTTATTACTTATCTTTATGGTCTCTTTTTATTTGTGGGTAAGAAATTTTACTGCTCTTAACAGTTAATTGGATATAAATTTTAAGGCTCCTAACAACTAATTCAATTCTTAATGTGGATTACAACAACAATTAACAATATGTAACATAATATATTTTTAAGTTTTTGTACATGCTTTTTGATTAAGTTTGACATTTATGCATCCTTATAATATAGTAAAAAAATGTTGAATTAGAGATTTTGAGACTTGTGTTAATTATGGGAATATAAAAAAATCAATGATGTTATGAACAAAAGAAATATTCTTGAAATGAAAACAAATTCTCACATGCTACTTTCAAGTAAACTAGTTTGTAAATTTGCGATACAAAGTAAGGTTGAAGATTAATTGCACCGAAAGGCTTATACCTATTGGATATGGGCACAATTAATCACCTTTTAATCTAAAATTCTAATCTGATGGCTAACAATTGAAAATGCTGGAATATTCTTAGTCGTCCTCCCAAATCAATGAATGTGATTTACTCTTCATAACTTCCTTGTATTTTTGAATGCATCAGTTAACATGTTTACTTTTTAAAATTTATCTAATCATATTAATAAATTATTGTACCACCATATGATTGCCACTTTAACTGATTAACCTTTGGAATTACCACATTTAAGATTAACTTTTGGATTTCCTCAGCTCTATGTGTGTTTCAGTTGTCCATGTGTTTCAATTCACCAGAGTGTTGTCCGTCCAGATAACTTTCGGCATTCACCAACCGCAACACCAGCCAGATGAAACGAATCCTTAAAAGAATATATTAAATTTTATTGTTGATTAACAAATAAATGGTTGTGCTTCATTTATCTGGTGTTAATATTTTAAATTATGTGAATCACTTACGTGGCAATCAGTTAGCTATCAAAGTAATTTTTAAATATGATTAGGTAAATGTAAAAAAGTAAACACATAAATGGATGTCTTTATAATAGCTAGGAAGTTAATGATTGAAATCACAGCCATTTATTTTGTGTGACTACTAAGAATATTCCGGCCATATTTAATCATGTCCATAGAAAACTTATTAAGCACTAAACCCGTATTAAATATGCCCATTAAATTTACTTTTAACATTCCCAAACATTAATTAATAACATAAGACATATATTTACCCATTTTTATAACTTATTTACTTTTCTTGGTTAAGTTTCACATTCATGCATCCTTATAGTATAGTAAAAAATGTTGAATTAGATATTTTGAGACTTGTATTAATTATGGGAATATAAACAAATATGACCAAATTATAATTAAGAGGAAGTTAAAATATCAGAAAGATTTTATAAATACTAATTGAGCTTATCATAAATATTTTTAATTATTCATTATATTATTCATTATGAACTTATGAACAAAATCAATATTCTCTATATGAGGACCAATTCTCACATCTTACTTTCAAGTAAACTAGTTTGTAAAATTGTGATACAAAACAAGTATGTAGATTAATATTATTCACTTTTAGCTTTCCCAAAATTTAATTAATAACATAAGACATATATTTACCCATTTCTATAGTTTATTTACTTTTCAAGACCTCCCAACTACAAAAACATGATAAAATACTCTTGTAATCTAACCTATTTAAATCTATCATTTGTACTATATACAGTTAATACATCAAAACATTTCTAAAGCCGGGGTATAAGAAACTTTGTTGTTAATTTCACTTGTTTTAG
>JZKD02S1791274.1:41163-56547 GCA_000966675.3 Picea glauca | reverse complement strand
ATAGATATATAGATATATATATATATGAACAAGTAAAATAACTCCTATAATGTACATATCTGGTCAACAAAACAATTAATTGTTATAACTACATATTTAGTCATAGTCTCTCAGAAGAAGCATGTTGTGGATGAATAGGTGACGTGGCTCGCTCATTTGGGCGATGTGAAAGAGGAGGATGAGGAGGTACTGAAGCAGAAGCACTATCACCACCTCGATCAACATCATCACCATGATATGCAACATCACCACCCTAATCTACAACATCTCCATGATCACCTGCACCTTGATCAATATCAACACCCTAAGGATGATTAGGAGGTACTGAAGAATAAGTTACACAATCACCACCATGATCAACATTAGAAACAAGAGGAGGGGCTAAAGAAGAAGCGTCGACATCACCACCCTAATGATCATCATCACAACCCCCATCATCATCAGTGTTACAGGACACACCATCCCTCATCCCTACAAGTAACTTGGAAACTCCAATGGTATGACACATGATAGAATTCATATCATGTGAATAGTCCATCTAGAGATGCAAGAGATCAGGGTCAGCCTAGATTTCTCACATTTGTACAAGGCAGACTCCCATGCCAACCAAAATTGCACTCATTTTGTCACACACCTCCATCCTATATCCGAGATCTAGCTTATGTCGCATGTCAAGTGGTATATGCGGTTGAGGACCCTAACCTGCGACAGCCTCAACCATCTCCTCATATGAATCAAGTGGTAGGGGCGGAGGCATGTCCCCAAAAAATGTGCCAACATCTTCAAAATTTAACAAAAGTTAATAATTAGTCGGCAATTTCATTAAACAATTTAATAAAAATACGTTAAAGAACATGTTAGAATAAAATTTATTCCAATTAAGTAAGGAAATAAAATGAAAGTACAAGATTAATTTAAATCTTTCCTCAATCATCTGGTGGCTCATTCCCTATGAAGATGATGTTGGGACATCCTCGCCAATCCATCTCCTCATAAGGGAAAAACACCATCACGAACATGTGATCTACCTCATTGGATAATAGTTGAAGTGCCTCCCTAGAAATCTTACCTCCCTAGATAATTCCCCTCTTAGGCATTATCTTTCCCCATATGTGCATCTGCACCTTAGTCATCGTCCTACGAGGTCCACAAAAAAAACTAGGTGTCATCTTTGGAAACCTCTTAAAAAACAAACAAAATAACTCTGAAGAAAATGGAAATTTATCCCTCCCATCTATAATAGCACGCCATCTATCCAGTTCTATACAAAATTTCCTCAAGAAAATGGAAGAACACCTAAGAATTTGTGGCCTGTATGTTAAAGAATCAACATACTATAAAAGCACACAACTAATGCGTTGACCATCACCAATAAAGTGTGAAATGGTTGACAGTAATAGTGAGAGGCACCTAACGTCCTTTGCACCAAACGAGGCAATTTGTAACTTTCCACCAGCCACCTAAAAATCTTCAAGTGAAGGTGTATCATATGAAATATACGTCTGAGAGTAGGAAAGATGAATCTCAGTAGAAACATCCACTGGGACATCAAAAAACTAGATAAAATCTTCCCCTCTCCTAGATAGCCCAGTAATAAAATACATATCCTCCTCAATGAGATGGTACCACTAATGAGGACCGACTCTGAATGCATGTTGATGGTCATCCCATCGAAGGATCAGTTGCGTAAGAAAGGAAAAATTCCTCTTTAGGTATGTATCATCCTCGTAGTACTTGAGGAGGCCTACATTTCTCAATAGAACCCACGTAGCTATAGTACTAGGATGAGGTTACAAATCCCTTTCCCTCTCTCTGGCCTCCCACTCCTAGAAAATATTATACTAGTCCACTCTATTTTTTTTCTCCCAATCGATGCATTGACATATCTGCATAATTAACATATAAATTACATCAACATCATACATAAAAGCATAAAAAAAAAATTCAGTAAATGAGAAATTTATTTCAAAATATGAAAACTTATTTTTTCTTCAAAAAAACAAAAAATTAACCCTCGGTGCAGCTGAAAAATAATCATGCACTGCCTACGATGCGCACAAGTGTGCCCAACGTTGGTGTTCCCCTCATGTCAATGCTCCCCAATCTCTTGGTTTCTTCATTCTTAGGAGATCCCCTTGGCACATTCACATGTCCAAGGAATCCACTTTCCCAACTTTGGTGCCAAAGAAACCCCAAGTTCCATCTCCTTGAGGCCTTAAGAAAAGGTCTTTGCGCTCCTCTATCCCAAGACCTTACATCATCCCCCAAAATCACAAGAAGGCCTCTGCTTGAGGTATTCTTGTGATCTTGTTGTTTTTCCCATACTTCAACTCAATTCCATGCCTCGGTGCATTGTCAACCCCCACGTCTCAAACTGGTTGAGAAGCTAATTCAACCACCGCACCCAATCCATGAGCATGCACATCCTCATTCCCAAACTTAGTTTTTTTGTCTCATCTTTTGTGATCTTGTTTTTTTTCCCATACTTCAACTCAATTCCATGCCTCAGTGTATTTTCAACCCCCACATCTCAAACTAGTTGGGAAGATAATTCAACCACTACACCCAATCCATGAGCATGCACATCCTCATTCCCCAACATAGTATTTTTTTTCTCATCTTTTTCACTACGTCCAACTCCAAAGACTAAGGAAAGTGTCCATCCTTGCCTCACTACCGTTTCCATCATCTGATCTTGGTCAAGGAGATCATCTACAATGTATAATCATTGAACTTTGAACCAACTGGTGCATCTGTACTTTTGATCCCCTTGTCATGCTACTACCCTCACTGAAGTCATAAACCAGTTGACTGATGAGTTCAACTGTCAAAATCCTTGAGGCTTCATAGCCTCTTTGATCCATATTTAAGAGAGGGAAAAAATGAATAACAGATTGAATACAATAAAACAAATATACTGAGAGCAATAATATATATCTAGTGAAGAATAACTTATATTGAATAAATAAAATACGTTGAAACAATAAAACAACAAAACTTAAAACAACTTGCTTGAATGGTGGTAGTTATCTCTGAGAAGGGATTTGGTTGCTACATGCATCTGTTTGAGAAGAATGATTACAATGAGGCTGAAGAGGCCTTTTTAACATTAATCATGAATGTCAAAACCCTAGACATCCAAAAACCTAACATCAGAAGATGAAACATCAAAATTTATGTGGGCCACAATGGGTGAGTTGGTACCCCAACTTCCTGGGTTCGTAACTTTTTCATACGACCTTCGTTTTAGGCGTGTGATATCCTATTGGAAAGGTATTTTAGAGAAATACACATTATGTCTTCAAACTTTCATCATGTATACACTATAACTATGGAAAGCCAAAAAAACATTGTTTACCGCCCCAAAATAGTCGTGGAAGTACAGAAAGATGTACTGACATGAAAAATTCCAAAATAATCCAGTTGGAATAGGAAGATGGCCACCAATATCCACCTAGATGTTTTGTAGATATTCATGATAGCCCCAGAAATGCAGAAACCACAATTACAAATAAATGTCATCATTACAGAGAAACATGTTGAACTAAAAATTGTGAAGAGGAGCCAGTTGGAATAAGTGGGTGGCCACCAATATCCACCTAGATCAATCCTCCCCCCTTAGGAAGCAATGGTATCCATTGCGTTGAGTTCCCCCATCAAGGGAGGAAATTTGTGTTGAATTTGGCCCCGGGTAAGCTACTTTCCTTTTTGCAGGAGCTACCCTACCTTCAAAACCCGATAAAGTTGGATCCTCTATTGGTGAGTGTCATTGACCTGTGTGTCCACTATCTGATCAATGGATGCATGTTCCATGTTTTCGAGGTTGATCTTTGTTGGTGTTAATTATTATTCCATATCCAAGGTGTCCAATAATGGTGGGAAATATGGTTGGAGGAGGTCCACATTGAACACTGGGTGAAAGCCAAGAAAGGGGGTAGTTTTGAGCTCAAAAGAATTGTCACCCACAAAATTGGTGATAGTGTAAGGCCCATAGAAAAGTGGATGGAGCTTCCAATAGGGATCTGTAAGGTGCTCTTTCTACAAATGTAACGAGACCTTGTCTCCCACCTGAAACTTATGCAGTACTTGGTGTTTATCATGGTGTTTCTTGTACTTAGCATTGGCTTTCTACAAAATATCATGGACCTGTTGCAAATGTGTTGAATCCTCTCAATGAATTTGGTGGCTTTGTCAACCTGAGACTGAACATGGGAAGATTTTGTCTGTGTGGTTGCAAGAGGTAGTGAAACATAAATGGGACCCAAGGGTTGGAATCCCATCCCCACCTGAAATGGGCTATGGCTGGTGGAGCTATGGAGAGCCATGTTCTAGTTATGTTGAACATAGGGAAGACTCTCATACCATGTACATGGATGCTTAGAGTTATAAATGCATAGGATGTGCACAATCATCCAATTGAAAACATTTTTTTGTGCCATCAGTTTGTGGGTGGAAGGAAGTGGATTTAGTGAGTTTGGTGTCTAATAGTGACCAGAGACTCGATCAAAATATGTTGAGGAACCTGATATCCTGATTGGAGATGATGGTCTGTGGTATCCCAAAATGGACTCACACTCATTCGAAGAAGATCTTGGAAGTATCTGGTGGTGTGATGATCTTCTTGTAGGCTATCAGAATCACCATCTTTGAAAACCGATCAACCACCAAAAATACACAATCATTTCCTTGATTGGTGAACAAAAGTTTGGACATGTAATCCATCATGATGGACTCCCAATCCCTCTCGAGAGTAGGAAGAGGGGTGTATAATCCTTGCTTCTTTATGGTTGGATTGGAAATGGCACGGACAGTGCAAGATCTGATATACATGCTAACGTCATGTCGATGTTTTATCCAATAAAAAAGTTTTTGTAGAATGACCACATTTTTCTCCATGCCAAAATGCCCTACCATCTGACTGTAGTGAGCCTCCCAAATCTTATTTGCACACTCGCTTACAGGAACACAGAGGTGGCCTAGATAGCATAAAATTCCATCCTAAATGTGAAAATTGGTGACATTCACGTCTGAACCCAAGAGATGATAGGTGGTGATGAAGTCAGGATCTTGTTGATAAAGTTGGGGCCACTCAGATGCCTCATTCCCACAGGAATGGCGCATGGTGGAGAGTGCAGCAATGGGAAGTTGAATGAGGCAGTCAATGACACAATTTGTGCTCCTTGTCTTATACTCGATGTTGAGATGGAACTGTTGCAGATATATGGACCACTTTTGATGGCAGTCATTCTGCAAATTCCCCTGTGTCTGTATGAACTACAAAGGATTTTGATCAATGTGGATGATTGTCTCCTTTCCCATAATGTAATGTTTCCCTTGACGATAGAATTGCACAATGGAATAAATTTCCTTTTCATAGGTGGTGTATTTACAGATGTTATCTGAGAGTGTCTCACTATGCTATGCTACTATATGACCATGTTGAGTAAGAACTGTGCCTACCACATAGTCATATTCATATGTCTCAATTTTGAATGGTTGTTATAGATCAGGTAAGGAGAGTACTGGATTTGAGCACAAGTGATGCTTCAAATCATCAAATGATTATTATTGTGCATTCCTCCATGTGAAATTTTCCTTTCCACCTCCCTTGGTAACTTGGTTGATAGCCCATGCAATATGAGATAATTCCAACACGAACCATCGGTATAAGTTGGCAAGTCCCAAGAAGAAGTGAAGCTTGGTTAGTGTGGTTGGGGCTGGCCAGTCATGGATGACTTGGATCTTAGCTGGATCCACATATAACCCATGCTCATCAACAATGTAGCCCAATTATTGGACCTTTTTCATGCCAAAGGAGAATTTTTCCAAGTTTGCATATAGCTTCCATTGTCGTAGAGTGCTCAAAACCTGTTAAATATGTTGCATGTGTTCCTCCAAAGTTTTGTTGAATATGAGGATGTCATCTAGATATACCACCACAAAAGAGTTGGTGAAGGGTCTCAATACATCATTCATCAACCTCATGAAATTGTTGGCGCATTTTTAAGACAAAGGGCCTGACCATCCATTTGAATAAACCTTCTTTAGATTTGAAATATGTCTTCCATACATCAGTCAGTCCAATGGGAACATGGTGGTATCAAGAATTTAGTTCAATCTTGTTGGAGAAATTTCCCCCCTTGAGTTGGTCAAGAAAATAATCAATTCAGGGAATTGGATACATGTTACTTACTATGATTTTGTTTAATAATCTTTAATAAATGCAGAGACTCCATGTCCCATATTTCTTCTGCACCCATACAATCGAGCTTTCAAAAAGGGAGGATTTGGGTCTGATGTGCCCCTTTTGAATCATCTCTTGGATATAACTCTTGATTTCATCATTTTCTATCAACAAGCGACAATAGACCGATCCATTAAACAGAGGTGCAACAGAGGTTAGATCAATTGGATTCTTTGCTTGGTAGTGTGTTGGTACCCCGGTGGGTGAGGAGAAGATATCTCTATACTCTTCCACGATCCAGTCCACTTTCTTCTGTTGCAAAGAGAATCTTTGTGTAGAGGTTACAGATGTGGCAACGACCTTTTTCTTACTAAGATTTTATGGTATTCACACCACTTTCCCATGTCCTTCTTTGACTTCTCATTACCCTTCTTGGGTTGTGGCTTGGAATGGTTGTCTTGAGAGTGGCCATATTTTCACTGTCTCTTTTTTTGTGGGTTAGGGCTTCCTTTACCCTGCTTCGGCTGTGAGGAGTTTGCAGATCCAAATTCTCGCCTCTTCTGTGAAAATTTCTTCTTGATCTTGACACCATATCTATAAGTCGCACCTAATGATGTGATGTACATAAAATCCATTTATATTTGAATGTATTTATGCATAAAATCACAATATTTGAGCACTAGATGTCATTAAGAGTCTTTGATACCTAATTTGGTGCGTAGGTTATGGAAAATATTGGTGAAATCTGGTTCTCTCTGGTCCCTTTTCTGACACAACGTGGTCCATATTGTGTACTGCTCCTCGTAGCTTCCAAAAGGGTAGTACTATTCTTTGATTGCACCCCTGAAGGAATCCCATGTGGGGAAGACCACAAATATTGTAGATTACTCTATGGCCCTTTCCTCAGAGTAAGTATCACACCAGTCCTTAACATGGGGAATGAACTTGAGTGAAAAAGTAATGTTTTCCCTATCGGAAAAACCAAAAAATACCCTTCGATCATATTCAATCGTTTATATACAACATATGCATATATCATCCCTTCAAATAATGGAATATATAAATTTAATTTTACCTTGAGGGGGGTTGCATGGCCACTTTATGAAGATTCATCTCCTGTGGGAAGTTGTCAAAGAATTTGTGCAAAGTTGTCCATCATTTCATTCCTTTGTCATGAAAGGGCCTCCATGAGAAAGAATTTAAAATGATATCTTTCTCAATCATCTTTATTCTCATCCCCCATGAGTTTTTGTAAGGCTTGGTGTGACTGATCTTGCAAAGGCTCGACTAATTCGAGTCCCAACTTCTTGTACCCAGATCTTGTCGGGGACATGCACGAAAAAAATAAATGAAGAGAATATCGCTATGATACCACTGGTCCAGATTTATGAGTGGAGCAAAATTTATAATAGACTGAATACACTAACACATGGATACTTATAAAAACAACAGATATCTAGTGAACAATAAGTTCTATTGAATAAATAAAATAGGCTAAAACTGTAAAACTGCAAAACTGAAAACAACTTGCTCAAATGGTGGTATTTATCTCTGACCTTTGTTTTAGGCGTGTGATAGCCTATTAGAAAGGTATTTTTGAGAACTACACATTACGTTGTCGAAATCTAACTATGTGTACAATTTGATTGTGGCAAGACGAAAAAACATTGTCTAGGGCCCCAAAACGGCCCTGGAAGTACAAAAAGATATGTTGACATGAAAACTTCCAAAATAAGCTAGTTGGAATAGGAGGGGTGGCTACCAATATCCACCTAGATCACTCTTGTACAAATTGGTCACTTTCTTTCATAAAATCGTCCATCAGCACAACGATCTGAGATCAAGGAAAGGTCGCTCCTCACTTTGTTGTATTATGAAGTCATCGTAAAACAAAGTCATCTACTACAAATCAGCTCCATCATCCATCTCATGGAACAGTGAGCCAATTTACCCCAAGAACTCAATATCCAAACTTCCTTTTCCTCACTACTTTGTCACCCGACCATGTTGTTTCGTCTACTTGTCTATTCCTTAGAATGGTTAGGATTCACCCTCAACCATGGTTCCCCAAAGAAATAGAAATTGCCCTCCCAATTAATCTCTTGATGTTGCAATGTGCCTATCCATACAATACTCTAAACGAAGGAAAGTCCTCAAATCACCTCCTTTCGTCAAGTCTCCTCTTTGTAACTCAACATCCACGATGACTATTGCCATTGCACTCACACTCCAAAGCACTACAAGTAGGATGAGTCACCTTAAATAATTTCCATGCCTTAAGCATGTTCGCATCAATACTTTTGTCAACTCCAATCAATGATCCCCGTTGAATCTCAGAGTCATTGCACAATCATCTGCAAGTCACTAAGGTGTGCTCTATCTCATCTAGTGTCCCATACCAAAGGCGAGATAAAACAACCTAGGTCACTTGGTCTATGTTCTTTCCATTTAGGTTGACTACCAAAAATTCATGGTTGACTTCCTTTATCACTCTGTTTGTCTCCTAGAACAAAACTTCATTGCACCTCCTGCAAGTGCTCAAACTCTAACATCGTTGTCATGATTGTTAATTCATCGCATGTCCCAACAAATATTGATAAGGAACCAAGCACTAGGGTGCCTCATCCATCCTCTCAAACTCAAAATGGACATACTTCACTGCCCATTTCACTATAGCGACATGTCCAACACGCCTCATGAAAGAGTTAGAAAACTTCCTCAAGCGACCTTCATGGTGGCATCTAAATATGCATAAGCCCACCACAAGACTCGTGTAAGTAGGTTGTCTGAAGCTCTCTGCACATTCTCCCACCCAAGGTGTCCCAACTACTAGAATTATTCCTCAAATATATGCACCACTTGACTTACCCTCAAGTCTATTGTCTTTCACCGTGTAAATAGACTTGAACCACCAAGTCATCCAACTTCCCTTTCAATGAACTCACTGCAAGAGTTAGGAAATGAATGAACTCGAAACCAACAGTAGCTTTCCAAATGACATCCTTTGTTACAACCATGGTTCAAGTATGTTGTCTTGAACCTATTCTTTCTCAAGCAACAAACTCTCCACATCAAATCAGTTCACCCACCATACACAACTCCACAAATATGCAATATCTTCACTACGAGACAAGGTTGAGTCCATCCATCCACTACATAAATGCATCTAAGTCCTAAACTTCACATGAAACCAACTAAACTCATCTATAATGTCTTTCCATCTCTACACCTTGACTTCTTCCACTACAAAGCTTCATGCATTCACCACCCAACTATCAAGTCATATTGTTTCTAACTGATTGTTATAACTCTATGAAGAGTGACCTGGTCTAAAGGATGTGGTCTCATCCAACAACAAAAATCAACTAAAATAATTTTTTCGGTGATGCATGACATTAATATTTCATGATGGAAACGTGCCTAACCAATTTCCTGTTGTATAATTTCTCTAGGTTGCCCCAAGTTTTTCAACAAATGCAAGTGCTTTACCTTACTATAACCTAGAATTTCTCCTCTCCGCAATCACTTTTATGAATACCCTCTGTGTTTCACTTTTTCTATCACTTTTGCGGTTAGATCTCCAACAATTCATGCAACAATACTATGTTCAACTTCCTTGCCCAAGTGTTCAATTCACTTAACAAACTCTATGCTTGGTCTCTCCAAGGTGTGCATAGCCGGTTTGGCACTAAATTCTATCACGAATCAAACCAACCAAGTCTACCTCTTCCATCAACTCTACGACAAGTTCTATGATGAATTATGTAATCACCCACCCTATCCAACTTCTTCATTTTGCCACTAACTCTACTCTTAGTCTACACAAGGTGTGAACCCAACTCAACCTTTCCATCACACCGTCAACCGAACCTATACCGTATGTATGATGCAAAGTCTATGATGAACAAGTTTGTTTCAAAGAACCGTTCACCAACTCTGTGAATGTTCCCAATAAATTGCCTTCGCAACGAACTACCTTCTAGGTTCTCTCTGATATAATTTGTTACGTCCCCATAGTGTGTCTTGCGATCATGCACCTATTAAGGGCATGCAACACTACAACATTTCTCTCTTGGTTGCTTGGAAACACCAAGGTTACTATGTATGGACTATGCCTCTTCACGTAGAGCATACCCATACTTTGTTTTAGGCCACTAGTGATCTAGGTGGATATCGATGGCCACCCACCTATTCCAACTGGATCAAAAAAAATGTTGGCAACTTACTATTTTTAGTAGTTTTTCGGTTCCTAAACTTCTTGGGTCACTTCTAGGGCCTAAACGAATATTTTTCGCGATCGGGGACCTAAATGATAGTTGGAGGCTCTAATTTATACCCGGAAATGAATTTCTTAGTCGATACTTTTCCAAAGAGATATTGTGCACCCCAAACAAAGATCGTATGCCAAAGTTACACCCTCAGGAAGTTGATATACCAAACTACCCAAAACAGGGTCCACAAAACTGTTGGATTTTCATCTTTCAGGGTTAGGGTTTTGGATTTTCTTTTTGTTAAAAAATACTTTGGAGCCTCATTGTAATAATAATCTTCTTGTGAATGCAAGTAGCCATCACATCTCTTCTCGGAGATAAATTGTCGCCATTCTAGCCAGTCTTTCACTCTGTATTTGAATAGTTTTGTACATTTTGCTCATTACAATTTAATATAAATTGGGTATTACTGTCTCTTTGTTTTTATGGTTCTATATCTGATAAACCTTTTTTATATTATTGGCTCTCTTGAAATATATTTGTATATTGATGTGTTATATCACCGCTCTCATTTCATGTCTAAATAATCCAGATGAGTTGTATCAAAGCAAGTTTCTCTTTATCGTTTTCAGTGTATGTCCTCGACGAGTTCTGATTATAGAAAGTTGGGTATCAACCTTGTCTCTCTTGATAAAAATCACTCTCGCATTCCCAATAAACCCTACATGGCGAAAGAAAAGAAAAATGACAGAGAAAATGATTCTAATAATATGTTGTTTGAGCAAGATTTCACGCAACAGAGAGATGAAATGGTGGAGAATTTTTCCCACATCCTTCAACTCCTTCCAATAACAAATGACACATATTCATCAAGAAGGCACTTTGGAGGCACCTCGCCTTTCAAGGTACAAGTCAATTTCCATATTCCCGTATTTGAAGGTTAGATAGATGCAGATGCCCTAGAAAAGTGGTTAAATTTTCTGGAAGATTATTTCTCTATTCACAATTTTTTTGAGAGGGAAAAGATCACCTTAAGACTCCTTAAGGGTCTCCCCCATGTCAAACATTGGTGGGAAACTTACTAGGAGCAAAGTTCCACACATGAGTCTGGAATATATAGGGAAGATCTGACTTGGAATTTTTGTGCGGATGCGGTCAAAGAACAATATTTCCCTATTGGTAACTATGAAGACCAATACATGAGATGGACCACTCTGCGACAAGAGAGGGGCCAAACATTTCTAGAGTTCACAAATAATTTCCATACCTTGCGCACCAAGCTGGGTATCAAAGACTCTAAGCAACATCTAGTTTTGAAATACCGCGAGGCTCCCCATAGGTACATCCAAACTGAAATGGATTTCATGGATATCTCATCACTAGGAGTTTTGTATCGATATGCTATCAAAATAGAGTAGAAATTTAGGCACCCGAACAAATGGGAGTTTCGGTATGCAAATTTGCAACAACCAAAGTATGATAAAGACGACCCTAACAATAAGCCTCCCAAAAACTAGTCCAAGCCACATGAAAAGAAGGTTCAGAGGAAGACAAAGAAGGACATTGGAAAGTGATGTGATTTCCACAAAATCCCCTGGCGCAACAATGATGAATGTCTCTCAAAAAAACCATTGGTGGTCGATATCAAAGAAAAGGATCTTAACCCCGATTCAAAATCTGATTCAAAAAATAATTGGAGAAAACAAATCATTGACGCAAACCTCATTGCTATTGTCGTGACCACAACAATTCAACTAGAAGAACGAACAGATCATGAATAGGGGGATATCATTTTTCATTCATAGATGTGGATGAAGGGGACCCCACTGCATTTTATTGATTATAGCAGAAGCCAAGAGAAACTCATCTCTGTAGAGGTCGTCAAACAATTGGGATTGTCGACAACACCACACTTGTATGAATACAACATTAGGTGGCTTCACGAGGGACAAGACCTCCTTGTCAGCCAACAATGTCGATTTTCATATGACATCCAACCCTTCAAGGATGAGGTATAGTGTGATGTTTCTCCACTAGATGTATCATGTATGTGATGTTCTGTTGGGCCAACCATATATGTGGAAGCGTGATGTTATTTATGAGTCTCGACTCCATAGTGTCATTGCTACTCTGGGGTTCATCTCTACAGGATACAAGAAGTATTTCCAACTACTTTCCCACCTAAACAGTTCCACAAGGTACTATATCATACTACAAAATTCAATTTCTTGATAGTATGTTCAAAAGGTGAATAGAAGGACACCGCAACCAATACAACCTCAGTCCAAGCACCTTCTATATAGTAGAAGCATGTCAACAATGTTGAAGAAAAGTGAAAGGATTCATTATGCACATAGTCATCTCATATATCTAGACTAGTCAAAAAGGTCCAACCCTTCCAACAACAGGTTTGTGACAACCCTCAACAAGCTAAGCAGTGCAACTTCTACAACAAGTAAAACAACTCACCAAGATGCAGATTCAACAAACGATTTCCCCTCTCCCCCACGCACTCAACGCAATTGAGACCATTTATTAATAATGAGGGAGGATTAATGCAGGTGGATATTGGTGGCCACCCACATATGTCAACTGGCTCAAAACAATTTGTTGGTAACTTACTATTTTTAGCAGTTTTTCGGTTCCTCAACTTTCGAGACCATTTTGAGGGCCTAAACGAATATTTTTCACCGTCGATCATCTAAATAGTAGTTGATGGTTCTGATTGAGCCCCCAAAATGAATCTCTTCATCGATACCTTTCCAACGAGCTATTGTGCACCATAAACATATATTGTATGCGAAAGTTACACCCCCGAGAAGTTGATACACCAAAGTACCCAAAACAGGGTTGATAAAACTGTTGGTTTTTCATCTTTTGGGGTTATGGTTTTGGATTTTATTTATGTTAAAAATGAATTTGAAGCCTCATTGTAATAATCATCTTCTTGCGAATGCGAGTAGCCATCACATCTCTTCTCAAAGACAAGCTTCCACCATTCGAGCGGGTCTTTCACTCTATATTTCTATGGTTTTGTACATTTCGCTCATTAATGGAAATTGTGTATTACTGTATCTCTGAGTTTATGGTTATATATCTAATAAATCTTTGTTATATTATTGGCTCTCTTGCAATATCTGTGTATATTTAAGTGTTATATCTCGGCTCTCATTTCGTGCCGAAAATAATCTGGATCAACTAGTGAGTCACACTCCTACTCTGGTGCAACTCTTGTATACTTAGACAATTGTTAAAAGCTTAAACACTTAGTCATATTTAAGCATACATCCATGAGAAATCAAGAGAACTTTGGAACAAATAAAAGAAAAACATAGAAGTAGTGCGGACAACATGAACCATGCCTAACACCGAACTAAGTTTTTTTTATTGTGAAACAGTTACAACATGAGCCCTATCAGATCAATTTAGAACTCAAAGAGTCAAATGACTCACCTCATGTCACCAAGAAACTCATACATAGATTTTTCACCAAGACTCTATGTTGCAATTGTCTTCGCAACCTCTCATGGTGCACCTTAGAGTTGCCCTCAATCATAGACTTGCTATCTCTTCATTTCGACAAACTTCACAAGTTTCGGTTTTGTGTCATAGATGCCTCCAATAGATGTACATTTCCAGACTTCCCCAAGACCAACCCAAGAGAAGCTAGCCCAACTCTTTCCACCAAATCCTCCTCAAGGCAGTGCAAGTGCTCCCATGTAGAGAAAATTGGTTGCTTGTGGGAACTCACCCTCTTCGTCTTCCTAAGAACCACAAACCTCTTCTTGCTCTCCTTGTTTCCAAATATGCTTCCCTTGGTTGTGAGCCCTTGTTCTCTTATAAGGACTCCAAAGGTCACTATCACCAACCCTCACATCCTTTAGGGGTGTCGCGCCCCTTCACAAACCCGTGTGTCCAAACAAATCTCTTCATGGACCCAACTGTCCAAACGAATGTAGCGCCCTATCGCAGACCCAGTCGGCCAAACGACCCATGCACTTGTCCACCATCATGCCCCTTGGGACCCACATGCCCAAGGCGTCCACTTTTCTAACTTGGATGTCCGGGCAACTCCAAACTCCATCTGCTTGAGGACTTGGGTGAAAGTCTCTACACCCATGTTATCCAGGATCTTCCAATTATCACTTGTAAAGCAAGTTGAGTTGGCCAATGTGCTATGAAAGCTCAATTCAGGACTCTATATCGTCAAAAGAGGGGTGAAGTTAAACAATGAGTGACCATACTTTGACTTTATGTACTAGCACCAACTAAATGAGAACACGAAGTGGTTCACTACTTAAGATTCTCTAAAATGACAAAGGGTTTAAGGTTTAACAATAAGTGATCATACTTTGATTTTGGTTATTGATTAAAAGTAAATGTGAAGAGGTGGATAAGTTAGTTTTTTTCCATTTAAACAAATTTTATGTTGATAGACTTGAGAATGAGGTATGAGATTATAGGTTCTTTTAATTACCCAAGTAGGCTTACCCCTATTGCAAATAGCCAAAATTAATGATCTTTTAATTATAGATGAATTTTTAATGATCATTTCAAGTGTTAACTTTCTTACATGACAAAACATCTCACTTAGTCATTAAAAAAAGGTGATTAAAATAATTAAGATAATAATAACATTAATACCCACTTCATCTTACAATCCGTGGCAAATTTTAATCTGTTTTACTGTTAGGTGCCCTAGGCATGGATGTGAAGCTCATTAGTGTAGGCTTTTCAATTAATTTAGGCGTGGATGTGAAGCTCATTAGTGTAGGCATTTCAATTAATTTAGTCCGTGCCTTTGTCTGGCCCTTCACCATCTTGATTCGATCTGTTCTTTAAGTCAATTCACCATCTTGATTCCAAGCAATTTCTAACATCTATGCCATGTTACATGTTACATTTTTTAGAATTAGAATTAGGGTTTATGTTAATTAGAATTTATGAATAATTAAAGGTTGGGGTTTATGTTAATTAGAATTTATGAAT
>JZKD02S1791274.1:21103-32777 GCA_000966675.3 Picea glauca | reverse complement strand
CATGAGCAAAGGTTTGATTATAATCTATTGCATGTTGTTGTTTATACCCTTTGACCACAATCCATGATTTATGTATTTCAATTCTACCTTCTACATCATTCTTGGTTTTATAAACCCACTTCACACTAATGAATTCTTTTGTTGTTGGAAGGTTTACTAGCTACAATGTATCATTTTTCTCAATTGCTTGTATTTATTCATCCATGGCATCACAACATTTTCTTTATTTTACCACATCCTCAAAGTAAATAGGATTAGATTTAGAAAATAAAGAAAAACTCAAAAATTCATTAACATAATCTTCATACCTAGATTTCTCATATATATCCTTCAACCTTCTTGTTTTTCTCGAGCTATCATTGCGAGGATACCCTAAAGATGATGGATTGGTTCTTCCTTGTGTGCTAGGAGGACCTATTGGAGGAGTTTCCTGGGGAACAACTCAGGAAATGTTTTATGGAGGCATCATTTGGGTGACACCTTGGGATCCATGTTGAATGTCAATGCTTTGAGGTATCATTTTGGTAATACCTTGTGTTCCATTTGATAACTCCATAGAAGGTATTTATACCCCAAAATCTTGTGTTGTTCATTGTTGTTCATTCCATGCTTCATATTCAATAAATATCACATCTCTTTTAATTATTAAATCCTTTTTTTAGGATTGTATAGTTTGTATTCCTTTGACTTCTTACTATATCCAATAAAAATACATTTTTCTCCTTTATAATATCATTTCTATCTTATTTCTTTGGGTATATGTGAAAATGACACACAACCAAAAACTCTCAAGTGTTCAATACTAGGATTTTTCTTGCTCCATTACTCTTGTGGAATCATGTTACAAACACTTTCCATGGGACAAATATTCAACAAATAAATTGTAGTTACCACTGCCCCACCCCAAAATTCATTTGACAATCCTTTAGTCTTTAACATGCTCCTAGTCATTTCCTGAATGGTTTTATTTTTCCTTTATATTACACCATTCTATATTCATGTATACCTTGCTATAAATTGCTTCTTGATTACATGTTCTTTGCAAAATTTTAGAAAGTCATCTGATATGTATTCTCCTCCTCTGTCAATCTGTATGACATTTATGCAATGTCCACTCTGTTTTTAACCTAGGGCCTTGAATTTATTGAAGATCTCAAAGGCCTCGTATTTATACTTTAAAAGATAGACCCATGTTTTTCTATTGAAATCATTTATGAATGTTATAAAATACTAATGTTTTCGAAGAGAGGGGGTTTTCATAGGACCACATAGATCTGAGTGAATAACCTCAAGTGGAGCTCTTTCTCTCCATGATTTACTTGAGGGAAAAAAAAATCTATGTTGTTTTCCTAAAATAAAGCTCTGATCTAGGTGGATATCAGTGGACACCCAGCTATTTCAAGCGGCTCATCTTGGCAGTTTTTTCCTAACTTTCAGGTCTTGAACTTCATGGGCCATTTTGAGGCCCTAAACATCATTTTAGTGTCCACCACATTTACAAAGTAAATGGAGTGAGAGTATGATATAATAATGTGTATTCCTCAGATATACCTTTCCAATGAGCTATCATGCTCCTAAAATGGAGGTCATATGCAAAAGTTACAACCCTGGGAAGTTGATGTACTAACTTACCCCAACAAGGCCCATGTGACTCTTGGCCCTTCATCTCCTAGGGTTAGGTTTTTGGATGTATATGGTTTTGGAATTCATGTTTAATGTAATGAGTGCAACTGTCACATCTCTTATTAGATATAAGTCACCATTATTCTAACAAGCTTGTTTCAGTCTGCATTTTAGAGTTTCAACATATTTCTCTGTTATTGTTCATTGAATCTCTGTTTTGATAATATAGATTGTATTCATTTTTTTCTACTCATAATTATGGATCAGTGATATCAGAGAAGTCTCCTCCTTTTCGTTCTTAATGCATGTCCCCTAAGAGGTTAGGGTATAAATAGTTGGGTCTTGAGCTTGTTTATCTTGAGGACAAAGGTTCTCGCATGCCCAAGTGACCTTCCATGGTGGGAGAAATGAGAGATGGCAGGACTAGAGATCCTTTCAAATTGTTTCTCTAGGAATCCCTCGTGCAATAAAGGAAAGAGATGATGGATGTTTTTACGCAAGTCCTTCGACGAATACCAACTGGAAACAGATCTTCCTTGAGCAGAGGCATCGCCCCCTTAAAGGTACATATCAAATTTTATATTCCTATATTTAAAAGTCAGATAGACGTAGATGTTGTAGAAAAATGGTTGAATCTGCTAGAAGGGTATTTTTATGTCCATAATTTTTCAAATAGAGAAAAGGTCACTTTTGCGCTCCTCAAAGTCATCTCCCATGTCAAAGATTGGTGGGATACTTTTTGTGAGAAAAAGGAAACAGAGGAACTCTCATTATTTACAATCATACTCACCTGGGATTCCTTCAGGGATGCTATTAAGGAAAAATACTACCCTATCAGAAGTTATGACGACCTGTATACAAAATGTACCACACTGCGGCAGATAAGGGACCAAACAGTGTGAGAGTTCACAAATATCTTCCATACCTTACAGATGAATTTGGGTATGAAATATTTTGAGTGACATATGGTTCTCAAGTACCATTGTGGTATACATATACACATCAAGGAAGAAATGGAGTTTCTAGACATCTCGTCCTTGGGCGCGACCTATCGATATGTTGTCAAAATCGAGTAGAATCTTAAAACAAAAATGTGATAGTTTGGGTCTGGGAACCCCTCATAGAAGAAGAAGGGAAGGAGAAGCCCCGACCCATAGAAAAAAGGGTAGAGAAAATATGGATAGCCTTGGGACAACCAGTCTAAGCCACAAACAAAGAAGGAAAATGGAAAGACGAAGAAAGATATCGACAAGTGGTGCGAATTCCATAAGAGCCCCTAGCATAATACTGTCGATTGCCACTCAAAGAAGTAATTGGTGGTTGAGATGAAAGCCTATGAATAAGATGTGGGTTCTAACTCTGAGTCAGAACCAGAAAAGGGGAGATGGATCATTGACATGGAATCTAGTGCCACCATTGCTACCACCAAGATCCATCTCTATGAACCTGATCAGTTAGAGGAAGGAGAATGCCTCTTTCATCGTCAGATGTGGGTGAAAGGAACCTTTATATACTTCATCATTGATAGCGGTAGCCAGAATAACCTCATCTCAACTGATGTCCTCAAGACGTTGGGCTTATTTACAATGTCTCACCCCCAACCCTACACCATTGGATGGCTCTACCAAGGAAGCAATATTCATGTCAGCCAACAATGTTGCCTATCCTACAACATCGATACCTTCAAAGATGAGTATTTTGTGATGTTTCTCCCCTTGAAGTTTGTGATGTTATTTTGGGCCAACCTTATTTATAGAAATGTCATGTTGTATAGGAATCTAGGCCTCGTAGTGTTATTGTTACTTTGGACATAAAATTGTACAACATACCTGAAGTAGTCCCACCTAGTTCCATTTCCTTGATCTCTGCCAAACAATGTAGTAAGGTCATATCTCAGACCGTGAACTTTGTCTTCTTCATGATTCACTATCAGAGTGAGAGAAATATTGCAGCCACATCCATGGCCTTCATGGTCAACCTCTCCACATAGCAGAAGCAAGTGGATAAGGTCATGGAAGAATACAAAGACATATTCTCCTCACCTATTGGGGTACCTCTACATTGTCAGGTCAAGCATTCCATCAATCTAACCCACAGTGCACAGCTACCCAATGGGCCAGTCTATAACCGCTCTCTGATAGAAAATGAGGAGATCAAGCATCAGATCCAAGAACTTCTCGACAAGGGGCATATCCTACCTATCTCATCACCTTGTGGAAACCAAATCGTGCTTGTGTAGAAGAAATACAAGACCTCGTGACTCGACATTGACTACCAGGATCTAAATAAAATCACAGTCAGGAACCGATACCCAATTCCCCAATTCAACTATAATCTTGATCAGCTCAAGGGAGCCAAATAATTTAGTAATATTGATCTGAAATCTGGCTACCATCAGGTCCCAATAGAGCAGATAGATGTATGGAAGATTTCCTTCAAGTTAAAAGAAGGTCTTTTTGAATGGTTGTTCATGCAATTTGATTTGAAAAGTGCACCAAATACTTTCATGAGGATGATGGACGATATCTTGTGGTCGTTCACCAATTATTTTGTAGTGGTGTATCTGGATGACATCCTCATCTACAAAAATACTTGGGTGGAACACTTGTAGAATATTCAATAGGTTCTGCACACTCTGCGACAACAAAAGCTATATGCTAACTTGGAGAAATGATCCTTCAACATGGACAGGGTTCAATACCTAGGATACATAGTTTATAAGCATGGTGTTCATGTGGATCCATCCAAGATACAGGTCATCCATGATTGGCCAGTGCCAACCATGCTCACTGAGCTTCAAAGCTTTTTAGGCCTTGCCAATTTCTATTGCAGGTTCATGTTGGGATTCTCCCATATTGCAATGGCCCTCAGCTATGTAACAAGGGGTGGTGGTAAGGAAAAGTTTGTGGGGCCTTTCCCAACAAAGAGTGTTTGATTATTAGAAGAAACACTTGTGCTCAACTCTAGTTCTTTAATTACCCAACCTACAAAAACCATTTGATATTCAGACAAATTCTTCATACTATGTTGTGGGCATAGTTCTCACTCATCACGACCACCCCATGGCCTATCATAGTGAGACATGATCATATGTTATCCATAAGTACCCTACTTACGAAAAATAAATGTACTCCATTATGCAAGACTTCTGCTAATGGAGTACATTATTGGGAAGGAGACATCCACACTGATCATAATCCACTATAGTTCATCCAGACACAAGGAAAATTTTAGAATTACCACCATTAGAAGTGATCCACATACTTGCACCAATTCCACCTCAACATCAAGTATAGGACAAAACTTACTAACTGTGTCTATGATTGCCTCATCCAACCTACAGTCAAAACACTCACCACAATGCTAGACTCTTTTCGACATGAGACGTCTGGATGGCCCCAAATCTATGAGAAATATCCTGACTTTGCCACCACCTACCAAATGTTGGGCACAAACAAAGTTGTCACCAATTTCCATCTTCAGAATGAGTTGTTGTGTCATTTTTTCCATCTCTTTGTTCCATCAAGAAAGAAAGCGAAGCTGATTTGGGAATCCCGCTACAGTGGGATGGTAGGACACTTTGACATAGAAAATATAGTGGAAGTGTTGCAACAACATTTCTAGTAGTTGAAACTTTGATAGGATGTTAGCAAGTATATCAGGTCCTACACTACTTGAGTTATTTCCAAACCAACCAGTAAGAAAGAAGGTTTGTACACCCCTCTTCCTACTCCTGACAGGACATGGGAATCCATATCAATGGAATACATGTTGGGCCTTCCGTCCACCAAGTGGAGAAATGAGTGTTTTTTTGTTTGTTGATCACTTTTCCAAGATGGTGATTCTGGCCACCTACAAGAAGAGAACCACAGTGGAAGCCACTT
The DNA here is from genome assembly GCA_000966675.3 of Picea glauca. NCBI lineage: Eukaryota > Viridiplantae > Streptophyta > Pinopsida > Pinales > Pinaceae > Picea > Picea glauca. The sequence continues at coordinate 27,270 of JZKD02S1791274.1, read as the reverse complement.
CCAAGATCTTCTTTGGGTATATTTTGGAATACCACAAACCATTATCTCAGATCAGGACAATCGGTTCCTTAGTACATTCTGGTCGAGCCTCTGGTCAATGCTAGAAACCAACCTCAACAAATCCATTTCCTACCACCCATAGATGGATGTCCAAATCGAGGTCATCAACCAGATGATCGTGCATATTTTGCGCATGTACAATTCCAAACAACCCCGCACATGGGATGAGATTCTTCCCTATGTTCAAAATAACTACAATAGAGCCATACATAGCTCAACCGACCATAACCCCTTGTAGGTGGGGATGGGATTTCAACCATTGGGTCCCATGGATGTTGCACTACCCCTTGCAGCCACCCACACAAACTCATCCCATGCTCAAACTGAAGCTGACCAAGCCACCTGGCTCTTTGAGCGGATCAAACAAATCCGCTAGCAGGTTCAGGATATTTTACAGAAATCTAATTCCAAGTAAAAGTAGCACCATGATCAACATCAGGTGCCACACAAGTTTTAGGTGGGATACAAATTTTGGTTGCAATTGCAAAAATAACTCCTTACAGGGCCCCATCAGAAGCTTCGTCCACTCTGCTATGGTCGTTACACCATTTCCAAGGTTGTGGGTGACAATAATTTTGAGCTTAATATTCCCCCCTTCCTTGGGTTTCACACAATATTCAATGTGGATCTCCTTCGGCCACATTTTCTACCATTATTAGACACCTTAGAGATAGTAGAACTATTGACACCGACAGAGCTCAACCCCTTATTGCATGGAACATGCATCCACTTATCATATCATGGAAACACAAGTCAAGGGCACTCTCCAGTACAGGATCCGGCTTTATCAGGTTTTCAAATCAACATAGCGCCTGCACCAAGGAAATTGGCTCACCCGAGGCCAAATTCAACAGAAAATTTCCTCACCCGATGGAGGAAATAAACACAATGAATATCATTGCTTCCTAAGGGGGGAGGATTGATCCAGGTGGATATCGATGGCCACCCACCCATTCCAACTGGATCATCTTAGCATTTTTTCAATTTTAGCTTTTTCCTAGTTTTCGGGTCTTGAACTTCCCAGGTTGTTTTGAGGCCCTAAACATTGTTTTTAGAGATATCCATAGTTAAATTGCAAAATAATTCAAATTATGACGACATTATGTGTATTCCTCAGAGAGACCTTTCCAATGGGCTATCGTGCACCTAAAAAAAATATCATATGAAAAAGTTACGACCTCGGGAAGTTGATGTACCAACTTACCCCAATGGGGCCCACGTGACTCTTGGTGCTTAATCTCCTAGGGTTAGGTTTTTGGATGTCTATGGATTTTGCATTCATTTTTAATGTAAAAATTCTTTTCAAGCCTCATTATAATGATATTCTTGCAAATGAACACAATTGTTACATCTCTTCTCAGAGATAAGATGCCACCATTATAGCAAGCTTGTTTCAGTCTACATTCTACAATTTCAACATATTTATTTGTTATTGTTCATTTAATCTCTGTATTAATAATATAGATCTGTATTCATTTCATTCTGCTCATAAAATATGGATCAATGGTATCATAAAATTCTACTCCTTGTCGTTCTTAATGCATGTCCTCGACGAGGTCAGAGTGAAAAGAGTTGGGTCTCGAGCTTGTTTCTCTTGAGGACAAAGGATATTGCATGCCTAAGCGACCTTCCATATTGGTGGGAGAAAAGAAATACGATAGGATAATAGATCATTTCAAACTATTTCTTGAGGAATCCATCGCGCAACAGAGGAACGAGATAATGGATTATTTTTCACAAATCCTTTTATGGCTACCAACATGCTCCAAATCTTCCTCGAGTGGAGGAGTCGCCCCCTTCAAGGTACATCAACTTTGATATTTTTATATTTGAAGGTCAGATAGATACATATGCTATAGACAAATGGTTGAATCTCCTAGAAGGGTATTTTCTATCCATAACTTTTCGAATAGAGAAAAGATCATTTTTTCTCTCCTCAAAGCCGCCCCCCATGTCAAAGATTGTTGGGAGACTTTCTATGAGAAAAAGGAAACAAAGGAACCCTCATTATTTACATTCGCACTCACATGGGAGTCCTTCAGGGATACTATTAAGGAACAACATTATCATGTCCAAAATTATGATGAACTGTATACAAAATGGACCACACTACAACAGGAAAGGGACCAAGTAGTGCCAAAGTTCACAAATATATTCCATACATTGCGCACCAAGATGGGTATCAAATATTTTGAGCAATATCTGGTGCTCAAGTACTCTGATGGTATGCATGGATACATCTAGGAAGAAATGGAATGTTTGGACATATCCTCCTTGGGCACGGCCTATCAATATGTCATCAAAATCGTGCAAAATCTTTAACAAAAACCATGACAGTTTGGGTCTCGAAACCCCTCATAGAAGAAGCAGGGAAAGGGAAACCCCAACCCATACAACAAAGGGAAGATAAAATATGGATAGCCATATGGAAACCAGTTTAAGCTACAAATAAATAAGGACAATGGAAAGATGAAGAAAGATAACGGGAAGTGGTACGACTTCCGTAAGAGCCCCTAGTATAACACTTCTAATTGTCACTCAAAGAAGTCATTAGTGGATGAGATGAAAGCCTCTGCATCAGATGAGGGTTCTGAATCTGAGTAAGAACTAGAAAAGGGAAGACAAATCATTGGCACAGAACCCAGTGCCATGATTTCTACCACCAAGATCCATCCTGGTGAACCTGATCAACCAGAGGAAGGAGAGGGCCTCGTTCATTCACAAATGTGCGTGAAAGGCACCCCAGAGCATTTCATCCTTGATAGCCGTAGCTAGAAGAAAATCATATTAGTGTATCTCATGAAGTGGTTGGCCCTACCGAAAACATTGCACCTGCAACCATACACCATCATATGGCTTCACCAAGGAAGTGATATTCACGTCACCCAATAGTGTCGCCTATTCTATGGAATCAAGCCATTAAAAGATGAGGTATTGTGTAATGTTTCTCCCCTTGAAGTTTGTAATCTTCTTTTGGGCCAACCTTATTTATGGAAACATCATGTTGTATATGAGTCTAAGCCTCGCAGTTTTATTGTTACTTTGGACAGGAAATTATACAGGATACTCGAGGTAGTCCCACCTAGTGCCATTTCCTTGATCTCTACGAAGCAATGTAGGAAGGTCATCTCTCATAATGGGAATTTTTCCTTCTTCATGGTTCACTTTCAGAGTGAGAAACATACTGTAGAAACATCCATGGCCTCCACGACCAACATCTTCACGCATCAAAATTAAGAGGATAAGGTCGTGGAATAATACAAAGACATCTTATCCTCACCTACTGGGGTACCTCTGCACTGTTAGGTCAAGCATTCCATCGATCTGACACCCGAGGCATCGCAACCCAATGGGCCAATCTATCACCGCTCTTTGTTAGAAAACAAGGATATCAAGCATCAGATCCAAGAAATTCTCCACAAAGGTAACATCTAACCTAGCTCATAACCTTGTGGAATCCTAATCGTGCTTGTGGAGAAGAAAGACAAGACTTGGAGACTGTACATTGATTATCGGTCCCTGAATATCATAGTCAAGAACTTGTACCTGATTCCCCAAATAAACAATATCCTTGATCAACTCAAGGGGAACAAATACTTCAGTAAGATTGATTTGAACTATGGCTACCATCATGTCCCAATAGAGTAGAAAAATGTATGTAAGACTACATTCAAGTCAAAATAAGGTATTTTTGAATGGATGGTCATGCCATTTGGATTGACAAATACACTAGCTACTTTCATGAGGATGATGGACGACATATTGCGGAAGTTCACCAATTATTTTGTAGTTATGTATCTGGATGACATCCTTATCTACAACAAGACTTGGGAAAAATACTTGCAACATATTCAGCAGGTTCTACACACTCTGCGGAAAAACAAGTTATATGCCAACTTGTATAAATGCTCCTTCAGCATGGAGAGGGTCCAATACCTAGGCTACATATTTGATAAGCATGGTGTGCATGTGGATTCGGACAAGATCCAGGTCATATGTGATTGGCTAGCCCCAACCATGCTCAATGAGATTCATATCTTACTAGGCCTTGCCAATTTCTATCACAGGTTCGTGTTGGGATTCCCCCATATTGCATGGACCCTTAGCAAGTAACCAGGGGTGGTGGTAAGGAAATGGTTGTGTGGGGACTGTCCCAAAGAAAATATTTAGATGATTTGAAGCAATGCTTGTGCTCAGCCCCAGTGATTTCATTACCTGACCTGCAACAATCCTTTGAGGTCGAGACATATTCTTCTGACTATGTTGTGGACGTAGTTTTCCAACACCTACCAGACGTTGGGCGCAAAAACGGTTGTCACTAATTTTCATCTTCAGGATGGGTTGTTGTGTTATATGGGCCATCTCTTCATTCCATCAATAAAGTGAGTGAAGTTGATTTGGGGATCCCACTATAGTTCGGTGGCATGACACTTCGACATAGAAAATATAGTAGCAATGCTGCAGCAACATTTCTACTGGCCGAAACTTGGATAGAATGTCAACACGTATATCAGGTCCTACACTACCTGCACTACTATCAAAATGAACACTAATAAAAAAGGAATGTATGCCCCTCTTCCTACTCCTAATAGTTCGTGGGAATCCATCTCAATGGAATACATGTTAGGCCTTTCGTCCACCAAGCAGGGAAATGAATGTGTTTTTTTTTGTTGTTGATCTCTTTTCCAAGATGGAAATTTGGTCCATCTGGAAGAAGAGCATCATAGTGGAGGCCACTACCAAGCTCTTGTTTGAACGAGTGTGGGTACATTTTGTAATACCAAAAACCATTATCTCAGATCGATACATCAATATATTGTTCTTCACTACATTCTGGTCGAGCCTTTGGTCACTATTCGACATCAAGCTCACCAAATCCACTGCCTTCAATCCCCATACGTATGGAAAAACCGAGTTCATCAATCAGATGATCATCCGTATGCTACACATGTATAATTACAAGCACCCCCGCACATGGGATGAGAGTCTTCCCTATCTTCAACAAAACTACAACAAAGCCATACATATCTCAAGACGCCACAACCTGATCCAAATTTTATGAGCAGAACAAAATGAATACAAATTATTAAAATATGCTTAACATAGAATAATAGAGATACAGTAAAACTAGTTTTCTATTCAATAAGGAAATAAGATGAAACTGTAAAATGCAGCGGAAAACAATCTTGTTGGAATGGTGACAACTTATCTCTGAGAAGAGATGTGACGGTTGTGCTCATTCGCAAGAAGATGATTACAATGATGATATGAAGGCCTTTTCACAATAAACAGGAATGTCAAAAACCCTATACATCCAAAAACTTAACCCTTGGAGATGAAGCGCCAAAAGTTATGTGGGCCCCGTTTGGGTAAGTTAGTACATCAACTTCTAGTGGTCGTAAATTTTGCATATGATCCGTTTTAGGTGCATGATAGCCCGTTGGAAAGGTTGTTGATTAAGGTTGGTTGTCATTGATGTCAACCCTTGAAGAAATACCCATAGCACAAATGTTTGGGTAATGGACCCAATAGTGTTTGATGTAAATATGACTAATTATTTTTTTGTCATGTTTGATAAGAAGTAAATATGGATGAACTTCAACGTGGTCCCCTTATGGTGAAATCCCTCACGGGAAGACACTTTGTGGAGTAAGAGAATCCAAGCATAATTGTGGAATAATGAGATGAAGGAAAGTGAATTTTTCATGGAAAATATCCTAGATGGATAGTTCTTGTCATTTCATTTCCAGTGGTATGTGGAACGTCACATAATTCCTCACGGTTAGAGAGTTATGGCCATGAGAAGTTGGAGACCCCAGGTTTGTGTATTGGACCCAAGTTTGTTTGATGGGTAACGGTATGAGTTATGATATATTTTCAGATAATACTATTCTATATGGATAGTATATGGCATTCCATTTTTTGTGGTATGTAGAACGTCACATAACTCCTCACGGTTTGAGATTTATGGCCTTACAAAGTTGGAGGACCTTCATATGTCATCTAGAAGCCCCAAAGGGTCAAAGTAATCAAAGTGGTTTAAGAGATTTTAAAAGGTAAATAATAAAGTGAAGTGATGAGTGTATTATAATTCAAAGTGAATACAA
>JZKD02S1791274.1:0-11720 GCA_000966675.3 Picea glauca | reverse complement strand
CGTTGATAATTACCATTTGCTTTAGCCGCCGCCTCCTTCCATCCATTACCGAGACGTTTCTCTTTCCCATCGGATCAGTTTCGTCAGCCGTTTAAAAAATAAGACTAAATGGTTTAGTGTAACGTACCATTTAACAATTACTGTACGCCGTTACTCATGACCGTAGCCTTACCACTTCCACTGCCCGTCGCATATACGTACACGGAACTGGAAGTTTATGTGTTAAGTAACTGCATCTCTGCATATCGTATTTCAGTCTGCAGCAGGGTTGGAATTTCAAATCCCAACAGCCTGTCAAATTTGGCGGTTTCAGATGCCTATTTTGCCCAATTTAACTATAAATGTTGACGGTTTGTTGAAAAAAATTAACGTATTTGACGGGCAAATCACCCCGTGACGGGCAATTTGCCCGTCAAATTCCATCTGCAGAGTTTCAGAAATGGCGGACGCGAACAGTACTTGGCGAAGATTACGAGATAACCTTTTGTAKAGCACGTAGAACCCCAGCTCAACTGCTGACAGGCACGGTCTTCATCTTCCTTGGAATTTCGTATGTGCTGGCAGGTTTTTCAAGATTTAGGTTTATCTATTTCCTGTGCTTTTTTGTCCATTCCAAATTATTCACGAACGCTGTCTGCTGTATGGGAGATTTTCTTTTCATAGTACTCATTATAAACATTAATTTTGATAAATGTGTGGCAGTGTCATTGCAAAGAGACTAGTGCATTGACGGTGACCTGGTCTCTTCTTCATTTAAGACCCCTGGTAAGCACCCTCTCTCTCTATATATATATGCTAGAACAATCAGCCTGCTTATACATTTCTCTTTATTAGAGTTGGATGGCTTAATGAAATATGGGATATGTTAATGACCTTCTTTATAATTAATTTTGTTTAATGAAATATGACATATGTTAATGACCTTGGAATTTAGATTTAGAAATTGATTTTTATTAGTTTGCCGATAGAACAGTTCTCTGTATATCTTATATGAGTGGCTAATCTACTGCAATCAGTCAATTCATCCGACCTAACGCTCCTCTTGAAATTAGGTAGGACAAACGAATTTCCCACCTATAAAGTTAATTCAATTTACATATTTCCAATATAAAGTTAATTCAATTTCCAATATCCTATATTTTATAACAAGAAAATTTCAATTTTAAATATAAAGTGAATTTAATTATTCCCAAATATCATTGGACTAAAAGATGGGGGTGTTGAGTACAACCAATCATTCAACTCTTGCATCGCATATGTATTATTAAATAAATACAAAAAAACATCTAAAAAATGATTTACAACAACACATTTTACCAATTATATACCTTATATATAAACCCATTACAACACTAAGATCATTATCTTTTCATCACCATATTTTTCCTCTTCATATCCATGTGCATCTTCAACTTTTAGTCAAACACAACACACTATACTCCTTACTCTCGATATATTCTTGAACACTCTTGTGAGGGTTACACCCTATTAAAATGGGAGAGAAAAATATTACACACCTCTCATGAAGGAATACCTCTCATGATTGCATTCGACTTTGCCTTAAAAAAAAATTAATAATAATGTGAACCCTCAAAGATTGCATTGCATTGTATTAAAAAAGATTCTAACACATGTATTTAGAATTTGTAGAGCATATACGTGTTCATTCATGATTTTATAATTGAATGTGGTGACATGCAAGTATTTAGAAATATCTTTGAGAGACATCCAGTCCAGATTTTTCCTATCGAGTTTAGTTGCATGCCTAATTTAATAGAAAAAATATTGAGTAATCCATTCAAAATCTATTTTTGTCAATCAGCTCAGCATGTGATCTTTGTCAGAGCGACGGGATTTGCACCCCACGGCCATTGCTGGCCACTTCTGCCGAGAATTTCTACTACACATCTCTTCGTCGCGCTGCCTGAAATTTTCCTTGCATTTGGATTCTGAGTAGGTCGAAGACTAGTAGCCATGACAGATGATCATGTTGGAAAAGAAACAGAAAAAAACAAAGATTTATATTTAAAACAGTGTTCAATTACATTCAGTGCTGCTGCACATTCACTTCTTCTCTACTGAAATACATTCTACTCTCTCTCTTTTGCTATATAGGTGCTGACTCGCTCAAATATATTAAAGATGTTCAATAGTTGTCTTGAGTGAAAGTCAAAACATGCTGCAGGGCATTTATCTCATACTATTGTCCACGATTCGATAAGTGCAGTGCATTATAACAGGCTGATAATCAATTCTATCTTCAACATTTCTCCTTGACTTCCCTAAATTGATAATAACCCCTTACGCTTGACTTCCCTAAATTGATAATAACCCATGAGCTATAATTGCAAAAAAACTTTAGGATTGAAAGATTGAAGTGATAGTTGAGGTATCCTTCAAGTGTTTCTTGAGGTGGATGAGTCCCATTTCATCTTTTAGTTGTCCACTTCTTCAATTTCAACCATTTTTCTTATGAAATGGTATCTTATGGTTATGTCTTTGTTGTGACTATGAAATAATGGATTCTTTGATAAAGCTATAGAGGAAAATGATGCAAAATATTTTACCCACTACAACCAAATGCATTAAATTTTTCATGAATAGCTGAAATATATCAAAGAGATTCAACATATGTCATAAGTAAAATTCAAAAGAGGCTATAAGGCATTTATCTCAAAACTATTGTCCATGATTTGATGTGTGTAGGGAATTTATAACAGACTTATCATCAATCATATCTTCAACAGATCAGCCCAATTGAATGTTCCCACGAGCTCAAAGCCCGCATTCACCATCCATTCAAGATTATTCTCGGGCATTGACAAACCATCGATCAAAGACACTTCCCATCGATCGATACAGCCTGAGTGGGCCTAATGGTTAAGAACATGTGTTTCCTCTTAAGAGGTCACAGGTTCAAATCTAGAGGGGGGTAGGGTATGTCTACCTTCGTAGACTTTACCAGTCAAATCGTTGGGCGGAGGGGGGTCCCTTGTCCCATAAACAAGGGGGTCTCATACACCAATTTGGTGTCCACCTAATGACCGACTTCATGGGCTACAATTCGTTGTGGACTCACCAATAGTCAACATTGAGCACAAACTTAGAATTAGGAAAACCAACACATAGGTGAGACTCCACTCACAATCTATATTCTTGAATGAGGATTGATTACATCATTATATAGGAAACGTCTCTACTTAGTCGGTTACAACAAATTACAACAAACTAGGATCTACATTAAGTGAAGTAGAGTTCAACTACACAACTCTCTATTGACTAGTAGAGTTCTTCTACGTAACTATGTCTTGCAACTGACTCTTGCTCCATTATTTCCAAGTCTCCCCTTTAATGGAGAATGGATTGACTCCTACAACTAACATTTCCCTAAAAAACTCAAACTTAATTTTTCCAAGAGGCTTAGTGAAAATATCAACAACGTTTTCACAAGTATTACAATACATAAGAGCTATTTCATTGGACTGCAACTTTTCTCGAACAAAATGAAACTGAGCATCAACATGCTTTTTCCTTGCATGATAAATCAGATTATTCGCCAGCTTGATTGAACTTTGATTATCACATTTGATCATTGTAGGTTCCTTTTGTTCTTTTCCAACATCTTGAATAAGTCTTCTCAACCAAACAGCTTCACAAGTTGTTGCACACAAGTCTTTACATTCTACTTCAATAGAAGACAAAGATACAATAGGTTGATTTTTACTGCTTCATGAAACAACCCCGGATCCAATGCCAAACGCATATCCAGTGGTTGATCTTCGATCATCCAGATTTCCATCCCAATAAGAAACTGAGTAACCTGTCAACTCAACATCAGATGCATCAGTATATTTAATACCATAATCAAGTGTTCCTTTTAGATACCTGAGTACCACCTTTGTTGCATTCCAATGGATTTCTAGAGATTTCGCCATAAACTGACTTAACACACTCACAAAACATGCAATATCAGGTCTGGTTGTGGTGAGATAATTCAAACTACCCACCATCTGTCTATACATTGTGGCATTCACTTCCTTCGAACCATCATCACAAGAAAGTTTCACATTCTGCTGCATGGGAACAATAGAAGATTTACACCGATCCATTTTAAATCTCTTAAGTACTTCTCTAACATACTTACTCTGACAAACAAAAGTTTGGCCTCCATTTCTCCAAACTTCAAGACCTGGGTAGTAATGTAACTGACAAAGATCTTTCATTTCAAAAACTTATGACAATTTCTCCTTGATTTCATCAATTAATTTCTCTTCATTTCCTGTAATTATCAAATCATCAACATATAAGGAAATCAATACTATATACCCTTGCTCATCAAATTTGGTGTTTGTTTTAGTCTATCTTCGCATACTATGACCTAGGTGTTTGTTTTAGTCAATACAATGCATTCTTTAGCTTACACACTAAGTGTTATTGCCCTTGTTCCACAAACCCTTCAGGTTGAGTAAGGTAAACCTCCTCTTTTAACTCACCATTCAAAAATGAAGATTTAACATCTAATTGGTGTAGCTTCCAATGATACTTTGTAGCTAAAGCAATTAACAATTTCATAGTATTCAATTTAGCTACTGGTGAAAATGTTTGAACATAATCAATACCTTATGTTTATGAATACCCTTTTACCACCAATCTAGCCTTATATTTGTTTATACTACCATCTTATTTAAATTTGGGTTTGTATATCCATTTGCATCCAATGGGATTTTTATGTTTAGGCAATTCAGTTAATTCCCAAGTATTGTTTTTCATTATAGATTCATATTCTTCCTCCATTGAATTTCTCCATTCATCATGTTCATTTGCTTCATTAAAAATCATGGGTTCTATGACATTTGAAATGCTACTCATTAGGGCATAGTCTCTATACCTCTCAGGGAGCCGAACCTGTCATGAAGATATTCTCAACTGATTATCTTCCTCCCCACTTTGTGAAGATCTTTCTTTGCCTCTAGGTGAATTGTGACTTCTTGAAGTGTCCATATCACTGAGTCCTTCTTATTGTTGTTGTTGTCATTGTGGTTGTGGTTGTTGATGTGGTGGTTGTTGTGTTGGTTGTTGTCGCTTCTCTTCTTTAATTCCTTCATCAAGAAGTCCATGCCATTCCTCATGACTGTTGTCGTCATGATTTCATGCTTCCTGCTCATGGAAAAGTATATCTCTACTTGCAAATACTTTGTGAGTAGAAGGATCAAACAATTTGTATGCTTTGAATTTAGAACAATGCCCTGTGAAAATACATTTAATGGCTTTAGCATCCAATTTCTTCCTATTCTCCTTTGGAATATGAACAAAAGCCTTACACCCAAATACTTTCAAATTATTGACTATGGGTTTGTAACCATACAAGGCTTTGAAAGGAGTAACATTATGAAGACACGTTGTTGGACTTCTATTCTTTAAATAAACTGCAGTATTTATGGCTTCAGCCCAAAATGCATTTGAGACATTCTTACCTTTTATCATACTACGTGCACACTCTACTAGAGTTCTATTTTTCCTTTCAGCGACTTTGTTCTGTTGTGGAGTGTGAGGTACTGTAAACTGTTGTACTATTCCATGATCTTTGCAATATTTGATGAAGTCCCTTGATTTATACTCTCCCCCTTGATCTGAACGAAGGATTTTGATGGAATTTCTTGTTTGCTTTTCTACCATGGTTCTGAATTCCTTAAAGTACTCGAAAACATGATTTTTTCTTTTAAGGAAATAAACCCATGTGTATCTTGTGCAATCATCAATAAATAATAGAAAGTAAAATGCACCTCCTAAAGACCTAGTCTGCATAGGCCCACAAACATCAGTATGCGCAAGATCTAACACATCTCTCTTTTACTTATCGAGATTAGAGGGGACTTAATCTCTGTGCATCTTTCCTAATGCACATCCATCACAAGCAACATTCTCATTCTTTAACATGGGAAGTCCTTCAACCATATTCTTTTTCTGTAATAACAATAAATCGACATGATTGATGTGGCCATACCTTTGATTCCAAGGACTCTTTGTTGGCATAGTTGCAGAAGTCAATGCGTGATGTGTTTTGCTGGTAACATCAAGTTTGTATAGGCCTCCTGATCTCACTCTCGTTGCAACAATTTTGAATTGGTCCAGCAGATCCTTCACTATGCAATAATTCTTGAAGAATTCAACCTTCAAGTTATGATCTGTAATGATGGACATAGAGATCAAATTTTTATTTATCCTTGGCACATAAATAGCATTGTGAATGTGACTAATAGTACCATTCAGCAATGTCACGAGAATGTCTCCATATCCCTTGATCTGATGAGCATGATCATCACCAAGATATATGTTGGTTCCATTCTGTGTTTCTTTAAAATTATAGTACCACATCTTATTAAATGTCATATGTATTGATTCTCCAGAATCCACAAACCAAAATCATTTGATTCAACAAATAAATCAGTGTTAGACACAAACAAACTAAGATCTTGTGAATCAAAATTCGGGGGTTCATCAATATTATCACTAGCAATAAATAATCTGAGATCATGATTTGAGGATTTTTCTGCATAGTGACATGAATGTGTTCTAGGTTTATTCCTAGCCTCATCACTCTTCTTCTTATAACAGTCTCTAACAATATGTTCAAGTCGACCACAATAAAAACAACTCTTTGACTCAATCCTATTAGATTGCATACCTTGATTCAGCCTTGGAGATTGTCTTCTATGTGATGAACTTCCTCCTCTGCCTCTTTCTCCTGATCTCCCTCTTGTGGATCTCTTATTTGACCACAGTGCCAAATATTTATTCTAAGGCTTCAGATTCAAGCGCCTCTCTTCCTCTTGCAGCAAAATACCCGTCAGTTGTTCAAAAGTAGGAGGTTTCTCCCTTGCTGTGAGACCTGTTATGAACATCTGATAATATTCTAGAATACCATTTAAGGTAATAGTGACAAGATGAATGCTGGAAACTATTTCCCCTATATTTCCTAGCTCATATTTCACCTCTTTAATGAGACCCAAAAATGAACTAACAGATTCATTTCCATCCATCTTAATGCCTAGAAATTTAGTTTTCAGGAACAAAATCTCATTTGTGTTGCTAGTTTCATACAATGCTTTAAGCATTGTCCACATTTTAGCAGAAGTGTTAGCTTCTCTAATATGTGGAATTATGCTATCTTTAACAGACATGCGCAACAATACCTTTGTCTTGTTTCACACTTATCCCAGTCTTGGATCTGTGTTGTTGTCGCACTGGCAGTGGCAACATGTTTTGCTTCAGTTCCCTTCGCAATGGTCCAAACATCGTACCCTTCCATCAGGGTCTGCATCTTGAATTTCCAGTTAATTAAATTCAATCCATCTAACATGTTGGCTTCATTGAGGTAGGTCTCTTCCAGTGGATTCTCCATAGCTACAAGATATTATCTGCAAGTGAATCACCAAGAATATGCAAATTTTCGTCGCTCTTCCTTCAGATACCATCCATCCATCTCTACCTAGGCTCTTAGCTTAATGGAAATATGAGAAACTTTTAAAAGAACCCTTAACACCATTCCATGCATAAAAAACTGATGCTCATTTACAAAAAAGCTCTCATATAAAATCTCACATGTAAAAAACTCACACTCATATGTATAAAAAGGAATTTAAATTTCTTAAAAGAAATCCTTTTTAATACACGTACATCCACTTTTAAATAAACTTTCTACCTCACTCATAAAGGTAAAGTTTAAACCTTACAAAGAATCCACTTTAATAAAAAAACTCACGCTTCATTAAAACCTTCACGATTTGCACCAGATCACCTCATCTTCATGATTTTCTCAGGCACCAAATATTGTTCACATATATCCACGCTCACCACACCAAATCTTGAACGCATACATCCACTTTAATAAAGAACTGTTGCAGAAAATTATCCAACAATCTTAGCTTCTAAGAAAATGACAACGAGAGGGAGGATAACATGTCCAATGCCGCACCTCTAGGATAACAATCTCTACGATGGAAGCTTGGTTGTTAAGAGAGAACCCTATATCTATTGAACTCTAATATCCCTTCACAGAACCCTCAATCTGCTGACCTCTAATATCCCTTCGCGATTTCTCACGTACTCATGCTTTCCACAAACAAAGAGGTCGGCGCTCCTCGAAAGAATGAAGGGAAGCGCTAGTGCTACCGTAAGCTAGAAGGGGGAGCGATTCTGAGCATGTAGCACTCCTAGAGAGTGAGAGGGGGAGCGCTAGTGCAGTAGCGTTCTTAGATGGATATACAGGGAGCGCGAGACCTCCGAAAAATTCAATTTCGTGAGTGTGAGAGCATCGACGCTCTCTAACACTACATAGGGGGGGCACTAGTGATTTTCCAAATCAATTCGAGATCAGATCTCACCTCACAGAGCTGAATCTACAACCTTGCTCTGATAGTGACATAGAATTAGGAAAACCAACACACAGGTGAGACTCCGCTCACAATCTATACTCTTGAATGAGGATTGATTACATCATTATATAAGAAACGACTCTACTTATTTGGTTACAAAAAACTACAACAAAATAGGATATACATTAAGTGAAGTATATTTCAACTATGCAACTATCTCTTGACTAGTAGAGTTCTTCTACGTAACTATCTCTTGCAACTGACTCTTTCTCCATTATTTCTAGGTCGCAAATCCCATCACCTTGCGGAAAATAAACTATCGTGTGGATTGTTTAATAGTTAGTTTGCAAAGTGAGGGGAGATGAGAAAGTATTTTTCCAGTCGAGGATCTACTGTAATCACCGATGGCATTGAACCCAATATAAGTGCCATGCAATGAGTCAAATATTAAAGCTTGTGGTGTGCAAGGTCATTGCTCAAGTCCACGAGGCTTTCAATTATCGACCATCCTTTGGGGCCAGAATTTACGATGCCCCTCTTTCATCTTCTGGCCCATGATCATTCTCCAGGGTTGAACCAATAGACCATATAAGCAAAACACCAAAGATATGTAGTGTTATATAGAGAGGCGATTGTTTCCATGAAGAAATATTGTCAGTGGAATGTAAGAAATAATCACACTCCAATATTTGTAATAAGATGAATTGAGTATCCCAACACCATTTGTTACATGTGTGATAAAAAAAATAGTGTCTAAGAAAAGAATAGTGGAAAACAGAGTGTAAAACAAAGTACTAAACAAATTGTTGTATATGTGAGAAAAAACCATATTTATATTGAAAACATAGTTTAATTACCTTAGTGTTGTTGCAAATTCACTTCTCCACTAAATATACTCTACTCTTCTACTATCTAAATATGAACACATCTCCATTACTTGAAAAATATGTCAAATATCTTACCCACTACAACCATATGCATTCAATTTCTAGTGACTAGCTAAAATATATTTAAGAGCTTCAACCGTTGTTGTTGAGTGAAAGTCATAGAGGATGCATGGAACTTATCTCATATTGTTTTACATAGTTTAGTGAGTTCAGGGTATTTATATCAGACTTCCCATCAAGTTTATTTTCAACACTCTCCCTTAATATTGACTTCCCTAAACTGATAATAACCCCATGAGGGATAGTTGTAAAGAAAATTTGGGATTGCAAAAATGAAGTGATAGTTGAGGTATCATTCATGTGTTTGTTGAGGTCGATGAATTCAATATATTCTCTTAGTTGCTCAAAATTCTCCTTCGAAAATGATTTTGTGGATATGTTTGCAAGTTGCTCCTTTGAATTGAAAAAATACAAATTTATTTCTATGGTCTCACCCAATTCTCTTATGAAATGGTACCTTATGGACATGTGTTTCTTACATTTATGAAATACCATATTCTTTGATAGAGATATAGAGGATTGATTATCAAAGAATATTTGTGTTCCCTCTTGTTATTCATGATTCAAATCTCATAGTGTGATCCTTATTAACCATAGAACTTGAGAAACTATTGCATTTGTTGCCACATACTTTGCTTCTGTTATGGAAAGCAACACAATGGGTTATTTCTTTGAATCCCATGAAATAGCTTCTGACCTAGTTTGGAACACATATCGAGATGTGTTATTTTGATCATCTATATCTCCTCCCCAATCACAGTCAGTGTACCCAACTAACTCAAAGTTATCTATTGTAATATACAATATTACATGGATTTTGGTGCCATTCACATACCTAAAAATTATCTTTCCTTCTTGCAAATGTGCTTCCTTTGGAGTCTCCATAAACTTAGATATTATATTGATTGCATACATGATATCAAGTCTTTTTTATTTTCGATATATCATACTGCCAATAATACTTTTATAAAATGTTGGATCCACATTGTTACTGCAATCATATTTTCTTAGTTTAAACTTGTTGTTGGTGGTGTTGGCATTGGTTTACTATCCAACATCTTGAATATATTCAAGATATCCCTTACATACTTGGTTTGAGATATGTGGATATTATCTTCATTTGTTTGTTTAACCTCAATAAAAATAAAGTATCTCAATAAACCCATATCTATCATTTAAAATTCTTTTTTCATTATTGTTCTGAATTCTTCTATGGAAAAATTCATATTTCCTATAAAAATAAGATCATCTAAATACAAGAAAGTAATTAGAATTTCACCTTGATTGTTGACTTTGATGTAAAGTAATGGCTCATTGTTTCTTTTACTAAAACAATTGCTCAACAAGTATGTGTCAATGTGGTTATACCAAGCCATGCGCACTTGTTTGAGCTCATATAATGTTTTCTTCAACTTATACAATTTCTTCTCAATTCCCAGAGTTTCAAAACCTAGGAGTTGTTCAAAACATACTTCTTCCTTGAGCACTCCATTGAGAAATGCTAATTTTACATCCATCTGATGGAAATTCCATTTATGTGGAGTTTTCATTTCCAAGACAACTCTCACTGTTTCCATCCTTTCTACATGAGCAAAGGTTTGATTATAATCTATTGCATGTTGTTGTTTATACCCTTTGACCACAATCCATGATTTATGTATTTCAATTCTACCTTCTACATCATTCTTGGTTTTATAAACCCACTTCACACTAATGAATTCTTTTGTTGTTGGAAGGTTTACTAGCTACAATGTATCATTTTTCTCAATTGCTTGTATTTATTCATCCATGGCATCACAACATTTTCTTTATTTTACCACATCCTCAAAGTAAATAGGATTAGATTTAGAAAATAAAGAAAAACTCAAAAATTCATTAACATAATCTTCATACCTAGATTTCTCATATATATCCTTCAACCTTCTTGTTTTTCTCGAGCTATCATTGCGAGGATACCCTAAAGATGATGGATTGGTTCTTCCTTGTGTGCTAGGAGGACCTATTGGAGGAGTTTCCTGGGGAACAACTCAGGAAATGTTTTATGGAGGCATCATTTGGGTGACACCTTGGGATCCATGTTGAATGTCAATGCTTTGAGGTATCATTTTGGTAATACCTTGTGTTCCATTTGATAACTCCATAGAAGGTATTTATACCCCAAAATCTTGTGTTGTTCATTGTTGTTCATTCCATGCTTCATATTCAATAAATATCACATCTCTTTTAATTATTAAATCCTTTTTTTAGGATTGTATAGTTTGTATTCCTTTGACTTCTTACTATATCCAATAAAAATACATTTTTCTCCTTTATAATATCATTTCTATCTTATTTCTTTGGGTATATGTGAAAATGACACACAACCAAAAACTCTCAAGTGTTCAATACTAGGATTTTT
>JZKD02S1791263.1:0-27978 GCA_000966675.3 Picea glauca | reverse complement strand
TCCGCAGGATCATGAACCCTCCATTTCATCCACCATCAGTTTTCCCATCTGCGAACCTATCTTCATTTCACCTACCTCATACAGAAACTCACCAATGGGGCCCCCACCCTTCATCGACTTTCCAAGAAATTTCTTTCCTCCCAGGGGCACTCGTTTCACACTGGGGCACCCGTTTCTGTATTTGTACATTTTTCCCATATTATTCATTATTTATTGTACAAACACCTTTATTTTCGGTCATTACATTTTCTTTTGTTGTCACCGTTGGTGACTTGCTTTCCTTTTTTTGGCCACATGCAACCCATGTCACCCTTGGTTGGAGCATTGCTTCTCATTTTCCCTTACCAGCATCGTTCATATCTTCAGAGCACTATACAGGTCATTTACCTCTACCCTCTGAATTTGTTCACCTTGTCCCGCCTTTGGCACAACTTCTCACTCGTCTTGTCGTCCCCCTAACACTCGACCTTGTTACACGGTTGCGGCCACTTTTTCAGCTCATACATCCTCCAACCAAGGGTAGTCTCAAGTATTCCCACTTCTTGACTTCGTCTATGCACCTCTGCCACTTCCTCACCTCATTAGATTCTATGAAGCCCTTTGCTTCTGGGAGTCACGTCCCCCTTTTGTCACCAGCAGCACACTTTTTCCAGAAGGGCGACAATATCTTGATTCTCATTCTCCATTTAATGAGAGATCTCGGACGGCACAGGGTGAAACACCATTGCTCCCTTCTATCGTTGGCCCCCATAACATTCGACGCCAAAACTTTCTCATGTTATGGTGGGTCTTACTTTGCGACTATTACAGTTCTTTTTATCATTTGTCGAAGACCTCTGAACCTGGTAGGGCCATCAATGCCCACATCATCGTCGCTGCTTATTACCGCGATCATTACCTGTTGTTCAGAGTATATTCCTTTGCAGAATTGTCTTTTGCCTTTGTTATTACCGCCCCTGAGGGCGCTGCAGTCATCTACACCAACAATTTCGTCATCTTTTTTTCAGAGTTACATAACACGAGCATGGGGCATGTCCGCCTCGTTTGTACACAGTTATATATTGTTACGCACCTCATGGAAGGTCGGGTTCTACCGGTTCCTTTCTTCTCCAAAGGATTGCTCTACACGGTCTCACTATTGCTCTCTCTTACAAAAACATTCTCAGTAAAAGAAAAATTGATGGATTTCGGCTATACGTATGCTCCTAACCTCATCCATCAGGGGGCATCTGTTATCACTGAAATTTCGTTCGCACATGGCGACAAGAACTCAGCATCGTCAAAACAGGAATGAAGTCATTCATGGAATTGAATTAATTTCACAACATTGCAAAAGGGTCAAAAACTGAACAAAGTAACCAAAAATTGAAGGGCGCTTTACAGGGGTTTGGTGCGCGTGCACATGCGCATTATAGAAATGTACCATGCATGCATGACGCACAACTGTTAGCGCAAAAACCCGCGCACCTGCTAAACGGTGCATTTATTGAATTGGTCGGCCTCCCAACCACTTATGGACCAGCTCCCAACCTGATTTGACCATCAAATCTGAGCTGAATCCGCATGGTAGGCTGGTCAAAGACCTAATGAAGCCCTAAAGAGCCCCTCTTCACACTTCAAAAGGGTTACATAATCACCCAATGCTAGGCTATAAAAAGCCATGAGGAAACATCATTTTCTCAAGGAATTTCATGTATTGTTATGCTGCTAAGATTGTTAAGGACTCACTCTTTGAAAATAACACATTGGCACCCTTTCCTCTACAACTGTCATGCTCAGCAAGACCCAAATGGGCATGTAAGCACCCTTTATTTTCTCACCAAGTGATGAATTGGGTGCAAACACCTGGGTCTTCCCCTGTGCCAACAAATGGTTCCGTCACCGGGACATGAAACTCTAATTGCTGGGAACTAAGGAAAAAGAAACTTTGTGCGAAGATCTGACCTGAAACTGTGAAAGATCCATACATATATTTGTTTCCCTAGTGCGCAACATCCTACTTAATTTATAAAATCTCCATGCTAAGAAAAGAAGTCTGATCTGAAGAAAAGAGGTAAGATCGGTAAGCTTTGTGCTTTGTTAAAAGTAAGATTAGTGGAAATTTTTGTTTCTAAAGTATGGATCTGGGTATGTTTGATAAATTTTGTCCTATCTTGAAAAGTAGGGCACAACTAGATGAAGAAGGTTTGATATGAATAGATCTGATAAGAATAGTGAAAGATATGTTATACCTATGCATAGAAAGAATGTTTAGACTAACAAATGGATGCAGGATCCTAGAAATATTTTTTTGCAGGTTAACTACTATGATCTTAGTACGCAGTACAGGGCTGGGGATCATTTAAGATAAAGAGAGGATTAACTCTTTGTTATAGTTGCAGAAGACCAGGACATCTTGCTAAGGAATGCCCTAGTAGAAGATCTAGTTGTCTTTGTTGTAAATCCATAGACCATGAAGTTTTGGATTTCCCTAGAATGATTGCTAAGGTTGAAAGAATAAATATGATCCAAGAAGACCCTGATAAAGGTCAAGAAACTAAGACCTTGGCAGAACCCCAAAAGGAATCAGAGACTATACTATTACAGATGAAATAAACCCTGAATGACCACCGAAATACTAATCTATCAGAGATGTTAAAAGAGACAAATAAAATAGAAGTAAGAATAGGAGACTTCAACATTGGATGTGTTCTGGATGAAGAAACATAGGTGAATATAATGACAGAAAGAACTTGGGAAGCTATAGGAAATCCTTCTATGATTCCTTCATTGTAAGGAATAGGATTGTTTAGAGGCAAATTGATAACCCTATGTGCAAGACTTACCCAGATATCTATGAGTGCTCATGGAACTTCAACAGAGGAAGATTTTGAGTTTGTTAAATTTATTGAGAACACTTCTCCATTTACTATGTTACTAGGAAAAACATGGATCGAGAAGGATTGGAATGGAAGGAAAGAAGAAGAAGTCTTAGAGAATAAAAAACAAGAATTAAAATATTTCATGACTAGGAGGATCGCGCACTTGATTGATGAACAGTGGAACAGATCGAAGCTATTTAACTCAAGAAGACTCACAGAAGACTAAAACACCTAGAAGATCTTGAGTCTTCTTGGGGTAGGAACAATTGAAAGAACCCAAGAAGACTCACAGAATACTAAATCACCTACCCTGGATAAAGAAGAAGTATTGCCCTCGAATTTTATGAAGGAATCTCAACATCGCGAAGTCACTATGCCAAAAGAAGACAAGAATCAGAATGGAAAGAGGAATAATGAGATGAAGATCACTGGGAAAAAATCTAGAAAGCTCAGCAAGAAGAGATCAAATATCGAAAATTTACAGAAGGTTCCAGAGGGAACTTCACAGAAGGAAAATTTGCAAAACTGGAACTTCATCGGGATATCAGAACAGTATCACATGGCACTTCACCATGGTGAAGCAATGTATCCATTGAGAACAGTAAAATCATTAGACCAACACCACAAATGGTTAGAACAACATTTATGGCTAGGAATCTCATCATCAAACTGTTGGGACAGCGCCAGAACGGGAAAAACTAAATTAATGAAGGCTTCTCTCCCATTGGAGAGCTCAGTTACCTAGTTGTCTACTTATTCTATCGACTGTTGCACCGAGAACACATTTGTAAATTGTATCAGAGAGAACTCATTGCTACTTCACTGTGATTAGTAAGATCAACACCAGTTCTATTGTTTTGTGCATTCATTCATCCATCTGATCCAATTGTGTATGTCGAACAAGCTCAACATCATGGAGAAAATCATCAAATAAGTTCTCATCTATCTCATGGCCAAGAAAGTAATGTCTCCAAGTATTCAAGCATCATCGACGAGAGGAGTGAAAGCCTCTCTGTCGACTGCTCGCAGATCGGGGCCATCTCGAGTCATCGCAGAAAAGAGAACCAAGCACAGAGATGACCTAGCAAATGCGAAGTTGATCCCGACCATATTTCCCAACTACATCCCGCCTCTATCTGGCGCGGTGAGTCGTGATAGTGTACCGAGATATTTTGAGTACACCATGGTTACTGCGTACCTCCTGAAGGGGATACGCGCAATTTGAGGGCAGTAGGACAATATCGTAGCATTGAAGTTCAGGGAATTCAACTTAAGGGATAACAAGAATCATAGTATGCTCACCCCATATAAATACTTGAACAGGACAAAGGGGAAGAACTTGGAAATAATTCCCCATCCGTGGATGATGAACCTCGTACAGTCCACCCTGTTGAATGTAATGAAAATCCCACACTTTGGAAGGCAGCAGGAAGTTAACGCCTATGTCAAGCTCCTACTTTCATGTTACCATGGAGAGTACTTATGGCTAGACCGTTGTATCATAGTCAATCCAACGTTGGTCCATAGGATCACCGGATTGAGTATGCAAGGACCCAACCTGCAGGATTTCTATCCAGGGAAAGCCACAGATTGCACGTTAGCACAGAATATCAAGGATACCTACGATGATGTTGAGAAGGGGACATGAGTATACAAGGTATCCTCCATCCAGAATGGCACAGTGTGCCTAGCATGTCAGTTAATTGTAGGGAATCTAGTAAGAAAGAACAAACCCACACAGGTCAAGGGCTTTGTCATTGACCTCGCGGGGAAATGCGTGGAAGGCGTATAGATGAACTAGGTGAGGTACCTAGTTAATCATCTATAATTATACCATCGTGAAGCACAGGATCAAGGCTACAAGTTCCACTTTAGCTGGCTCCTAATCCTCATCGTGTTTTTTCTTGGGAGATGTCAAAAGGTGCGACCTTCCCGGACATGGAACCGTTTGAGCCGCTCGCTGCGAAGTTCACCACGCTCTGGTACTCGAGCAACATGGGAAAACCATGGCAGTCGAACGTTCTCTTTCACACATATTATCTCCAGCTTAAGAGAGCCATCAAAGATGAACCTCACATGATGTCGAACACCCTACAACACTTCCAACCCCTCATGAAGTTCTGCGCAGATCAAAACTTCATCTATATTACTAGGCGAGAAGACGAACATAAGGAGGAGCTTCAATTGTACTAAAATCTCACCGAAGAGGACCTCGAAGAGATAACTAAGGAATGGTCAGCCACCTTCCTTATCCCCATTGACCCTGCAGAGATGTCTGATCCTAAACTTGACAGCCCAGAGGTTGTTGCTCGCATAGACCATGAACTAGTAGAAGGAAGAAAAATGAAGAAGTCCAAGACTTAAGTAGGACCTCAGAAAATACTTCTTCAACATCACTTGGTCGAAGGGGTGATGATAAGGTAAAAGAGATCAATGGAAAAGAAGATGAGAAGAATCAAGGAGAAGTAACACTGCCCAGAGATGAGGCTAACCCTTTGAAGAAGAGGAAGGTTTCTCCCTCGAAACCCTCTCCCCAGAAGAAATACAGAGCCACCATGACTAAGATGAAGATTGTTCTCACTGTCGATGACTTTTACTTCATCATCACAGTTGTAAAAGATGCCTCGCAGGAAATCTTGCAGAAACAAGAAGCCAAGCAGGAGGAGATGTACAACATAATTGAGGTCGAACTCCGAGGAGTACAACATGCCCTTCAGTCTAGTCGTGCAGTGTTTATTGCGCCCCTTCCATCAGGAGAACCAAAGATGGGAGATGATCCATCCCAACTATGATGACTAGCTGATGTGACCGAAGCTCTCCTTTGTCGCACACAAGAAGAAACAGAACAAGCCACCTGGGCCTTGAATAAAGTGCAATAAGTAATATTAGAACAACACCGAGTTGCAGAGCAGGATAAGGTTTCCCTCCAGACAAATTTTGAAGAGGAGAAAGCACAGATTCAGTAGGAAAAATAGCAGTTACTCGCAGAGCAACTCGAAGTGCAAGAAGCAGTCAACAGAGCACTTCGCTCTGTGACAGGCTTAGAGCCAAAGGCAGAAGACCGAATCATGCATCAAGTAGACCAGATCACAAAAGCTATCCAGTAGCTACAACAAATAATATCAGACTTAGAGCTCCACATAGTTCCTAATACTCCACAGGATGTGAGAGATCAAAGAGAAGCGATTTCTTGAGGTACAGTTGAAAGAATCAAGGGCCTCGCCTTGGAATGTAAAAAAATAAGTGATCACAATGACCAGATGTATGAGCGACTCACTAAGAACCCAAAACTGAAGACACTGGAGTCACAGCTCCAAGAGGCAAAGTATCAAGAAGAAACAATACATGCGTAGTTGAAGCCCCTGTCAGCTGTTGAAAGAATGAATAGATCCCAAGAGCAGTGCACTTCTCAACAATAGGTCCATGCCATTCATAGAAAAGTCATGGAAGTGACTCAGAGGCTCCAACCTATATAGGATGAGGCTTGCAACCTATTCATAGAGATCGAAGGCCGAGGAGCAGAACTAGAACAAGTCATCACTGCAGTAGAACATCGCCTAGAGGGACCTATCAACGATGCCATTATCCAAGAGTTCGTTGAATAGGGGGCCATGGAATAGCAACAAGTCGAAGCAGCTTGAGCCAAGATCAAGGCTTTTGAGGTAGAATTATCCAGATCAGAGTGTCTCGGGACAAGTCACAGGTGAGTGTTGGGGGCCTGTTGGCCCTTGACCAAGTTTTGAGGATACTTGGTCATGTTTGAACTATTGTTGGGACTTCGATAGGATGTCGAAGGTGTAGCACAAGACGAAGCGGAGATCACGGGATCTCGACCCCCTTTTAGGGATTTTTGGGATTTTGGATTATGTAATGGGTATGGGGATGTCAGCCCATGGGTTTACCCATGTTTAGGCTCGATTTTGTAATGTATAAATAGATGCTAGGCAATGTAGTGAGGATATACAAATATGAATGGCTAAGTGCGAATGACAAGTCGGTTGTAAGTGGTGTTGAGTGCAAGTAGCAATTGTAAGTGCTTTGTGTATGTTTGCAAGGTTGAGTGCAAGTGGTTGTAAGGACTGTATGTAGGATTTGTGTTGTAACCTAGATTAGGGAAGGAGGATCTAGCGAAGAGTGCACAGATCTCATGTCCTCTGCGAAGTTGATTTGAAGACTCTGTGCATGTAAGAAGATTGAAGAAAGCTAATAAATAAGACGAAGAGTTGGTGGATGTAGCCCCAAGTTGGGGGTGAACCACGTACATCCTGTGTCCTGAATGTTGTGTATGATGCGTTAATGTGTTTATGTATTTACTTGCTTATTTCTTTGATATAGATGAATGATAGGCAGATCCGTTGTTTTTTTGTGCTTAATAATAAGAGTAAATGTTGGATCTGACCTGTGTGAATGTGCTTAGTGCTTGAATCTTCTAGAGCTGATATGTTTCGTCATGCTAAGTGCTACTAGATGCTAGATCTGGTTGAATATTGTGATGCTTTGTAATTAGGGTATTTACTTGCAAAGTAGATATTGGTTAAACATTGATGAACTATATTGCTAAGTGCTTTGTCAAGGTGTTACAATCACATATTGGTGTCCCAGCTAAGGTTGCAGACACTGGAGTCCTGCAACCACCCCTGCCTCTACCTCGGGTGAGACTTCATCTGTTTAACAGGTGTTGCTGAAAGGGTCGGTAGTTAGGGTTTTTTTGGTGCGTTGTTGTAGCATTGAACCCTGGTTCTACCCCTATGCCAACAGAGGGTGATCGATTGCCACCATTGAACATATCAGCCACATACAAGACCAAATAAATAACATGATCACTAATTAATTTGAAATACACACAGTGATCCTCTTCTTTCCTTGTGAATCCAAGTCCCAACATATAAGTATCAAATTTTTGATACCACATCCTTGGTGACTAATTTAATCCATACAAAACCTTCTGGTTTCTTCATGTAGGTTTCTTCTTCCAGATCCCCATGTAGGAATGTTGTCTTCACATGTATTTTTTCTACTTCAAAATTAAAAGTAACAACAAAAAATAAAATAAATCTAATAGAAGTTAACTTGGAAATAGGAGAAACAATCTCATCAAACTTAATTCCCTCTACCCGAGAATAACCTTTTTCTACTAACTGAGCTTTGTATTTCTCTACTTTACTTTATACATTCAACTTCTTCTTAAACACCCATTTGTTTCCAATGGGATTTCTTCCAGTCGGAAAATCCACTAGATCCATTTTCTACCATTTCTTCTACCATGGGATTTTCCAAGAGTTTTCCATCCTCTGAATCCACTACCTCCCTAGCAATTTCGGGATCATCATCGGTAATAGAAAAAGAAAAATTTGAATGAAAAATTAGGTGGAGTATACCTTTCTAGTTTCCTTCTTTCCTAAACCGATATCCTCAATATTGGAGTATGATGATATTATTCTTCTAATTCTTGTTCTTTTGTAGAGTCTGATTCATCATCCTTCAAATCAAACTCTATTTTCTTTATTTCTTCCTTCCTTGTTAAGACTTCTTGTTTGACAAGATATTTGATTTCTCTAAATACCACATATTGGCTACAAACTACCTTCTTATTTTCTGGGTTACAAAGATTATAACCTTTCATATCATATTTATACCCAATAAATATACAATTTTTAGCCTTTTTATCTAACTTACTCATGTTTTTCTTTGGAACGTGAACATAGGCATCACCAAAAAATACCATGAGATGTGTCAAAGAGGGTTTCTTACTAGTCCATAACTCATGTGGAGTATTGTAATCGAACACTAATGAGGTTGATCGATTGACCATGTAACATTTAGTACCCACTTCCTCTGTCCAAAATTCCTATCCTAACTCGACACCAATGAGCATGCACCTTGATTTTTACATTACCTTTATGTTCATCCTTCCTGCAAATCCATTTTGTTGAGGTGTATATGGAGTAGTATTCTACCATGATATACCACAATTATTACATAATTATTTGAATTCATTTTTGCAGAACTTTCCCCCACTATCCATCCTTAGCACCTTAATTCTTTTCGCAGTTTGATTCTCCACAATATACTTGAACTCTTTAAACCTGTCGAAGGATTTAGATTTCTTCCCAAGGAAATATATCCATTTATTTCTCAAGAATTCACCTATAAATGATACATAGTACACAGATTTTCCCAATGATGGAACCAACACATGTCCAAACACATCATTGTGCACCAACTGTAAAATTCCCTATGCCCTCATTGCACCAGAGGGGAATCTTACCCAATTATGATTCCCATATACATAATGTTCACATACATAAAAATCCAAAGAGCATTTAGACATACTTCAACCATACCTTTACTGTGTAGTAGTTAATTTCCCTTCTCTCCAATATGCCCCAGTCTTTGATGCCACAACATAGACTTTTCTCCATAGATTGTAGGAGTTTTTTCTTCTTCAAATACAATCTCAGGAACAATGAAACTATTACACCCATCACTAATAATTCTTCTGTGAAACTTATACAGGGTTCCAAACTGAACTCCCTTCAGCAACTCCATTGCTCCTTGAACCAACCTGCATATTTCTTTCTCAAACATTGTTTTTACCAATTTATTGTCTATTTTTCTTACATAAATAAATTTTCTATCCAATATTGGGATGTGTAGAACACTAGGGAGTTTTTTGATAATTCAATCCATGAGATTCAACTTGAATTCTCCTCTCCCTATGATTTTGGTTGTTGAGTCATCCCTAGGAAAACATCACCTCCTATTCACAAAACCAGTCCTTGTGGGGGGTCATATGAAAGGACATGCCTAATTCAACCAACCATTCCTCATGATCTACATGTGTGTTTGAAGAATACAAGTATACATCCCCTCCTTCCATGGAGGTTTTTTCTTCTATAGAAGGAGAATCTTTAGATCCCTTCCCTCTCTCAACACTTTTATATCTACATTGCTTCTTATAGTTCCCTTATTTTCCACATATCCAACATACATTTAAAAAAAATCTAGGATATTTATATCTTCCCTTAGATTTAGATATCCTACTTGAGGACTTAGATATATTTCTTTCTTGGGAGTGTCCTATTACAAATAATTCATATGTTCTCTATCCTTCCATGTTATTTTTCCTCATCTCCTTTGACAACAAGGATGAGACCACATCATCAAAACTTAAAGTAGTTGTATTTCTACCTATGGCCACAACCAAACTATCAAACGAGTCTGATAAAGAGAAAAATAAACTGATACACTTATCTTCATCAGAAATATTAATATCAATAGATAATAACTGACTTATCATAATATTGAAGGAGTTCAAATGCTCTGTCATTGAGTCTCCATATTTCATCCTTGAGTTGTACAACTTCTACTGATACAAAGCCCCTAACTTATTCTAAAACACCTTAGCTATATATTTCCTTACAAAGGTGTCCCCCTGAAGCCAATAATTTCTCTAATACAAAATGTAGATTTTAACCTTATACAATAAATTACTGCAAATATATTCTTAATAAAAACATAAAAGATACATTGGCGCACAAACATATTACACATATATTTTACCCTAGAAACCCAAACCCATAACCAACAACTTGTTTAGAGTTGGACCTCTAATTTTCTATTCATCGTATCTTCATTGTTTACAACACGATACATATATATGATCCCATGACATCCAAAATCATGTTGATCTAAAATATTTTTTTACGGTCTTAAGGTCAACCTCACGACGATACGAATCCCCCTGTGTTTTTAGAGAGGTGGTACTCCTGTTGTTATTATGATTCCAAGAAAATAAAATGAAACAAAACAGAAGTCTGAGAAGGACCAGACTTAATATATACAATCAAATTCAAGGATAATAACAAATGAGATTTTGGGACCAGGTGTATTTTAAAAGAAACTCATATGTACAATATTTACAATGTGAATAGCTAAGATGCATACATAATACAAAGGATTGATATATCCCTCACAAAATTCATCATAACACTTAACGATGCCACAAATAGAGAGAACATGGATTGGATCACAAATAAAAGAGAGCTTTAAATTGCCATTCCATAAAGTGCCAAAAATATTATGATATATAAAACATTTGGTAACTCAAGATTCTGATCAAAGTATTTTAGAATACAATAATGTAATATCTCGAGTATCTCTCTTGGAGTCTAAAAAATAATAATGAGTCTTTAAATACAAAAGTAAATGTATTTAAAGAAAGTAAAAATTCATTCACCCTTCAAAGAGGATTGGGATTGGATCCCTATTGGGCCCTTTGTTTTTGGATTTGAATTTGTGCAAGAAGGACTATATTTCCATTTTTGGTTAGTTGCGAAAGCTACAGAAGAAGCTAGACAGTGGAGCAAGTAAATAAACATAAATCAGTAGAGAAAAGGGATAGTGCAACACTAGCAAGGAAAAAGAAGTTACAATAGAACAATAAAGCATGTGAGCCCAAAGCCAGAGGATCCCACTCAGCCTATATATCAAATGAATATTTGTAACACCCTGTTTCTCCCAGTCTCTAAATATAACTATATTGGCCAAGGAACTATGGAAAACCTAAAGGTATGAATGTTTGATTTGATGGACCTTTGTACAAAAGGTCAATGAATGTAAATTCTATAATTTTAATAGAAAATGGTTACGTGTTGCATGATTGTTGAAAGAGGGGATGTGTTAAGAGAAAACTACAAATTCCATGAAAGGTGGTGGACAGGACCCGTAATGGTTGTGTTAACCTCCACCGAACGAGTATCGTGATGGAATTAATTACTCAGATCAGAACAACCCTCTAACCCAAGAATGAATTACAGTTGGGCTGGTAGGTGGGAAGGCCTCCTCAAGAGTTAATGAGGGGATGGGGCAGACCGCCCATCTGTAAGGCTTCCAGACCTGACCATGGACTGGGAATTTGAGCCACACACAACCTTGTTGAGGAAGACAAGAAAGGAACTGTGGTGGGCAGAGGAAGACCTGCAAAGAAAATGCAGAGATGAGAGAGGAAACTCTCGGGTCCGAGGAAGGACTGAAAGAGGAATAGTGAGTTCTGATCACAGAAAATAGAGATTGAGACAGGAGAAGGAGAGTAACCTTCGTCCTTATCTATTTCTATATTGGGAGAAGGAGAGTAACCTTTGTCCCTAACTTATGTTGAATTAGAAGTGAGAGATTGAATCTCAAAGCATTGTGGCTTAAGCTCGAGGGTGACCAATGATAGATCCATTGGGAGTGACTGAGCCTATGGTTGGGTGGAAACAAGCACCCCTTTCAGTAGTCGCATCACACCTAATGGTTCTAATAAGTGTTTTTAAGCCTTTTTCTTTGAATTGGAAATATTGGATGCATGCTTGTATTTATATGCCTATAAATGGTTTATGTATTGAATGATTAAGTTAAGAGTATGTGTTCGTTCCTTGAGAACTTTTACATCTGCTTGATTTTCCTTATTCTCTAGTTTAATTCCTCGAAAACACTTTCCCCAGGGAATTTCCCTCACCATCCTAGAGTCGAGTGAGTACTCCCCTGAATGTGGAGGTTTAAACCCGCAATCACTGCGAGGATGGATTCTATTAAGCTCAGGAGAGGTAGTGCATGTATGCACCGAGTCTCTGGAAGGTGGGTAGAGACCAAGACCATCTTAGGTTCTAGAGTTGAGTAATTGAACGTAAGTGGTTTGTAGAATAATTCTTCCAAGAATTATGTTCAAGAAAAAGAGCGCAAAACTCTTAAGCCTTTCAGAGACAACAAAGATCAGGAAGAATAGTGAGATTCAAGTATCAAAAAGGAATATCCTTTCGTTTGGAAGATGAATGGATGAGATATGTTTGGGAAGATCCAAGGTTTGTCACGACTTTTAGATTTGAAGAAGGGGAACAGGTGTTAATGCCTCGACTCCCTCAGTATTTGCAAGTTCGAAGAATGTTGGTAATCATCATGAAGGGGACAGATCCTCTAAAACCCAAAGTAGTGATGTGACTTGGACCATAGATCCAAGGATCTATTAGGACCCTCCTTGACCGTCGGATTTGCAAAATCGAAGTTCACACATTAGGAGAATCGCGCGTTGGCACGATTAACCTTATGAAACCTGAACTTGCGATGTGATCTAGATCGTGGGATAGAGGAAGGTCGCGAACCATCGATCCGATCCGAGAAAATTAACGCAAGGAGTACGTGGGAATTCAAAATTTCCTTAGGACCAATATCAGAAGAGACAAGCTCTTTTCAAAAGCGCAGATGAGGTCCAAGAAGCAAACTTTTTTCAAGTTCGTAAGCTTAGGAGGGAAAGAGGAAGTCGACACCCATACACCAGGGCTCGCAGGAAGTAAATAGAAGGTCAAGACCTTCTAAATATCTGAAATATTCCAAGTCAGGGAAGAAAGTGAAAGCTCGGGAGGAGGAGAAATAGTGACCGTTGGATCGAGCACTGTGAAAGATCTGAACTGTTGGAATCCATGTCCAAAAAATTAGAAGAGCACAGAGGAGGAGATCATATCTGGGCTGTCAAATCTAAGCATGAGGACCAACATTCATTGGATCCCAAGGAGAGTGCACGAGGCCTAAAACCTTGAAAGTTCCCAGGAGAGCGGACTTTGTGAAGTCCCGAAGTTTCAAAATCATCGAAACTGTCCATCGTCGGGGTTGGCAGGTGGAAGCAGATTCGAGAGTTCAAGGACTCGAACATTGAAATAATTGGGAAAAAGAGAGATTTAAGATTTGAGACTTTCGAAGCCCGAAAATCCGAAGAGACGAGAGTCATCGATGTGAAGGTGGACACGTGGTGCCAGATCTAGAACTCGAGAAGAAAACAGAGGAGGAAAAGTTTCGAAGACCCAAATAAGATCTCGATCGTTGATCAAGGAGGGAGATGAAAGACCGTCAATCTAGTTGCAGAGGCCAAAGTCTCAAGGTGGGAGAAGAATCGTCGATTGAGGAGGATGTGTGGCAGATAATCTGTTGTTTCGGAGAAATCTCTCCGGAAGAAACGATAGATTGAGAACTGAAAATCCTGAAGTTCAGACTCACGGAGGAAATCATAGCCACACATCTATAGGGAAAGGTGTCAGCAGATCCTCCACTCTAAAAGATATCTACTAGGGAGGAAGCGAGAGTTTGAGAGTTGAAACTCCCGAAGGCCAGAGAGGCGGAACCAATTGTAACTGTTGATTTGGAGGGGAACTACGTGCCGACAGATCAGGGAGGTCTGGGAAGGTGCCTGAAAGATAGGAAAGGAGAATAGATAGCAGTCATTGATCACAGATCATTTCTGAAAGAAAGATATTGATGTTCAGGAAGAAATGTGGGGCCAGAACATCCTCGGGTCTTAATTTTCCCCGAGCGGACTGCAATTGAAACCATAGTATCGCCAAAGGCATACATGGCGCTTTGTAGTGAATTGTGGGGCGAAAAGAGGGTTGGTTTGAAACCACCCTTGGACATGCCTGCAATCACATACCTTCCAAGAGGTCATATCCCAGGGCCATATGAAGGAGGTGGTTAACGAAAAAGGAGTTCGTGCCCAAAATTCAATATTTCGTCAGCACGCAGACAGAGGTCACGGGTACCCTTAGATCTGCACCAGGTAGTCAAAAGGTTATGTGTTTAATTACAAAATGATACCATCAAGGTCTCAAAGAGTCACTTGGATTTATAATCAGAGATCCTTGAACGAAAGGTTGGGCTGGTTTCCTGAATGTCCAAATTAGAACCCATAGAGAGAGAAGATATATTCCTTTAAGGAGGACAAATTTTTATTTATTTTATTTTTAGCACCATCGTGGGTGTGTTACAAATTGGTATCAGAGCATGGTTACAACACTTTCCTGCTTGGGCTCATGGACGAGTCTCTTAAAAACTCTATTTGGAGTACTTTTAAAAGAGTGACACTCTACCTTACCTATTTCTTAAAAAGTCTAGTTTAAAATGTTATTAAAGAAAATAATGAAACTTTCTACTGTGTGTGTGCATTTAATAAATTGAACCGTGTATTGTTCATGAACTAATAGACTGTTAGCTAAAAATAAGTGTATTTTTCAACACTTGAGCAGTCAGTAAATCATGGGAAAACTTCAAGACTAAAGGATGGTGACGTGTCATGAAGTGGGGGATAGCTCCCACGATAGAGACGAAGAATATGATGAAAGGAGGGCGGTGGAAACCCCTCCAGATCTGGTTGAAACTGTAAGGAGCCTCAGGGCTGAATTACAAAGTTGCAAGGCTGACAATGAGAGACTGATAAAGGAGCAAGAAAAACAAACAGAAATTAGTGCAGTCTTGCTACAGATCTTGTCTGACATACAGAGGCAACTACAGCATGAATCTGCAACCAGTCATGTGGACTGACAACATAAGAATAGAAGTCAAAGTCCACCTGAGATCCGAAAACATGACTCCATAAGTGACCACACTAGGAGAAGTGCCTCGAAGAAGGCCCAACCTAGAGGCAGGGGAAAATCATCGGTAGAGTCCTCTGGAAAGGAAGCTAGCAAATCTGAAGGATCTTCTAGTAGTAGAGAAAGCTCACATTCTCAAAGGAAAGGAAAGAAATGAAAGCGCTCCAAAAATCATGATCCTGAAGAATTCAAGAAATCCAAACCACCCTCCTTCGATGGAGATATTAGGAAGGGAGAAGAGGTTGAAGTTTGTTTGCTTGGTCTAAATAAGTACTTCAGAGTCCATGACTACTTTGAAAACTTGAAGCCATGAATAGCCATCTTTAACCTGAATGGAAAGGCTTCAATTTGATGGGAATACCTTAGGAATGTGAAAGGAGTCAATGAGAATGACTTGTCATGGAAACAGTTCGGGAAACAGTTTGAGAAATACTTTAGGAAACAGTATATGTTAGGGATGGGAAGACTAAGGAATTCTATGAACTCAGGTTGGGGCAGCTCACCATATATGAATTTGTCAATAAATCCCTTGAACTACTGAGGTATGTACCCTACATAAAATACGAAAAAGTAAAAATGCAGGGGTTCATTAGTGGGTTACCTCAGACCTACCGGGACAGGATTGAGTTTGACGAACCAAAGACCTTAAAAGAAACTATCTGGAAGGCGAGGTATTGTTATGAACAGTTTGGGAGTAAGACAAGACCTCACGAGGACTAGAAGAAGAGGAGTAGTTCAGGATTCTAGAAGAAGGGGTTTAAATCCTCAAGATTTAAGAACTTCAGAAAATATTCTAGAAGGAGCCTTCCTAATAGAAGTGTATATCAGAAAAATGGCCCTCTCAAAGTGGAAATAAACCTTTTAAGACAGTCCCATAAAATATTGATAACCTAAAGAAGGAACCCTTAAAATGTTGGGGTTGTGGAGAGTATCATATATTGAGGGACTTCCCACATAGACAAAAAAATAGTAAGAGAGTCTACAATATCCAAGAAGCTACCACCGTCAATGATGTGGCTAGGAGCATGCCACGAATCTATGCAGCCTTGGCTAATAATCAAGCTGACCACCAAGCTTCAGTTGTGGAGATGGAAGGTATGATTGCCAACCATATAGTTTCTATTTTATTTGACCCAAGTTCTAATTCGAGTTATGTGGCCCCTCAGACTGTTGATAAGTGTAAACTACAACCAATTAGACATGTTAAACCGTGGTTTGTGTGATTATCCACTGGGACCAAAAGAAAGGTGGCAGAGGTCATATCGGCCTGTCAATTCATCATGGGTGGATTTCCCAACTGAGGGACCCTTAACATACTTCCCTTGTGATCTTATGACTTGTTGATTGGCATGGATTTTTTGGTTTCTTATAAAACTAAATTGGATTGTTATCATAAAAATTTAGAATGTGTAAATGATGAAGCGGTAAGGACGACCCTCCAAGGGATTTAGAAGCCTATCTCAGTGAGACAAATATCATCCCTTCAAATGAAAAAGTATTGCAGAAAGGGGTGTTCCTTATATGCCATACAAGTACTGGAATCTGTTGAGAATGACAGACCAAACCTAGAGGCCCAACCCATATTAAGAGAATACAAGGACGTGTTCCCATAAGAGGTACCAGGTCTACCTCCAAGAAGGGATGTCAACTTCTTGATAGAACTTACACCAGGAGAGGTACCATCATCTAGAATGCCATATATAATGAGCACACCAAAGCTGGTTGAGCTCAAGCTACAACTAAAGGAGATGATGGACAAAGGCTATATCTGACCCAGTGTATCTTCGTGGGGAGTTCCCGTCTTGTTTGTGAAAAATAAATATGGCACCCTCCGACTGTGCATAGATTACATACAACTCAATAAGACAACCATAAATAACAAGTACCCCTTGCCAAGAATCAATGACTCATTCAACCAATTAGGATGTGCTTCCATTTTCTCGAAGATCGACTTAAGGTCTGTATACCACCAAGTCCGGATTAAGGATGAAGACATCCACAAAACAGCCTTCAAGACGAGGTATGGTCATTATGAATTCGTGGAGGTGCCATTTGGGTTAACCAATGCCCCTGCCACTTTTATGTGCTTGATGAATAATGTACTGAGCAAATTCTTGGACAAATTTGTATTGGTTTTCATTGATGATATTCTAATCTAATCCACGAACAGGGAGGAGCATGAAGAACATCTCAGACTCGTACTTCAATCACTAAGAGAGAATCATCTCTACACTAAGTTTAGCAAGTGTGATTTCTTTCAAAAAAAAGTCCATTACTTAGGCCATGTCATATCTAAGGATGGGGTGGCAGTAGACCCCGATAAGATCATATCTATTATGGAATGGCCTACCCCGAAGGATGTATCCGATATTAGGTCCTTCATGGGCTTAGTAGGATACTATAGAAGGTTCATAAAAGGGTTTTCCAAGATTGGTTGTCCAATCACTACCCTTTAGAAACAGGGGATTAAATTCATTTGGACATCAAAATGTGAANCAGTTTGATTCTCCACAATATACTTGAACTCTTTAAACCTGTCGAAGGATTTAGATTTCTTCCCAAGGAAATATATCCATTTATTTCTCAAGAATTCACCTATAAATGATACATAGTACACAGATTTTCCCAATGATGGAACCAACACATGTCCAAACACATCATTGTGCACCAACTGTAAAATTCCCTATGCCCTCATTGCACCAGAGGGGAATCTTACCCAATTATGATTCCCATATACATAATGTTCACATACATAAAAATCCAAAGAGCATTTAGACATACTTCAACCATACCTTTACTGTGTAGTAGTTAATTTCCCTTCTCTCCAATATGCCCCAGTCTTTGATGCCACAACATAGACTTTTCTCCATAGATTGTAGGAGTTTTTTCTTCTTCAAATACAATCTCAGGAACAATGAAACTATTACACCCATCACTAATAATTCTTCTGTGAAACTTATACAGGGTTCCAAACTGAACTCCCTTCAGCAACTCCATTGCTCCTTGAACCAACCTGCATATTTCTTTCTCAAACATTGTTTTTACCAATTTATTGTCTATTTTTCTTACATAAATAAATTTTCTATCCAATATTGGGATGTGTAGAACACTAGGGAGTTTTTTGATAATTCAATCCATGAGATTCAACTTGAATTCTCCTCTCCCTATGATTTTGGTTGTTGAGTCATCCCTAGGAAAACATCACCTCCTATTCACAAAACCAGTCCTTGTGGGGGGTCATATGAAAGGACATGCCTAATTCAACCAACCATTCCTCATGATCTACATGTGTGTTTGAAGAATACAAGTATACATCCCCTCCTTCCATGGAGGTTTTTTCTTCTATAGAAGGAGAATCTTTAGATCCCTTCCCTCTCTCAACACTTTTATATCTACATTGCTTCTTATAGTTCCCTTATTTTCCACATATCCAACATACATTTAAAAAAAATCTAGGATATTTATATCTTCCCTTAGATTTAGATATCCTACTTGAGGACTTAGATATATTTCTTTCTTGGGAGTGTCCTATTACAAATAATTCATATGTTCTCTATCCTTCCATGTTATTTTTCCTCATCTCCTTTGACAACAAGGATGAGACCACATCATCAAAACTTAAAGTAGTTGTATTTCTACCTATGGCCACAACCAAACTATCAAACGAGTCTGATAAAGAGAAAAATAAACTGATACACTTATCTTCATCAGAAATATTAATATCAATAGATAATAACTGACTTATCATAATATTGAAGGAGTTCAAATGCTCTGTCATTGAGTCTCCATATTTCATCCTTGAGTTGTACAACTTCTACTGATACAAATCCCCTAAATTATTCTAAAACACCTTAGCTATATCTTTCCCTAACACAATTAGTAATAGTGAATATGAGGGACACAACTGTATTGTGTTCTTTGCCTTCCTATCCAAATTTTTATAGTCTTTTG
This sequence comes from Picea glauca, assembly GCA_000966675.3. Lineage (NCBI taxonomy): Eukaryota > Viridiplantae > Streptophyta > Pinopsida > Pinales > Pinaceae > Picea > Picea glauca. The sequence continues at coordinate 8,768 of JZKD02S1791263.1, read as the reverse complement.
ATAATGTTCTTGTAGGTGCAGTACCTGGATCATCAGGGATCCACTGATCTTTTTCCACCAACACATATTCCATCTTGAGATTCCATAGCTCAAAAATTTTCCCATTAAATTTCTCAATCTCTATATTCAAACTGCTCGTCATTTATTTCCAACTGAAGAATCGATACCATATATATCCCACTATAAAAAGGTGTACCACAGATCCGAGCCAAACCCATGGCTACAAAGGTGTCCCCCTGAAGCCAATAATTTCTCTAATACCAAATGTAGATTTTAACCTTATACAATAAATTATTGCAAATATATTCTTAATAAAAACATAAAAGATACATTGGCGCACAAACATATTACACATATATTTTACCCTAGAAACCCAAACCCATAACCAACAACTTGTTTAGAGTTGCACCTCTAATTTTCTATTCATCATATCTTCATTGTTTACAACACGATACATATATATGATCCCATGACATCCAAAATCATGTTGATCTAAAATATTTTTTTATGGTCTTAAGGTCAACCTCACGACAATACGAATCCCCCTGTGTTTTTAGAGAGGTGGTACTCCTGTTGTTATTATGATTCCAAGAAAATAAAATGAAACAAAACAGAAGTCTGAGAAGGACCAGACTTAATATATACAATCAAATTCAAGGATAATAACAAATGAGATTTTGGGACCAGGTGTATTTTAAAAGAAACTCATATGTACAATATTTACAATGTGAATAGCTAAGATGCATACATAATACAAAGGATTGATATATCCCTCACAAAATTCATCATAACACTTAACGATGCCACAAATAGAGAGAACATGGATTGGATCACAAATAAAAGAGAGCTTTAAATTGCCATTCCATAAAGTGCCAAAAATATTATGATATATAAAACATTTGGTAACTCAAGATTCTGATCAAAGTATTTTAGAATACAATAATGTAATATCTCGAGTATCTCTCTTGGAGTCTAAAAAATAATAATGAGTCTTTAAATACAAAAGTAAATGTATTTAAAGAAAGTAAAAATTCATTCACCCTTCAAAGAGGATTGGGATTGGATCCCTATTGGGCCCTTTGTTTTTGGATTTGAATTTGTGCAAGAAGGACTATATTTCCATTTTTGGTTAGTTGCGAAAGCTACAGAAGAAGCTAGACAGTGGAGCAAGTAAATAAACATAAATCAGTAGAGAAAAGGGATAGTGCAACACTAGCAAGGAAAAAGAAGTTACAATAGAACAATAAAGCATGTGAGCCCAAAGCCAGAGGATCCCACTCAGCCTATATATCAAATGAATATTTGTAACACCCTGTTTCTCCCAGTCTCTAAATATAACTATATTGGCCAAGGAACTATGGAAAACCTAAAGGTATGAATGTTTGATTTGATGGACCTTTGTACAAAAGGTCAATGAATGTAAATTCTATAATTTTAATAGAAAATGGTTACGTGTTGCATGATTGTTGAAAGAGGGGATGTGTTAAGAGAAAACTACAAATTCCATGAAAGGTGGTGGACAGGACCCGTAATGGTTGTGTTAACCTCCACCGAACGAGTATCGTGATGGAATTAATTACTCAGATCAGAACAACCCTCTAACCCAAGAATGAATTACAGTTGGGCTGGTAGGTGGGAAGGCCTCCTCAAGAGTTAATGAGGGGATGGGGCAGACCGCCCATCTGTAAGGCTTCCAGACCTGACCATGGACTGGGAATTTGAGCCACACACAACCTTGTTGAGGAAGACAAGAAAGGAACTGTGGTGGGCAGAGGAAGACCTGCAAAGAAAATGCAGAGATGAGAGAGGAAACTCTCGGGTCCGAGGAAGGACTGAAAGAGGAATAGTGAGTTCTGATCACAGAAAATAGAGATTGAGACAGGAGAAGGAGAGTAACCTTCGTCCTTATCTATTTCTATATTGGGAGAAGGAGAGTAACCTTTGTCCCTAACTTATGTTGAATTAGAAGTGAGAGATTGAATCTCAAAGCATTGTGGCTTAAGCTCGAGGGTGACCAATGATAGATCCATTGGGAGTGACTGAGCCTATGGTTGGGTGGAAACAAGCACCCCTTTCAGTAGTCGCATCACACCTAATGGTTCTAATAAGTGTTTTTAAGCCTTTTTCTTTGAATTGGAAATATTGGATGCATGCTTGTATTTATATGCCTATAAATGGTTTATGTATTGAATGATTAAGTTAAGAGTATGTGTTCGTTCCTTGAGAACTTTTACATCTGCTTGATTTTCCTTATTCTCTAGTTTAATTCCTCGAAAACACTTTCCCCAGGGAATTTCCCTCACCATCCTAGAGTCGAGTGAGTACTCCCCTGAATGTGGAGGTTTAAACCCGCAATCACTGCGAGGATGGATTCTATTAAGCTCAGGAGAGGTAGTGCATGTATGCACCGAGTCTCTGGAAGGTGGGTAGAGACCAAGACCATCTTAGGTTCTAGAGTTGAGTAATTGAACGTAAGTGGTTTGTAGAATAATTCTTCCAAGAATTATGTTCAAGAAAAAGAGCGCAAAACTCTTAAGCCTTTCAGAGACAACAAAGATCAGGAAGAATAGTGAGATTCAAGTATCAAAAAGGAATATCCTTTCGTTTGGAAGATGAATGGATGAGATATGTTTGGGAAGATCCAAGGTTTGTCACGACTTTTAGATTTGAAGAAGGGGAACAGGTGTTAATGCCTCGACTCCCTCAGTATTTGCAAGTTCGAAGAATGTTGGTAATCATCATGAAGGGGACAGATCCTCTAAAACCCAAAGTAGTGATGTGACTTGGACCATAGATCCAAGGATCTATTAGGACCCTCCTTGACCGTCGGATTTGCAAAATCGAAGTTCACACATTAGGAGAATCGCGCGTTGGCACGATTAACCTTATGAAACCTGAACTTGCGATGTGATCTAGATCGTGGGATAGAGGAAGGTCGCGAACCATCGATCCGATCCGAGAAAATTAACGCAAGGAGTACGTGGGAATTCAAAATTTCCTTAGGACCAATATCAGAAGAGACAAGCTCTTTTCAAAAGCGCAGATGAGGTCCAAGAAGCAAACTTTTTTCAAGTTCGTAAGCTTAGGAGGGAAAGAGGAAGTCGACACCCATACACCAGGGCTCGCAGGAAGTAAATAGAAGGTCAAGACCTTCTAAATATCTGAAATATTCCAAGTCAGGGAAGAAAGTGAAAGCTCGGGAGGAGGAGAAATAGTGACCGTTGGATCGAGCACTGTGAAAGATCTGAACTGTTGGAATCCATGTCCAAAAAATTAGAAGAGCACAGAGGAGGAGATCATATCTGGGCTGTCAAATCTAAGCATGAGGACCAACATTCATTGGATCCCAAGGAGAGTGCACGAGGCCTAAAACCTTGAAAGTTCCCAGGAGAGCGGACTTTGTGAAGTCCCGAAGTTTCAAAATCATCGAAACTGTCCATCGTCGGGGTTGGCAGGTGGAAGCAGATTCGAGAGTTCAAGGACTCGAACATTGAAATAATTGGGAAAAAGAGAGATTTAAGATTTGAGACTTTCGAAGCCCGAAAATCCGAAGAGACGAGAGTCATCGATGTGAAGGTGGACACGTGGTGCCAGATCTAGAACTCGAGAAGAAAACAGAGGAGGAAAAGTTTCGAAGACCCAAATAAGATCTCGATCGTTGATCAAGGAGGGAGATGAAAGACCGTCAATCTAGTTGCAGAGGCCAAAGTCTCAAGGTGGGAGAAGAATCGTCGATTGAGGAGGATGTGTGGCAGATAATCTGTTGTTTCGGAGAAATCTCTCCGGAAGAAACGATAGATTGAGAACTGAAAATCCTGAAGTTCAGACTCACGGAGGAAATCATAGCCACACATCTATAGGGAAAGGTGTCAGCAGATCCTCCACTCTAAAAGATATCTACTAGGGAGGAAGCGAGAGTTTGAGAGTTGAAACTCCCGAAGGCCAGAGAGGCGGAACCAATTGTAACTGTTGATTTGGAGGGGAACTACGTGCCGACAGATCAGGGAGGTCTGGGAAGGTGCCTGAAAGATAGGAAAGGAGAATAGATAGCAGTCATTGATCACAGATCATTTCTGAAAGAAAGATATTGATGTTCAGGAAGAAATGTGGGGCCAGAACATCCTCGGGTCTTAATTTTCCCCGAGCGGACTGCAATTGAAACCATAGTATCGCCAAAGGCATACATGGCGCTTTGTAGTGAATTGTGGGGCGAAAAGAGGGTTGGTTTGAAACCACCCTTGGACATGCCTGCAATCACATACCTTCCAAGAGGTCATATCCCAGGGCCATATGAAGGAGGTGGTTAACGAAAAAGGAGTTCGTGCCCAAAATTCAATATTTCGTCAGCACGCAGACAGAGGTCACGGGTACCCTTAGATCTGCACCAGGTAGTCAAAAGGTTATGTGTTTAATTACAAAATGATACCATCAAGGTCTCAAAGAGTCACTTGGATTTATAATCAGAGATCCTTGAACGAAAGGTTGGGCTGGTTTCCTGAATGTCCAAATTAGAACCCATAGAGAGAGAAGATATATTCCTTTAAGGAGGACAAATTTTTATTTATTTTATTTTTAGCACCATCGTGGGTGTGTTACAAATTGGTATCAGAGCATGGTTACAACACTTTCCTGCTTGGGCTCATGGACGAGTCTCTTAAAAACTCTATTTGGAGTACTTTTAAAAGAGTGACACTCTACCTTACCTATTTCTTAAAAAGTCTAGTTTAAAATGTTATTAAAGAAAATAATGAAACTTTCTACTGTGTGTGTGCATTTAATAAATTGAACCGTGTATTGTTCATGAACTAATAGACTGTTAGCTAAAAATAAGTGTATTTTTCAACACTTGAGCAGTCAGTAAATCATGGGAAAACTTCAAGACTAAAGGATGGTGACGTGTCATGAAGTGGGGGATAGCTCCCACGATAGAGACGAAGAATATGATGAAAGGAGGGCGGTGGAAACCCCTCCAGATCTGGTTGAAACTGTAAGGAGCCTCAGGGCTGAATTACAAAGTTGCAAGGCTGACAATGAGAGACTGATAAAGGAGCAAGAAAAACAAACAGAAATTAGTGCAGTCTTGCTACAGATCTTGTCTGACATACAGAGGCAACTACAGCATGAATCTGCAACCAGTCATGTGGACTGACAACATAAGAATAGAAGTCAAAGTCCACCTGAGATCCGAAAACATGACTCCATAAGTGACCACACTAGGAGAAGTGCCTCGAAGAAGGCCCAACCTAGAGGCAGGGGAAAATCATCGGTAGAGTCCTCTGGAAAGGAAGCTAGCAAATCTGAAGGATCTTCTAGTAGTAGAGAAAGCTCACATTCTCAAAGGAAAGGAAAGAAATGAAAGCGCTCCAAAAATCATGATCCTGAAGAATTCAAGAAATCCAAACCACCCTCCTTCGATGGAGATATTAGGAAGGGAGAAGAGGTTGAAGTTTGTTTGCTTGGTCTAAATAAGTACTTCAGAGTCCATGACTACTTTGAAAACTTGAAGCCATGAATAGCCATCTTTAACCTGAATGGAAAGGCTTCAATTTGATGGGAATACCTTAGGAATGTGAAAGGAGTCAATGAGAATGACTTGTCATGGAAACAGTTCGGGAAACAGTTTGAGAAATACTTTAGGAAACAGTATATGTTAGGGATGGGAAGACTAAGGAATTCTATGAACTCAGGTTGGGGCAGCTCACCATATATGAATTTGTCAATAAATCCCTTGAACTACTGAGGTATGTACCCTACATAAAATACGAAAAAGTAAAAATGCAGGGGTTCATTAGTGGGTTACCTCAGACCTACCGGGACAGGATTGAGTTTGACGAACCAAAGACCTTAAAAGAAACTATCTGGAAGGCGAGGTATTGTTATGAACAGTTTGGGAGTAAGACAAGACCTCACGAGGACTAGAAGAAGAGGAGTAGTTCAGGATTCTAGAAGAAGGGGTTTAAATCCTCAAGATTTAAGAACTTCAGAAAATATTCTAGAAGGAGCCTTCCTAATAGAAGTGTATATCAGAAAAATGGCCCTCTCAAAGTGGAAATAAACCTTTTAAGACAGTCCCATAAAATATTGATAACCTAAAGAAGGAACCCTTAAAATGTTGGGGTTGTGGAGAGTATCATATATTGAGGGACTTCCCACATAGACAAAAAAATAGTAAGAGAGTCTACAATATCCAAGAAGCTACCACCGTCAATGATGTGGCTAGGAGCATGCCACGAATCTATGCAGCCTTGGCTAATAATCAAGCTGACCACCAAGCTTCAGTTGTGGAGATGGAAGGTATGATTGCCAACCATATAGTTTCTATTTTATTTGACCCAAGTTCTAATTCGAGTTATGTGGCCCCTCAGACTGTTGATAAGTGTAAACTACAACCAATTAGACATGTTAAACCGTGGTTTGTGTGATTATCCACTGGGACCAAAAGAAAGGTGGCAGAGGTCATATCGGCCTGTCAATTCATCATGGGTGGATTTCCCAACTGAGGGACCCTTAACATACTTCCCTTGTGATCTTATGACTTGTTGATTGGCATGGATTTTTTGGTTTCTTATAAAACTAAATTGGATTGTTATCATAAAAATTTAGAATGTGTAAATGATGAAGCGGTAAGGACGACCCTCCAAGGGATTTAGAAGCCTATCTCAGTGAGACAAATATCATCCCTTCAAATGAAAAAGTATTGCAGAAAGGGGTGTTCCTTATATGCCATACAAGTACTGGAATCTGTTGAGAATGACAGACCAAACCTAGAGGCCCAACCCATATTAAGAGAATACAAGGACGTGTTCCCATAAGAGGTACCAGGTCTACCTCCAAGAAGGGATGTCAACTTCTTGATAGAACTTACACCAGGAGAGGTACCATCATCTAGAATGCCATATATAATGAGCACACCAAAGCTGGTTGAGCTCAAGCTACAACTAAAGGAGATGATGGACAAAGGCTATATCTGACCCAGTGTATCTTCGTGGGGAGTTCCCGTCTTGTTTGTGAAAAATAAATATGGCACCCTCCGACTGTGCATAGATTACATACAACTCAATAAGACAACCATAAATAACAAGTACCCCTTGCCAAGAATCAATGACTCATTCAACCAATTAGGATGTGCTTCCATTTTCTCGAAGATCGACTTAAGGTCTGTATACCACCAAGTCCGGATTAAGGATGAAGACATCCACAAAACAGCCTTCAAGACGAGGTATGGTCATTATGAATTCGTGGAGGTGCCATTTGGGTTAACCAATGCCCCTGCCACTTTTATGTGCTTGATGAATAATGTACTGAGCAAATTCTTGGACAAATTTGTATTGGTTTTCATTGATGATATTCTAATCTAATCCACGAACAGGGAGGAGCATGAAGAACATCTCAGACTCGTACTTCAATCACTAAGAGAGAATCATCTCTACACTAAGTTTAGCAAGTGTGATTTCTTTCAAAAAAAAGTCCATTACTTAGGCCATGTCATATCTAAGGATGGGGTGGCAGTAGACCCCGATAAGATCATATCTATTATGGAATGGCCTACCCCGAAGGATGTATCCGATATTAGGTCCTTCATGGGCTTAGTAGGATACTATAGAAGGTTCATAAAAGGGTTTTCCAAGATTGGTTGTCCAATCACTACCCTTTAGAAACAGGGGATTAAATTCATTTGGACATCAAAATGTGAAKAAATATTTCAGGAACTGAAATACCTCCTAACCCATGCACCCATGCTAAAGATTGCAAACCTGGATAATGATTTTCTTGTGTGTATAGATGCCTGCAAGGAAGGAATCGGAGGAGTCCTTATGCAAGAGGGAGGTGTAATTTGCTATGCGTCCAGGAAACTAAATGAGCATGAGATCAATTATGTGACCCATGACCTAGAGTTGGTTGCCATAGTACATTCTTTAAAAATGTGGAGGCACTACCTCCTGGGTAGGATATTTGTGCTTATGAAAGACCATTGTGGATTGATACACTTGTTTGATCAACCAAACCTCAATGCCAGGCAAGCTAGGTGGATGGATCTCCTTAGTGAGTTTGATACACATAAAAGGAAAGGAAAATAGGGTGGTTGATGCCCTTAGCATAAGTATAAAAATGATTCATCTGGCAGCGGTAAGAACCTGTGAAACGAATGTCAGGGAAAGATTCGGGAATGCACAAGAAACAGATGCATTCTTCAAGACAATGACCTCATACCTAAGGCAAGAGCCTACAGGGATAAAATATGAAGGCTACCAGATGCTCAAAGAAGGCATGTTGACTTACAGAAATAGATTGTATGTTCCAAAATGTGACAACTTGAAGAGGTTCATAATGAATGAACTACATAAGAGACCATATATCGGTCACCCAGGATATCAGAAAATGATCACAGCCACTAGGAAACAATTCTATTGGCCTGGATTGAAGAAAGACATAGCTAACTATTTAGCTAAGTGCCTAGAATGCCAGCAAGTTAAGGTAGAACACCGACATCCAGCAGGATTGTTACAACCCCTACCGATCCCAGAATGGAAATGGGAAACCATATCCATGGACTTCATCATCGGATTACCAAATTCGACCAAGAAAAATTATGCCATCATGGTTGTGTTGGAAAAACTGAGTAAGTCTACTCATTTCGTTCCTGTCAAATCAAATTTCAAGGCCATAGATATTGTCAACATCTTCACGAAGGCGATATTTAGGATGCATTGCATGCCCAAAGAAATTGTATCTGATCGAGATACCAAATTCACTTCAAGCTTTTGGAA
>JZKD02S1791252.1:86816-100827 GCA_000966675.3 Picea glauca | reverse complement strand
TTGGGTGACCCAACCAGTGGGGTCTGAGCCATCAAATTTGGTTACATCCACCTGCGGAAGGCGTATGTCCCGTTGAAAGTGATGGGGATGAAAGGTATGGGAATGGGAATAAGTTTCACCTTCAGTCTTTTTATGTGCGTCAGGAAAAGGGTCATCAGTAGGGATATTTAGTTTGGTGCAGAGTGATGCAAAGATAGATTCAAGCTAGGTGGTCAGTTCTTGTTTAACTTCCTCCATTGCAGACTACACGGATACATTTATGGTGGTATTGATGGATGTATCTCAGGAGGCAATAGTAGCACTGAGTTGTTGCACTTCTTTTTGGGTCTCGAGGAAACTAGATTGCAAGGTGTTGAAGCGAGACTCCAGTTCTTGGCTATGGGTATGGGCCATGAGGATGGGTGAACTGAAAAGGGAGTGGGCAGGGTCAAAATTTTTTGCAGAAAAATGATATGGATGAATGTGCTAAGGGAGAAGAGATGAATCTAATGGAATAGGTCTCAAATAATGGTGAAAAAATTTCCAGACTTTTTTTTTTTAACAGCTGCGGGGTTATACTTTAGTTTGAAGAATGTTGCAGTGCTGAAATCCCCAAATTCTTAACAAGAAAGAAATGTGTATTTACTTGGCAACCCGAACACAGTTGAGTGGCAATAGATCTGGCTGGTTTAATTTGTTTATGTTTATGTTCCCCAAGGGTTAGGTATTCAAGGGTTCTACAGACAAGGATTTTCCCTATGTTATAGCTCTCTATTATATGTGCTGGGTCCAACAGTAGTACTCGACCCAATATCTCAAGGCACTAACTAAGGAGGATAGACTGTACCCTTAGTCGTACTACCCAACTACCCAGGTACTAGAGAGTATCTTCCCGAGTGTTGTTCTCGATGACACTATAGTAGTCCGGTGGCCGATAGCTTTATCTAAAGAGGGCTTCAGGAAATCTAGGCCGATCCTTACACAGGTGTTGTCTGATGCACTACCACTCGAAGGGGTACCAACAGGGGTTACAAGGGTGGCCAACAAATGTGCACTTAAGAACCACTTGTATTTCCTGCGTGTATGAATCCCTCAACCATGGGTTTATGCGCGTAATGAAAGATCTCTGTGGCTTAAAGATGTCGGAATACGTCTCTACCCTGAAGAAAAAAAATCCCACAATTTCTGCCAAGGAAAGTGCTCTGATACCACTTGTAAGATACCAGATATAACAAATACGCAGAACAAAAATAAAATGCTAGAAATGGCAGAATAACAGTAATATAACTAGCATAATCTCAACAATAACATAGAAATAATATGAGAACAACAACTGAAATAGCACTTTGATTCAGAAAGCAATGTTCACAGGCCTCTTCGAGGGGGCAACCTCCAGTTGAGCAGCAATCTATTACAATAATCTCCAAACTAGGGTTTTCATACCCTCGACCCTTATTTATACTAAATATGTCTATTAAGAGAAGCATCTAGAGGAAGATCCTTCTAGAAGTGGAAGCTTCTATTGGGTCTTCTTACATCCGTCTTATTCTATTTTATTGAAAGGCCTTATTAATATTGACCTTTATTACATCCAAATACATTGTTCTACCTATGTGCGAGTTAGGAACTTAACACAATATCTTATGAGGAGGACCATATGATTTACCCTTTTTGATTGATTTATGGTACCTATCATGCCCACATTTAGAACATATATCTTTGTCTGCATATTCTCCTCTATATAGAATACAATCATTCAGACATGCATGATATGATATGTACTCAACACCCAACATTTTCAACATCTTCTTTTACTCTTCGCATCTACGAGGCAAGACATTATCACTCAAAAGAACCTTATATTTGAATAACCTATAGTTAGTGGGAAATAGAAATGTACAATGTCAGTTAAAGTTCATAAAATCGATCATTTTTAATGTTGATTGTGTGAAAATATTTCTCAAAATATAAGGGACTTGATGATCAGTTACCTCAATGTTGTCAAGAAACATGCATTTGACATGCCAAACTTTTCTTTCAATTTGTACAGTAACATTGTTATCCCTAGCTGTGTAGAATTTTACCAGCTAGGTCCAAAGAGAGGGGTGGTGGAAGAAGATTTCAAGATTCCGTAAAAGGTATCAATGATATGGGCATCATCCCCTATCTCATCATTCTGGAATGCATCTAACAACATTGTCTACATGGCAGTCGTGTCTCGTAAATAATCATCCTTACAAACCTCTATTCGATTGACTGCATTGCCAACTTGTGAAGAACTACTATTGTTGTAGTCATTCCTAATTGATGAATCTGGACATAGTGGGAATTCAATAGGTGGTTGATTCAACCATTCTTGGTATTCTTCCTCTATGAGTTGTGTTGTTATTGGATCCTTCTCTCAATTTGACATTGTAGTGGGTTGCAACGGAATATGATAGGTAGGTCGCTCATTATCGTAATCCTAATTTCAAAAATAGTAAACGTTAGTGCATCGATGATATTAGTAAGAACAATGCAATTGGTTTGTTCAAATTACATTATACCAAAAACTTGTTAGCATCGCTGACCCAATATTGTGGCGGGAAGATAGCATGTTACAATTGGCAGCGTAAAGCAGCTGCCCATTTTCATCTACCAACTACTTGCGGTATGTTGCTCCTGATAAGAACTTCTTACATTTTTGAACTAGTGGAATATTTTTTGCATCTGAACTCGATTCCGAATCAGGATCCTGCAAATTTAGATACTTTTTTATTCAAATTGACATGGATAAAAAAACAAATTCAATTAGATAATTGAAATATAAATAAAATATGAACTTACTAGAGATGGAAAGAGAGAACTCCGCGATGGACTTTGAGCAATATGGAATGGGATGGAATACATCATCAGTCGGGTTAAGCATACCTAGAGTCCATGAGAGTTTCTGTGCAATGGACATGGATGAAATCATTGAAGAACCTAGATGGTCTACACAAATATTATTAGAAACGAGATCAATTGTTGATGCTATCATTACCCAAGATCCTAAAATATTTGAAAGAATCGATAACTTTACACCATGCGGCTTACAATCACGAGACTAAGAAATTGTTACTGGAAAAGGTAAATACTATGAATAAAAAGGTCATCATAAATATGGAAATCTTCAATTGATTTTGATGGATTAGCACCATCAAAAATTGCAAACTTCCATGGAGTTATTGGTGAAGCCTTAATGCAATCAATTGATAATATGGAAAAGGAAAATTTAGAAGCAAAGAGAAGGATAAAGGAATTAGAAGTTTCTTCGGTGCTAGGACCATTATTTCATGAACCTTTGATTTCAATCCAACCTGCACTTGTGTTAGAAGATACCTCGGAAAGAAGCACAAAATACAAAGGCTCGTCAAGCTTATTACAAGCTATAAGAAAATATGTTGGTGATGCCATACAAAAGACAATTGATATAATTCAAGAAATTTGAGAGATTTCCCAAAGTATTGCTAGTTTTTCATCCAGAATACATAATTTCAAAGAATACTTGCAAAAGCATTTGGAAAATGATGAAGGATTTTTCAAGGAATCTGTAAATACATTTTCAGCGAAAGTCTCAAGATTAAATGAAGCTCGAAGAAAAAACAAAAACTACATTTTCCTTACCATATGAAACAGATCAATGAATTTTGGCTAAGGGGAATCAAGGAATTAAGAGAACTGATAAATGAAATTGATGTCTTAAAAAATAAAAACAATGATTTATTTCTCAAACTTGTTAGTCTTACTAAAAAATTAAATGGTCCCAATTTATCGATGGATACCATGATCCTATCAAAAGAATCTTTAATGGGACAACTTAATGCATTGAAAGTCGCTTTGGAAAATGAATTTAACGAAACTATAGAATTTTCTGAAGATGAAGTTGAAAAATGGTTAGTTTGGTATATCAACAGGAATGATGAAGTGGATGACACATTGCATCAATTAGATTTAGAATTGAGGGAATTTGAAAATCAGTTGTTTGAAATTAAAACTAAGCATCAAATTGTTGTGGCACCTTTAAGGGAATACATTGAGGAGTGGTTGAAAAAGGAATTAATCATAATTACTGAACTCAAAAATCAAGAATCATTTATAGCAGTTATGCCACCTCAACCACAACATATGCCTATAAAGGAATCAGTTGCAAGCAAGTAAATTTTACGAGTACTTTCCATCAAAGTGAGTCAAGCAACAACCTTATTCCCTTTTTTCTGTCGTTTTCCTATATAGTCATTTTTCACATAGCCTTTATTTCCCAATACTTTGTGAAAACTAGGCTGACCCTTGATTGTTTTTCTCTCCTCTTCTAGGTATTTTCATTTTATGGTCTGTGGGATCCAATCTCGGTCCTCTTTGAAGGGAGAATGCATATTGTTTCTTTAAAGATATTTAATTTGTATTTAAAGAATTATATTATTTTTTAGACTCCGAGAGAACTACTTGGGATACTACATTATTATATTCTCAAATACTTTGATTTGAATCTTGAGTTTCCAAATGTTTTATCCATCATAATATTTTTGGTGTTTAATGGAATGATCATTTAAAGTTCCCTTATCTATGCAGTCCATCCGTCTTGCCTCTTTATGGTGAATATTTTTGTAATGTCTTGATAAATGTTGTGATGGGAATGTAAACTTTTTATTTATCATACTTATTTGCTTAATCCATCTTGTAATATATTGTATATACTTGTTTTCTTTTTGAAAGGTATCTAGTCCCTATTCCAAACATTGTTTTGAATAAGAATGTTAGATTTTATAGAATTTGGTTATTTTCTAATTTTGTTATAAGTTTATAAAAAAAAGAGGAGTATCACCTCTCTAAAAATGTAAGGGGATTCATATCCTCCTAAAGTTGATCTTAAGACCGTAAAACAATATTTTTTATCAGCACTCCTTCAGCATTTACCAAAATGTTATGGATCTCTACACCCACCATGCAATTTAGGGGTGAAGAAGCTCATGAAATCCTCTAACAACACAAAGGGGGTGAAGAGCTCCTTCATAAATATATAATTGACCCAATTAATAAAATTGGCGCTTCCAATATTGAGGTAAGTTCCTTGAAATACCAATACAAGGAATTTACTTGGTCATTTTTGTTGCACATATGTTGTCATTCATGTCAAAGTGGTCATGGACATGGTCAGTTATAGTGCAATAACAAACAAGGATGAAAACAGAAGTGCACACAATAATAGATAGTATGGCACAAATTATGGCACACAATGATGCGACCCCCCTTCTCTCCTAGGGGTTGCGCGACCTCCCGGTCAATGATCTTCAAATTACTGACCTAAATCAGCTCTTCAGGCCTCTAGTAGACCCTGGAACAATTTACACAGGTCCCTCATTTTTTACCAGGTAGGTTCAATTCACCCGCGACCCTGTTCTATGCCACTCTTGGTAACATTGATTGGCGAGTGCTAGCTCCTCCGCTAGACTCTTCTTCAATATGACCATGAGATATAACCTCAGGCCAGTTGTCTTCACGACTTCAGGATTCAGTAGTTTTGGATGCAGCTGAAGCCATTTTTCTCTGAACTCGAACCGCAAACTTACCCGACAAGATCTACAGTTCTCTTCTAATATCCAACAACCAACGACTATGATCCATTTGGGGACTTCATTGTTAGAGAGTTTTGAACATCTTAACACTCCTTTTCCCTGAAGTACTCTATCATCGAAGTGACAGGGATGACACCACATGTCCACACAATCGACATCTAGGATTTAGCTTCTTACCTTTTCCCAGATGCACACTTCTGGATCCCGCGATCTGACGACATGTGTCCCCCTCAAATCGACGATCGCAATCTACTTCGCTACTTCAACCTTTGGGAGTTTTGTCTCACTCCACATAAACTTTTTGTCGAGTGCTTCTCCTCCGAAGTACGTAGATATCTGCCACATACCCTCGCTAGAACCAATGACTAGGATCACTTAGCATCTTGAGGACTTCGGTGATCCTCGCTCTTCAACCACTTTAATCCTTCTGAACCACGAAATGTCGAACGACTCCACATCTAACCTCTTTGCAAATCTCCCAGATATGATGGTCTGGAACGATATCGCTTCCTCCTGAACGGATCTTGCTCGTTAATTTATGAAATCTTAAAGGGCTCCTCCCTATTGAAGAATTCTCACCTGCTACCTCTTCTAAGCTTGTTCCAACTTTGAAATTTTACTCCTTAGAGTGTTTTCTTCGACACTTAGTCAAAATTGACCCTGTGCACGTCTTGCAACATGTCTTCCTTCATGACTTAGATTCTTTGTGAGAAAATGTGCACACCTTGCAATAGTTCTTATACGGATCAATTGTTATTCTTGAACAATATGACGTTGAGTGTATTTTTTCCTACGCACACCTTGTGAGGCATTATGCACTCTTTGCAAATAAAACTTCAAGTTATCTCTCATGAACTTCTGAGTCAAAATAGACTCTGTCAGCGCACACCTTGCGGACACTTATGCACTCCTTGCATAAAAAATCTTCATTTTATCTCTTCTGAGATTCTGAGCCATAACAAACTCTGTCAACGCACACCTTGCGGACACTATGCACTCCTTTCATAAGCTTGTAGAAGAGAAACAATTGAAACTTATCTAATATCTCACAGATTCATACATTCAATAGTGTAATTCATGCATAGATGAGAACAAGTAATAACATAGAACATAATTTAAATATTAAGCCTACCATTCATTCAGATAGACACAGTAACAAAAACACCACACACTTTGGATCAATTGTATCTGTTATATTCATTCAAATGTTATGTACATGGCTACAACTCTAATAAGATTCAACAACAATAACATTCAACAATCTTCAACTAAATTGCAGCAGACTCATCTGGGAAACAATACATTTATTTATACAAAAAGGCTCATAGAGTTTTTCCCTTTGACTGCCTTAGTGTTATCCTATCAAATTAAAAGCTTTCAACTACTAAGGCTTATTACAATAAATGTTTGAGAGAGACAAATAAGAGAAAATGTTTTGAATCTGTACTGCAATCTACTACATTAAAGGAAAATACACTCCCCATCGATCTCATGCGATGGTTCAACTCCTAAACATTTAAGATGTTCTTTAATTACACTCTTTTCATATATTTCATGACATGCCCTCTTTGAAATTCAAAATCACTTCAAAATGCACGTTGGGGTGTTGAGTTGTCTTCCACTTGCGCTTTGATGATGATGCTCCTGCATCATAAGGATTCCATGATTTTTTGTCCAGAGGAGTATGATGCAGGAGAATCATCATCAAAGCGCAAGTGGAAGATAGCTCAACACCCCAGCACGCATTTTGAAATGATTTTGAATTTCAAAGAGGGCATGTCATGAAACATCTGAAAAGATTGTATTTAAAGAACATCTTAAATGTTTAGGAGCTAAAGCATCGCATGAGATCGATGGGGAGTGTATTTTCCTTTAATGTAGTAGATTGCAGTACATATTCAAAGCATTTTCTCTTATATGTTTGTCTCAAACATTTATTGTAATAAGCCTTAATAGTTGAAATATTTTAATTTGATAGGATAGCACTAAGGTAGTCGAAGGGAAAAGCTCTATGAGTCTTTTTGTATAAATAAATGGATCATTTCCTATATGAGGCTGTTGCAATTTAGTTGAAGACTATTGAATGTTATCATTGTTGAAGCTTATCAGAGTTGTAGCCATGTATATAGAATTTGAATGAATATAATAGAGAATATTGATCCAAAGTGTGTGGTGTTGTTGTTACTCTGTCTATCTGAATGAATGGTAGGATTTTTGTTTAAATTATGTTCTATGTTATTACTTGTTCTCATGTATGCATGAATTACACTGTTGAATGTATGAATCTATGAGATATTAGATAAGTTTCAATTGTTTCTCTTCTATGAGATTATGCAAGGAGTGCATAATGTCTGCAAGGTGTGTGTTGACAGATTCTGTTATGACTCCGAAGCTTAGAAGAGATAACGTGAAGATTTTGTATGTAAGGAGTGCATAAGTGTCTGCAAGGTGTGCGTTGGCAGAGTCTATTTTGAATCAGAAGTTTCGGAGAGATAACTTGAAGTTTTATTTGCAAAGAGTATAGAAGACCTCGCAAGGTGTGCGTAGGAAAAAACACACTCAGCATCATATTGTTCAGGAGGAACAATTGAGCCGTAGCATAATTGTTGCAAGGTGTGCACAGTCGCTCACAAAGAAGCTAAGTCATGAAGGAAGACATGTTGCAATGCATGCACAAGGTCAATTTTGACTAAGTGTTGAAGAAAACACTCTAAGGAGTAAATGTTAGAAGGAGGAACAAGCTCAGAAGAGGTAGCAGGCAAGAATTCTTCAATAGGGAGGAGCCCTTTAAGATTTCATAAATTAATGGGCAAGATCTATTTAGGAGGAAGCAGGATCATTCCAGACCGTCATATATGGGAGAGTTGCACGGAGGTTAGCCATGGAGTCCTTCGACACTTTTTGGTTCAAAAGGATTGAAGTGGTTTAAGAGAGAGTATCACCAAAGTCCTGAAGCCACAAAGTGATCCTAATCATTGGCTACAGCGAAGGTACATGGCAAAGTTTCATGTACTTCGGAGGAGAAGAACTCGACGAAAATTCTGTGTGGAGTGAGACAAAACTCTTGAAGGCCAAAGTAGAGAAGTAGATTGCAATCTTCGATCTGAGGGGGAAACATGTCTTCCGATCATGAGATACATAAGTGTGCATTCAGAAAAAGGTAAGAAGCTAAATCCTAGTCGTCGATTGTGTGGACACGTGGTGTCATCCCTATCACTTTGGTGATAGAGTACTTCAGGGAAAATAAGTGCTAAGATGTTCAGAACTCCCGAACTTCAAAGTCCCAAAATGGATCACAATCATTGGTTGTTGGAGAGATGAGAACCGTAGATCTTGTCGGGTAAGTTCGCGGTTCAAATTTTGGAGAAAAACGGCTTCAGCTGCTCCAAAACCATTGAAGCCCGAAGTCACAAAGAGGGATGGCCTGAGGTTATAGCTCATGGTCATTTTGAATAATATCCTAGTGGAGGAGCTAGCGCTCACCAATCAGTGTTACCAAGAGCAGTAGAGAACAATGTCATGGGTGAATTGAACCTGCGTGGTAACAAATGAGGGACTTGTGTAAATTGTCCCAGGGTCTACTAGAGGCCCAAAGAGATGATTCGACTCAGTAATTTGAAGATCCTTGATCGGGAGGTCATGCAACCCCTAGGAGAGAAGGGGGGTTTCATCACACAAACAGAGGAATTTGTAAAAGGATGAAAACAACAGTGCACAAAAGGATCGAAGGACGAAAGGATAAATGGTGGAGAAGAAGATCAATGGCTAGGACTTGATTGCAGATATGATCATTTGGTAAAGAAATTCTTGGAAATAAAATATAATTGCAGCTGGATCGATAGGGGGATGACCTACGACGTAGTTCAAAAGTGAAGTACAATGGAGAAAAATGAAACGGAGTAGATTGCGACATGTTTCCCTGTATGTGATTATCAAGTGGAGTGACAGATGTTGTTGTGTAGTATGATGAAAGATGTGCAATTACTGCAGGGTTCCTTGATCTAGTGCGACAAACACCGTAGTGGAGTGTGATGAAATGAATTTGGTCACTTGTCAATGGAACAGAAGAAAATATACAAGGTTCCTTAAGCTAGTGCAACAAATGACTCAATAGACTGCGACGAAACAAGCGGAAGTTCAGTAGTCAAGTAAGAAAGTCACCATGGCATGCTTACAGTCTGGTGGGGAAAATGGGAAAGTTCACTGCAGAGCAAGTGTGACAAGTTGAAGACTTGTGACTTGAATTTTTTTCTCCTATTTTATCTGTGCATTAGGCGCTCTCTAAACCAGAATGTAAATAGTTGCATCAATTTTGATGAGATAAAATATTTGGTCCACTTGATTTAGTCAAATAATTTCTAATCGTAACTGAACAAGAAATATTCTTAATTTAGACAGAATTTTGTCCACTTATAACTAACTGGACTTTGAAGTGGTCAATATATGTCCACAATATAATTGTTATGAATCACATACTTAATTTAAACAGAAGCGTGTCCACATATAACTAAATGGACTTTGATATGGTCAAGATATGTCCACAATACAACTTTTATGCATCACACACAATCAGTCAAACTCAGGAAAAAATATTATAAATAGGGATGTGCACTAATCAAGGAACTGAAGATGGGAGGAAAGGAAAAAGTTCTTGTAACTTTGAGAAAAATTTAATTGTTTAATATTATTATTTTTAAATGAATACAGGGAGGCACATGGGAGAGAATTGGTGTCATTGCTCTACAAGTTGGTGTCTGAGAGGATTGGTGTCCTCATCATTTGTAATAGGTTGGTTCCTAAGAGGATTGGTTTCCTCATCATTTGTAACAAGTTGGTGCCTGAGAGGATTGGTTTCCTCATTATTTTCAACAAATGGGTGCTTGTCGAGATGAAAGATTATAAATTGTAGGTTGGAGCTTGTAGAAGAACATAAAGAAAGATGTTATGAGTTTTTCTCTCGCATTGGGTTTCTACGTAACAATTTTGGTGTATTGTGTTTTCTATGTTGTTTTGATTTGTGCATGCATTTATGATTAAGTAATAACTTCAAAATAATATTAAAGCTTTAAGGAAAACAAAATGAGAAGATTGATGCAATATCGATTCACCCCCCTCTTAGTATTACTATGAATCTCAAAAATTGGTATTAGTGTGAGTTTCTTTCTGTAACAGCCAAACAACTGGAAGGAAGATCACACAAAAGGTATGGCAAGTCAAGATTCCTCTTCTTCTTCAACCATACCTCCTCTATTCAATGGAACAAATTTTTCTTTTTGGAAAATCAAAATGAAGACCTACTTGATGTCTCTTGGTATGTAAGTCTAGAAGATAGTGGTAGATGGTTATAAATTCCCAGCAACTCTTTCAATCGATGAATATGGTAAGACAAATTACTACAGTAATGCAAGAGATATGAATGTTATCAAAGGTGGGCTTGCATAAATAGAATTTGTTAAAGTAATGCAATTGGAATCCACAAAGGAAATATGGGAAAAACTGGTAAACAATTATGAAGGAGATGAGAAATTAAAGTTCGCCAAACTTCAAGCTCACAAAATGCAATTTCAAAGCTTAAGGATGTCTGAAGATGAAAATATTGTAGGTTTCTTTCTCAGAGTAGATGAGACTTTAAACACTATGAAGATATAATCATCTTAAAAATCTAGCTAGAAGAGGCCAAAAGAAAGAAAAAAATATTGATGAATCAAATAAAAGAAAAGGAGAACATTTGTGACAAACTAGAAGAAGAAATAGTATCCTTAAGAAAAGATCTAGAGAATTCCAAGACTCAAATGAATATCAAATTTGTAAAGAGGATTTGAAATCCTAGATAACATTCTCAGAATCAGAGATCACCAGATGACAAGAAAGGACTGGGATATAAGGAAAGTTTGAATGTTGTCAAAGGTGAGTCAAGCATCATCATGTCAACTACTGAGATTCCCACAAACTATATTAATTCTCTCAAGGGAAACAACGGTCAGCCTAACAAGTCATAAAATGAAACAAACAAGGATTCAGAGTTGGATCATCCCAACCATGCAAAAAAATATGAAGCAAGGAAGAAACGGACGCCTGAATCTTATAAAGTTGGCAGACAAAGAACAATCCCTTCAAGTAAGTTATTCATTCCAAGGCATCCAAATTTTTTCTATGGATATAGTTTCTCTTGTGGTAATCTTGGACATAAGGATATGATTTGTAGGAATTTTAGATATAACAGAAATGTAAGAATGAGATTCAATAAACCTCAAATGGATATGGCTCAAAATTATTTAATCCCTTCTCACCTTTACTGAATGAACTCATGTGCCACATATGAAATATTTTTGGATACAAACCAAGTGAATACAGAAGCAAGATGTTTTATATATTTAAGAAAGACATAAAGGAAAGTTTTACCAAGGTTTGGAGCAAGAAAAATAAAATCAAAGAAAAATGTGAGCTAGCTGTATATACCAAAAATAAAAATAAAAATCGATGGTATATTGACAGTGGCTGATCCAAGCACATGAAAGGAGACAAGAGTAAGTTTGAATTCCTAACTAAAGAAAAAAGTGGTAATGTTACTTTTGGAAACAATGGTCTAGACAAAATTAGAGGAAAAGGAATTGTTGTACTAGATGAAAACAAGAAGGGAAAAACTAAAGCACATAATGTGTTGTATGTAGATGGTCTAAAATATAACTTGTTGAGTGTAATTCAAATGTGTGACCAATGATACAATGTTCTCTTTCATTCAAAAGGATTTAAAGTAATGGATGCGAATACAGGGAAGACTATTGTAAAGGAAGTCGGAACTTCAGGGAATGTGTATGTCCTAGAAGAAAGTAAAGAAAAATGTTGCATTGGTAAAACTAATGAGAGCTAGATTTGGCACAAAATTATAGGGCATATTAGTTTTAATCATCTTGTTAATCTAGGAAGAAAATATGGTGTACGAGATATGCCTAAAATTTCCAAACTTGAGAATATTGTCTGCAAGTCATGTCAGTTTGGAAAGAAGTCAAGAGTTCAATTCAAGGAAAGAGAAAAATCGACCACTCGACCTCTTGAGTTGATCCATATAGATCTCAGTGCCCTTACTAGTACACAATCACCACGAAGTGAAAAATATTTCATATTGTTGATTGATGATTATACCAGGATGACTTGGGTTGGATTGTTGAAGCATAAATTCAAGGCTTTTGAAAAAATTAAAATATTAAAAGCACAGATAGAAAATGAAATGGACTTAAAAATCAAGTGCTTAAGGTCAGAAAAAGGAGGAGAATTCACATTTGATGAATTCAACAACTATTGTGAAAAAATGTGATCAAGAGACAATTTTCTATTGCAAGAATCCCTCAACAAAATGGAGTTGTAGAAAGGATGAACATAACAATTCAAGAAATGGCCAAGGCCATGCTTGATGAATCAAAATTATCCAATACCTTTTGGGGAGAGGTCGTTCAAACTGTTGTCAACATTCTCAATAAAGCTCACATAAGAGTAAATAGCAATAAGACCCCTTATGAGCTATGCCATGGCATATCAACATCAATAAATCATTTCAAGATATTTGGAAACAAATGATACATTAAAAGAAATTAATACAACTCAGGTAAGTTTGATTCTAGATCTAATGAAGGCATCATATTCAGATAATCCTCTAGAAGCAAAGGTTTCAAGTGATACAACAAAAGACTCCACAAGATAGTTGAGAGTATAGATGTGAAAGTAGATGAAGGACCACTTCATCCAGTAAGACACCAGCACCATGATGATCCATATGATTAATGAATCATAAATGAACCACAATTTGATGAAATGAACGCGTATCAGGAACAAGAGGATTCATAGGAAGAGGAGATAATGGAAACACCAAGACCAAAGACACCATCAAGGTATATTCAAAAACATCATCCAGAAAGTCAGATTCTTGGAACAAGGAAGAAGGTGTACAAACTAGAAGAAAACTTATAGATACATCTAGCTCTGCAAATTTTATGTTTTTGTCCATGAGTGAACCCCAAAATTTTGTGTAAGAAAGTCAGGATGACCACTGGGTCAAAGACATGAATGAATAACTAGACCAAATAGAGAAAAATAAGACTTGGGATCTTGTTCCAAGACCCAATAGATACTTGCAAGGCACTATTGATTATGGCTTGTGGCATCCAAAAGATAGAGACCTCGTTCTCAAAGCTTATAAAGATGCAAACTGGGCAAGGAGTATTGATGACAAAAAAAGAATTGTTGGAGGTGCATTCTTCCTTGGCAGTTGTTTAGTGTCCTAAATAAAAAAGAGACAAACTTCCATTTCCCTTTCTATGGTTGAATCTGAATATATAGTTGCATCATCTTGTTGTACTCAAGTATTGTGGATAATAAAAAATCTCAAGGATATTCAAGTTCCTTGTGATAAACCTGTCACCATCGTGTGTGACAATACAAGT
>JZKD02S1791252.1:56391-69849 GCA_000966675.3 Picea glauca | reverse complement strand
GTCACATCTCTTCTCAGAGATAAGCTGCCACCATTCTAGCGAGTCTTTCACTCTGTATTTTTACAGTCTCTGTACATTTCTGTGATTAATAGAAATCATGTATTACTGTATATCTATGTTTATGGTTTCATCTCTGATACATTTATGTTATATCATTGAATATTTTCCATATCTCTGTGCATTTCTTTATTATATCTCCGCTCTCATTTCGTGCCGAAAATAATCTGGATCACATTAGCTCAGAGAAAAGAGATCGTTGCACAAGAAGTGCATCAGAGAAGAAGCACAAGTTTTAAAGGATCATATATTTCTTCTCAAGGATCAGAATTGAGAAAGGAATTCGTGATTGGAAAGGTATTAGAAAGAGGATTCCATATGTAATGGTTACATTAAAACAGAAAAAGTGATAGAAATGTCTTTAGATAGAAGAAATAAAGAAGAAGGACAGGGAAAATTCTTTATTCTACATTTGATATTTTTCAGAATTCATTGGATCGGATGTTGGATTCAATAAGAAGCATGGAAACCCCAAATGGAATTATTGTTTGGGGAAGACAGTCCAGGTGACAATATTTTCACATCAAATGTGAATGCTAGGTGGAGAAATCCATCTACAATACATGATAATGCATGAACCATAAGTTCGTATGGGGATGCAAAGAAGGGGAATAAGGAAGGAAGGTTTTATGGGATATGAAAGAGTTTGGAGATAATATGTGACATCTCCAAGGATCATCCCTACAGATTGGATATAGAACCTCCATTATTACTATAAAAATGCGTAGTGGAAGCATGGCATGAAGGTTATCAAATATGGCATGACAAAAGTTTAATATGCATGTCATAAGGCTAAATCAAATTGCTTCAAGAAATAAGTTGGTGTTAACTAACCAAGGTTACTCAGAGAACATGACTGGAATTATAATTTGTTCATACAGGAGCTGAATCAGAGGAATCCAAATAATAATGGAATGCTAAAAATTAATATCAGCATAATATGTGATGGCAAGTATGCAAAGTAGACAAGGAAAAACTCTTGGATGGAGTCAATTCCAAGAACATCCTAAGATAATGGAAGAAGAAATCACGAGATAGATATCCAGCTAATAGGAATGCATGTCAACACTCCAGGAAGGAAAGATCGAATAGTAGAGGATTGTTGATGCACTCCAAAGGTGTGAAGGTATTTCCATAAGAGCATGAAGATATCAAGTCAAGAATAATTTAAAAGTGAAGTGACTTCTAAAGAGAAATCAATAAGGAACCAGGAAGAAGAAACGATTATATGCATGGTTTTGAATGCAGAGGAGATGGTTCCTAAAAAGAATCCATATTAAGTAACATAGAGCCATGAGTGACAACCCAAAAGGTTGGAGGTATCACTTGAATCTATGATGGTAAGGTAAAAGAAGGACTTTCAGTTAATTCCATGCAACTAGCAAAAGGGAAGAGAAGAGTACAAGAAAACCTCAAGTACTAAAGTATTCCGTCTGAAAAGGGTTGAAGAAGTTCAGTCCTGAAGAGTAACTGGATGTTGAAGAATACAGTGTCTACAAAACAAATTTGTTTGGAATTTAATCCATCCAAGTACGAGTTGGGGTAGTTGGATCCAGGAAATTAATGAAAGTTGAAGGTTAATATCAGCTTAGTTTGAGACTATAAATGCAAAATCAGAAAAGAGTGATTTGGCTAGAAAGTGCTCAAGTCAAAACTAATCATGCACAGTGATCATAGTGGGAGCACAAGAAGATTCAAGAATCTGGGAAGATTTGAATACTTCTGGGATCAGCAAGGAAAAGTTGCACATGGGAAAGAATTTTTTGAAATTGTGGTAGCAGCAGTTGAATTAGGGTTGGTTGAACAACCATAAGTAGAAAAAGAATTCTTTCATGTTGCAAGTGTTGTTGATGATGTTGCTACATATGGAAGGAAGCAACAGAAACTTGAAAGTTGTTTATGTTTGATAAAAGAAGCATGAAAGCTTCTACTGCCATCAACCATACAGGTAACATCAAAATTATTAATGGAATTCATGCAGGTATGAGTTTTTATACTCTTTTTGCATAATTGTTGAAGGGAATTTAGGTAAGAAATTCCTCGTCGAGAGTTATTTTATAAAATCACATGATTACATTATTTGAATGCATACCACTAGATGTGGTAACGGCTGGAGGACTGTATTAATCCAAATATTTTTAGCTTCTGAATGCACACACTGACATAGTAGAATGTCATGTTAATTTGGTTATGGGGTAATAACCAAAGAATTAAAAGATAAGAACTTGTTAGAGGAATGAATGCCAATAAATCTAGTCATGTATGAGACTAGAACATGGTTGGATATGGAAAGGTTATGATCCACACAGGTACTAAAAGCTTCCTACCTTTAAATAAAACTTGGGCTACAACCTTTTTGGTAACACTAATGAACACCACAAAATTATATTCTTGGTGTAGTGTTCGGGTCGAAAAGGAAGGCATCCAATTAATTGGGAAGACAATAGGAAGTGTGTGGAGAATGTGTCAACACATTGTCCAGAATTCCAACTTATGGATGGTGAGATACATGACTGAGATAAAGAGCATTATGCAATTCAATGAAAGGTGCATTGAATAAGTATGCATTGATAATTGCACTCAGGCATAGTAAGTGATAGAATTGTGTACTAAATGCAATTGTTGAATGTGTTTTGTAAGTACATGCATATATATTATTGCATGGAAATAATTGTTACTAACAACTGAAATGTTGTTAACTCATGAAGTTGAGAACATTTCAGGAGTTTCTAGACATTGCAATAGGAAATTTGCAAGTCAAGTAGTTACATGAATACTGACTACTGAAAAATAAGTAATGAACTTACAGATATTAATTAAGAATAGGAATATGCATAGAATGATGAGTCATTATATTTTATTAAATTGTTTGGTAATTATGATTGAATTTCTAGGTGAAGACAATTATAAGTTCATTGCATATGGTTTTGTACATATTGCAATTGAATTATGATGTATAGGAAATACTGACATTTGTTGGCACTATGCAAGATGAATCCTTGTAGGAAAATGGTATGTAGTTTGGTGCTTGTGGAAAACCACAAGGAAGGTTGCAATCCTAATATGGAAACAACCAAGAAGAATTATAAAATAGAATTTCATGTTTTCAGGAAAAGTTGAGTTCCCTTTTTGAACTAAGTTTGAGTTCCTAAATGAATTATTTTATGTTCTCTCATGATAACTTCATGTGTGTGATGCAGATGAGACAATATTGGCTAAAGTGAGAATGTTGGAAGAAGAATTACTTATAGAGACATTGAAGCCCTTTAATGGAGGACCTTGGTGAGAGGCTCTGGTAGTGGGTTGGCGCTCTCCTTGCATGTGAAATCCTTGGCAAGATGGATCGTTGATGGAATGTGTAGAAGTGAAATGATACCTGAGCCTAGAAAGGTGAGTTCAAAAAGGAAGAGGCAACTCAAAAATGCTTATGGCATGGTAGTTTCCATAAGGAGGGTGTGTCAAATGGTACAATGAGATTGATTATTCTTGAAACATCTCTATAGAGTAGAGAAAATGAATTCTAGATGCAGTGTGAACACCATAATTTGTGTTGGAAAGTAGAGCACCAGGTGGATAATAGGATTCCAATAGATAAATATTGGATCTTTTTGAATAATTTTTTTGAATTATATATGTATAAACAAGTTGCACTGAGGACAGTGAAAAAATAAGGGGAGGGGATTGTAATATCCCCCGATAAAGACCCAGTTGTAATTATGAATTGTAAACATGTTTGTTAGGCTGGTGAGCCAAGTTATAATAAGATAGGAGGCTTATGTGATGATTAGGCCAGAGATCCTAGGATGCTAAGGCCAGGAGCTTGATTTTTGTATATGTAATTATGCATATCATTAATAAAAATTATACACCGTTGCGTGTAGATCGACCATGAAGAAAGAGTGATGGGGGACTAAGATCCACTAGGTAGGGAAAGGGATGGGACTGAGATGCTAGGAAAGAGGGGCTAATCTAGAGGGATTAACCCAAGGGAATATTATAATATATTCCTGAAAATGAAAATACTAAAGTGGGGAAAATAAACCCAGTTATCCTAAGTTCCTGTAAAGGGAACGAGTGCTAAATGGAGTGCATGCAACTCCAGGAATACAGGTGTCGACCTGGGCGCATGCAATTAAAGCTAGAAAGTAAGAATTGGAGGGGTGCACTCCCCATTTTCTAATCCTTCACCTAAGTTTCTTGGCCTCCATCGTTGACCTCTACATCTATCACACACCTCTGAAACCAATAACCTGTGAAGTTGACCTGTGTTTTCCTATGAAGCCCAGCATATATGTACTTGTGAAAACCATGTTGTGCCTTACCAAATTTTAGTTGTTTCCATTACCTGAGTTATATTTATCCTTTATATTGTCCTCACCTTGATGGAATTGAGTTGAATTTGATTGAAGAAGTGGGTTTTCAGGCCTGTGGTTGAAGAGGCGGGTTTTCAGGCCTGTGAACAACTCTCTCCAAGTGAGAGAGTGTGCTGAGGAAGTGAGTTCTCTTGGAGGGAGTCCCATAGCAACTATAGTACTCTAAGACTTCCGGTCCAGCCTGTTGTTGAATCCCAAGGTAAGAGAGGTGTAGTAGCCAATGGACTTGTATTAGTGAAGGTGTACCCTCCTGGGGTGGAGCAGGTGTGTGGGGAATGAGGGTCTATGGGTTGTGGGCGTAAGTGGCTCATGGGATAAAATATCCTTCCTATTTTTATGTGCAACTTCCTTGTTGTCCTTTCCAAGCCTAGAATTCCCTTGCCCGGTGGAGTATAGTCCCAACCCAGGGGTGACCCACTGTTGAGCATGATAAGCAACGTGGTATATGGTTGGGAGGTTCATGGAAGGTCTACACACAGTTGGTGTACTTTAATTGAAAGATAAGTACCCATTCCTATGTTCATTTACATGTTGTGTATATGTACATGTGTTATAATTGATGAATATTGCTTGTATATGTTGTTATATTATTGTTTTTTCATGTGAGTACTGCATGTATGCTTTTATTGTTATTTTCACATTAATTTATGTATGAACAGAATATGTTGTTTGTTTATGTTTAAATTTATATGAATATGATAATTGTTGTTTCTATGAGTAGCATGGCCTGACCTGGGTGGCCGGGGTCTTAAAAAATGGTATCAGAGCAGAGAAAAACAATGATTCAGTCATTAAGTAGCGCTACCCGGCAAGGGTTGGTGGTCGAGGATGTTACACTACACCACAAAGAAGATCATCCACTCCCAGGTATGTAAATTTCTTTATGGTCATTATTTTTATTGTACTAAATTTGGACATAAGGTTGCATATTGAAAGGATTATAAAATAAATGTTCAAGCAAGAAATGCTTATGTGGCCCCATGTAACATTGAATGTTACAAATGTCATAACTATGGACACATAGCTCGTTATTGTAAAAGCATGATCGATACTTCCATGAAAGAGAACATTGATATCAGATATAATAAAGTATGGATAAGAAAACAAAAAGAACATGTGAACAAATACCAAGTCCCAGAGATCACAAGATTGGAAATAAGATGAGATGAAGACAAATCTACAAAGAAAAAGGAATATTTCAGATACAGGAAGGTTTGGAAAAGAAATGAAATAAAATAAGGGCAGGTAAATAAGGAACAGGTTCAAGAGATTGTACTTTCAGGTATTTAGTGCAAGATGAATCCACAGACATAAATAAAGAAGTCAAAGTTCAGAAAGATGTTGATCCTACCAACGAAGATGATGATGACTCTTCATCCGAGCGAACACTTTTCTGAGCCATCCGTCTTGGAGACTCTGAGAAAAGATGTATGGTGAATAGGGGGAGTCTATATAGAAGCTCTACATATCAGAGATTCATCTTTTAAGTAGCTTACATAGTTCGATTAGACGGACTCAAAGCAATCAGTTAACATAAGTACAATATGATAGATCGATCAGTTGACAAAATTACATAGGAAGAAGTCTATGATTGTATTTAGAAAAAGATATCTTCAACAAGGGTTTTTCCAGACATGTTGAGTTTGGATTACATATAGAGAAGACCAATGGACACATTTGATGTTTGATGATAAGTTGCAACAACGAATACTTCATGACAGTACATATACATATGGGTCATCATTGTGGACATTTGAGTAGTAGAGTCTTGGAAAGTATGTACAAAGATGGATTTGTAAGATGCTTAGCAGTGGATTAACAATTGGAATCAGTTGAAATCAATTGATCACAAAAAGGAAAGCAGTGAAAGGCATAATCGAACAAGGAAAGAGAAACTATCAGCAGAAGTGATATCATCATAAGGATATTGTTGAGCAGTATGGGTGATATGGACACAGATGAATTCATAAGAACACTTAGCAGGTTTGGATAGATATATGACAATGGATGAGAGCATGGATTCGGAGATTGGTTCATAGATTGGTTCAGAGAGTGGCTAAGAGATAAAGGAACATTATCATAATGGATGTTAATGAAACAGGAATATTTGAATGATTATTCTTGAATGCTTTTCATATATGTCAGTTGATTACACAAGGAAGCAACAATGGACAAAAAATCCAAAAGGAAGCAGGTATAGGAATCCCTACATGTCATCTACATGACATATTGCAGATAAGTACTCAAGGGAGATAAACAAAAGAAGGAATACAACTAGAAATATCATTTAGACAAGTTCTCAAAAAGCGAGAGAGCATAGAGGCATGATTCCATGGGGATCGATGGTCACAAGGAAAGATTGAAATATATGACTTCAGTGTTGCATCAGAGTGATACCCTTTGTCAAAGGGGAAGATATTATTTAGATGAAGGGAGAGAGAGTAATCATAGGTTTATAAACACAGATAAATATCAAAGGCATTTAGATAGGGGGAGCATCCCCAATGGGAGATACCCTTTTCCATTGATGTCAAAGGGGGGGAGAGATAAAAACATTGATAAGGAGTATGGGCATGAATAATTATCATGACTAAGTGTTTCCATCAATGATAAAGGGTGATATTGTCACACAATTGGCTTAGGTTGATGGACAGTTGGTTTGGATTATTGGTTTTCATTGATGTCAACCCTTAGAGATTTATATCAACCCTTAGAGATGTCCGGTAGCAAATTTTGGTAGCGTAAAGGTATGGGTAAGGGACCCAATTTTTTTGGAGTTATAAAGGCATGAAAATCAGTAAATATGCAATTAAGACTATTTTATATGGATATTACACATCATGTCATTTATTTTGACATGTGGAATTCCACGTGGTTCCTCACGGTTAATGAGATATGGCCTTGTGAAGTTGGAGGACCCCCAAGAGTATTTTAGAAGCCCCTAAAAGGTCAACAAGAAGTCAATTATTCTAGAAAGTCTTCAAGAAGATTCCAATTCAATGTGATTGCAAGGAGAAATTAATAAAATAATGAATTTGACAAAGTTGTTAAGTCAACAAAATGGCTAAGTGGACAAAGTTGGTTAAGTGGACAAAGTGGTTAAGTGGATACTTCTAGAGGAAGCTACTTGGAGAGTATAAATAAGAGATAAAGGGTCTCCCATTAGAATCTATTGAGCATATTGAATATCTACAAGTGACTAAGGTAACCAAAGGATATCTAAGGCAAATTTCAGAGGGAAGGTGAAGTAAAGAAGGTCAAAATTCAAGGGAGGATAAAGTCTTTTGATGATGCTTTCTAAGGTATGTTATTTACAAGTCATCTCACCATTTTCGCAATAACCTTTTTTATAGAATGATTCAGATAGTGAAATATGGAGGTTGTTGACACAACATATCCAAGTAATTGTGACAAAATTTTCATCTTGTGGGTCTTTGTAGTTTTTTATTTACACTCTATGGAAGATAGGGTTTGTGGATAGTCCTGAAACTAGTCTAAAACAGGTGTTTCGGGTAAAAAAAGCATAACTTCTTCATAACAAATAAAAAATTATTGAGACCAAATGCATTGGTTATAATACAATCTATAGTATGTTGTGTACATGTTTTATATCCATACAAAAAATATTTTGTGTGTGGAATTCTCTACAATTTTTCTCTCTAGAATAATCCAGAATTCAGCAAGGTCTGCCATTTTTCATTAAATCCTTTTCTGGGAGGTTCCAAGTAGTGAAACCTGGAGGATTTACAGAGAAGAAACTGAAGAATATTTTGTATAATTTCCATACCTTTATGCATTATAGGTACATATTTGTTCTTGTTGCAAGTTAGGGTTGTTGACTAATCCAAAATTAGTCATGTGAGACTAAAGTAAAGTTTGATGAAAATGTTAGTCTCTTGTTGTTGAAGTTAAGGAAGGTTTGCAAGTTTGTGATCACATACACTGGGTTTGTTACAAAGTTACAGGCATGTTTATATTCATTTTTCAATGGTTACATTTGGTCATGAAATGGTACATGCTTGAGGCTACATAACAGTGAGGTTTGACACATGGTTTTATGTAAGGGTTTATGGTATTTGGCTTATGGATTTGTGATGTATAGCTAGAGGACTCTAGTTGGTTGTATTGATGTATGTTTTGGTATATGGTTGAGGTATATTTTGAGTTCATGAATGAGATACTTAGTTCATGAGTTGGCATATACATGAGGTGTATGGTATGGTGATGTTGGTACATCTTGATGAGGTATAACTTGGCTTGTTATTGATACATGATGTGTACATGCTTGGTACATTGTTAGAGGAAATTGTTGGTAATATTGTTGACATATTTGTAGTGATCTTGGCACATGGTTTATGGTTGATGTGGCATAGAGATATTGGTATTGGTGATGGTTGTGAGGTGATTTGATGTGCATGGTTGATACACTTGTGATGGTACATGTTGTACTAGTTGTTGATGTACATGATTGGTTGAGTGATATTCTTGTGATATTGGGTATGAGATATATGTTATCAAATACAATATATTGAGGAGAGTATTTGTACAGGTTGTTGGTGTATTTGGTATATGTTGGTACAGGTTATTGGTACAGGTTGATTATAGGTTATTGGTATAGATTGGTACGGGTTGTTGGTACAAGTTGTGACAGGTTATTGGCACAGATTAGTACAGGTTTACAGTGATATATCTCACAGTGACAGTGTGGCAGTGGTTTCATCATTTATTTGACACTTATATTTCAGGGCTGCAGGATGGAGCAAGGATAGGTGGTTTTAGCCACCTTTTGGTTGTAGCCAAACAACATAGGGGGTTGTAGCCTCCTTCTGGTTGTAGCCAGAGAATTGAGGAGTTGGAGCTTCCATCGGGTTGTAGCCTTAAAATATAGAGGGTCGGAGCCTCATTCCAGTTGCAGCTGGAGAACAAAGAAATTTGGTGCTTCCAATGAATGTAATTCTTAAAGACATATAAGAAAAAACATTTCATGGTTTTCTGCCGCATTGGGATTCCATGTAAATATTGGTGTACTATGCATTATGTGGATGTGTCTATTATTGTTTATTATGCATTGATGGATTTTAATGTTATATGATGCAATAACATATTATTGATGAACTGGTGAACATAGTTGAATAAGTTAAAGGAATATACATTATGGTCAAAAGGATTAATAAGTGGTATAAATTGGTCATTACTGGTCCTCCCCCCCCCCCTCTCAATAATCCAATACTATGTTCCAAGGAATATCATCTATGTCCTTAATTTTTCTCTACATGAAAATGCCATCATGGATTGGGGTCGAATTATTTCTAGTGAAATCTCATTTCAATTGAGCAATTTGAAAAAGACCCACAAATTTTATATGAAATCCTACCTAATTTTCACCATAGCTTATTATCATGTTTATGTTGGAATACTGAGAGGGGGGGTAAATCAGTATGAGCAAAAATAGTACTTGTAATCACAATATAAAACCTCCAATAAATATCATGAGCATTCAAAACACCATAATTCAATGCATAGACATCACATAAACACAGTACACCAGAATTTTACATGGAAGACCAATGCGGGAAAAAACCATGGAATGCTTTTCTTATTTATCAAAGAGTACATTCATTGGAAGCACCAACTTCTTATTTCTCCAGCTACAACTGGAAGGAGGCTCCAACCCACTATTTACATGTTGCAACCTAAAGGAAGCTCCAACTCCCTAATTTACCAACTCCAACTAGAAGGAGGCTACAACCCCTTTTCCTTTCCCCATCGAACTACCTTGAAATATAAATGTATATCAATTTGTCACTACCTCTATCATTGATAACATGTTTTTTGCTGTTGTTTATGATACCTTTGTTGCTTCTACCAATTTCAATATCTCATCAATATTGCAGCCACACATACCTCATACCAGGATTCATAAGAGAGTTATCCAAATCAAATGCTTATGAATCACTAAGACATACATGTTCTTGATTTCTTCAAAATATTCACTCTAACACACACAGGAAGAGTCTTAGATCCCTGATCTTCTCAAATTTTCCTCACAGGTCTTCAACCCTATGTGCTATATGCTCACGGGTATCCATGTTTTTCCTCACTGTAGCCCGCAGATGTATGTGGTTTTCCTTCTGAAAGTCGCGTATTTACTCAAATAATTGATGTATGAAACTTCATCTCCGTACTCTTTGATCCTGCAAACTTATCACTTCGTTGGAATTCTCTGTCTTTAACTCATTGCCTCAGATATCCAACATGTATTCTCATAAGTGATTATCCAATTGAATCTTCTTTGTTTTTTAATGAGGATCTCATGATGACATGCAACTTTTTAACTTATGTTTACAATCTCATGATGACATGCAACTGACATGTAGCTTGTTAAATTTTGTTTATGGCTACTTTACTTCGACATGCAACCTGTTTACCTCATGTTCAAGGGTTGAAATCAATGAAAACCAATCTAATGAAAATTAATCTTTCAACAATTATTCTTTTGAAAATTAATATTTCAACAATTATTATTTCGACAATTAATTAATCTTTCAACAATCTCCCCCTTTGGCATTGATGGAAACACTTAGACACCACACTTCTCTTACTCATGTTGGCTCCCCCTATATTCATTCCTATTCTCTTCCTTTCCATGCCTTTGCTTTTTTCTCCCCCTTTGTCATCAATGGCAAAGGATTACTTCTCCTTGGGGTTGATCCCCCTTCTTCATGGTGCTTGCTCATGTAAAACTCTGATAAATTCAAAAAGAATTCAAGTCTTTCATGATTATTGTTTCTCTCCCCCTATCTTACTATGTCAAATTCCATGTAGATCATTGTGGGGCTAAAACTAATCCAAGTTTTTGTCGAAGATACTCAAAAGTGTCTCTCGGAAGAGGTTTGGTGAATATATATGCAATGTGTTATTTTTTCCTAATGTAATCTACTTTGATGCTCTTCTCTAGAACATGTTCCCTTAGAAAATGAAACTTGATCGGAATGTGTTTGGTCTTGGAATGCATCACTAGATTCTTAGAGAAACTTATAGCACTAGTATTATAACAAAATATTGAAATAGGCTCGTCATATTCCACATGTATGTCTTGCAAAGTTTGCTTCATCCATAGAACTTGTGTACAACATGTTGTTGCTGCAATAAACTCTGCGTCTTTTGTGGACAACGATATTAAAGATTATTTCTTGCTCAACCAGGATACCAGACAATCACCCAAGTAGAAGTCTACTCCACTTGTACTTGCTCTATCATCAACACTTCTTGCCCAATCTACATTTGTGTATGCAACTACATATATATCATTCCCTTTTCAATACCATAATCCATAGTATTGTGTTTCTTTGAGAGATATGAATATTCTCTTTACTACCATAACATGTGTTTCCTTCAGTGTTGCTTGAAATCTTGCCACATGTCCAACTGACTGCATTACATGCGGTCTCAAGGTTTTCACATAGAGTAAACTACCAATCATCGATCTATAGAGTCTTTGATTTGCATCCTTGGATGATCTAAAAATGAAGAAGACTTGAAAAACTTGAATAATTATTGCAAGTGAAATGTTATGTGTTTAAAGCAACAGGATCAATTTGCAACACATAAATTAAGGATTACTTATGCGAAATACACATAGACAGCAGCATAAACAATGAACATCAACACATAAACACAGCAACTTGATAAAGGAGTTCACCCCTCTCCGGGCTACATCTCCTGGTCCAGCTTCCAATGGATCATTATTACTAAATTGCTCAAATTGCTCAAAAAAATGCCTTACAATGCTCAAAATGACAAACCGACTTCTCCAATGGCTTCCCAACGTCCCAAAACCCCTGTCTGGGCTCTTTCGGCACCTCAATCGGTCGAAAAATGAAGAAGTTAGGCCTCCTGGAAGTCTCCCTCTTCAACTTTGTTGTCTTTGGTTCTACAATTCGCACCCCTCCTTGAGAAAACCTGGCTCACACGCTCATTTAAGCATAAAAACTCAGTCTTGTACGCAACTGTGCACCGGTACAAACCGTAGGATGGTTAAGGGCGCGCCAGCCCCTAACCGCCTCGGCACCTGGGCACATGGCGCATAGGACCGCGCGCTTTGGCAAACGATGGTTAGTTCGTTGGAACGGGCATAACCTCCCGCGCTCTTGGTCATATGAAAAACCATGGTGAAATAGTTTGAAACCCGACGCAAATAACCGCACGCAACACAACACAATGGTATAACCCGTGCAAATGTTTCATAATACAATGTTATAACCCATGGGTTATAATGTTAAACCCCCGCGTGAATTAATACAATGGTTATAAAAATATGTTATATATGTTATACACCCGCGCCATTATTTGGATTATTCCGCATGGTTATATGCTATCACAAATGACCACGGGCCAGGGCTAATCCCCGGCCCGACCCCCCGCCCACATTACAAATTTACAAATTTAAATGTATTTATTCGCATACATATAATAAGAACCAATGTATGGCCCAATGGTCGGGAGGTCGGGTGAAGGCGTTGACTGTGGGGAGGTCCGGGGGTCGAACCCCGAGGCCTCCAATATATTTTTCATACCAGAACTGACCAATATAAAGGTGCCACGTGGCAGCCCTTGATTGGGCCACGTGGCATCAAACCACCAATCATAAAACGACACGTGTCATCACATCATTCACTCCTGACAACCAACTAGATCCTGCCACATCATCGAATTCCACATCATTGTACAGATGGTACAGCCCTGCCACATCACCGTACAAACTGTACGGACTGTACAGACAGGTACAGTCAGCATCCCAAAATTTTTACCTGTTTGGCTTGGTGGACAGATCGCGATATCTCCTCCATACGGACTCTGTTTGAGAAAGTAAATATACCGCCAGAATCAGGAAGACGAGACGGACGCAATGGAACTGTTTTCATCACATTCCAAGCACTTTGAAAATTGAGCAAAATTTGATCCCCTGATCACACCTCCCCATTGGGAAGCTTTTGGACCTCCAAAAGACTATCTCAGTCTATGTGAA
>JZKD02S1791252.1:38761-51619 GCA_000966675.3 Picea glauca | reverse complement strand
AGAAGACTTGAAAAACTTGAATAATTATTGCAAGTGAAATGTTATGTGTTTAAAGCAACAGGATCAATTTGCAACACATAAATTAAGGATTAATTATGCGAAATACACATAGACAGCAGAATAAAAAATGAACATCAGCACATAAACACAGCAACTTGATAAAGGAGTTCACCCCTCTCCAGGCTACATCTCCTGGTCCAGCTTCCAATGGATCATTATTATTAAATTGCTCAAAGTTCTCAAAAACATGCCTTACAATGCTCAAAATGACAAACCGACTACTCCAATGGCTTCCCAGTGTCCCAAAACCCCTGTCTGGGCTCTTTCGGCACCTCAATCAGTCGAAAAATGAAGAAGTTAGGCCTCCTGGAAGTCTCCCTCTTCAACTTTGTTGTCTCTGGTTCTACAATTTTCACCCCTTCTTGAGAAAACCTGGCTCACATGCTCATTTAAGCGTAAAAACTCAGTCCCGTACGCAACCATGCACCGGTACAAACCGTAGGACGGTTAAGGGCGCGCCAGCCCCTAATCGCCTCGGCACCTGGGCACATGGCGCATAGGACCGTGCGCTTTGGAAAATGGTGGTTAGTTCGTTGGAACGGGCATAACCTCCCGTGCTCTTGGTTGTATGCAAAACCATGGTGAAATAGTTTGAAACCCGGTGCAAATAACCGCGCGCAACACAACACAATGGTATAACCCGTGCAAATGTTTCATAATACAATGTTATAACCCGTGGGTTATAATGTTAAACCCCCACGCGAATTAATACAATGATTATAAAACTATGTTATATATGCTATACACCCGCGCCATTATTTGGATTATACCGCATGGTTATATGCTATCACAAATGACCACGGGCCGGGGCTAAGCCTTGGCCCGACCCCCCGCCCACATTACAAATTTACAAATTTAAATGTATTTATTCACATACATATAATAAGAACCAATGTATGGCCCAATGGTCAGGCGGTCGGGTGAAGGCGTTGACTGTGGGGAGGTTCGGGGGTTGAACCCCGTGGCCTCCAATATATTTTGCATACCAGAACTGACCAATATAAAGGTGCCACGTGGCAGCCCTTGATTGGGCCACGTGGCATCAAACCACCAATCATAAAACGACACGTATCATCACATCATTCGCTCCTGACAACCAACCGGATCCTACCACGTCATCGAATGCCACATCATTGTATAGATGGTACGGCCCTACCACATCACCGTACGGATTGTACAGATAGGTACAGCCAGCATCCCAAAATTTTTGCTTGTTTGGCTTGGCGGACAGATCGCGATATCTCCTCCATACGGACTATGTTTGAGAAAGTAAATATACCACCGGAATCAGGAAGACGAGACAGATGCAATGGCACTATTTTCGTCGCATTCCGAGCACTTTGAAAATTGAGCAAAATTTGATCCCCTGATCATTGGATATATATCATCTTTGCTCAATTTGCAACTCGTCTGCATGGGATTACTTATGGGATTTCAATCTACCATTCCAAACTTGTTTAACATTTCTTTGATGTACTTGATCCGGGAGATGAAAATATATGTATCTTGTTGACATATGTGAAGTCCCAAAAAGAAAGACAACTCAC
Organism: Picea glauca; assembly: GCA_000966675.3. NCBI lineage: Eukaryota > Viridiplantae > Streptophyta > Pinopsida > Pinales > Pinaceae > Picea > Picea glauca. The sequence continues at coordinate 50,012 of JZKD02S1791252.1, read as the reverse complement.
CAAGTAATGACATTTTGAATTCATTATGCATGTCTTTAGCAAATTTCTGACTCATCATATCATCATCACTTCCAAAAATAATGTCATCAACATAAACTTCAATTATCAATATACTACATTGATTTACCTTTATGTAGAGATTGTTGTATGCATTGCCTTTCTTGAACCCTTACTATTGTAGATACTTGTCCAATCTATATTGATTCTCAACCAGATCCTCTCACATGGATCATATACCAAGAACACCTCTCAACTAGATGTCCAACATCACCAACACATGTCTCTACCAAGCATGTACCAAGATCACCAACATACCATCACAAGATATGTGTCTCAACCATGTACCAAAGGATGTACCAAACCAAGTGCATCAACCATACACCAACATCTGTACCAAACCTTGCACCAACATCTGTACCAAACCATGCATCAACAATGTACATCAACACTTATACCATACCATGTACCAACAATGTATCTCAACCATTGACCATATCACTCAATCATGACATACACCATGCACCATAGGATATATCAAGCAAGTACCATCAATGGTGTACCTTAACAAAGTACTAAAATTACCAAGAGATGTATCTTATACATGTGTTTTCGTTGATATTCCTATGATGTCTACATGGGAATATTGCTTCTTAATTTGTATTTAAATGGTCAAAATTGAACTCTACATGTCTGAAACAATATGTAGTGAAGATATCCCTGCCTGAATGCATGTGTGGAATGAACCTTTGAAAAATCATGAAATTTTGTTTGTTTAACTTCTAGATGATACCTACATAGGAATGTGGTGTGAAAGCTACTTCTCAAACAATCAAAATTTTTCTCTGTACTTATGTCATCAAACCACTCGGAAACTAAATGTCCAAAATCTGCAAACACTTCAAACTGCTCGAAGGATGATTATCTTATCTATAGATCTACTGCATAGACTCCCCTTGTTCAATATTCATATTTATTGTGACTCTCCAAGTCAGATGGCTCAGAACAATGGAAGAACTCCCCCTAATATTGAGTAATAGTCCTCGTCATCTGTAGATTCATCATCTTCCTGAGTTATGACATCTTCCACTTTTCTTGTGGATTCATCATATTGATCTTGCACTACTGCAAGCCTTGTGCATATGATCTCTAGAACATATTCTTCATGAATCTGATCTTCTTCATTTTCTTTTCTTCTCCAAACTTTCTTGTATCCACCATCAGTGTTTTCCTTCTTGGAAGGCTCTATCAAGCTTCTGAGATTTCGAGATATATGACCACAAGTGTGGAATTTGTAACATTCAATATTGAAAGGATCCACATAAACATTTATTTCTTTCTTCAAAGTTAGAGACATGTTCTTGTCACCTGTCATGTGTTTTGAACAACCACTGTCAACATACCAATCACTTTTCCAGTGTTGGTCTTGTAGAGAAACCGAGAATTGATTGTGATTTCTTTTCCATATCCCTTGTGGTTCTGATATCTTACTGTTAATGCTCTGCTTTGATTCCCTCGGTGGAATAGTCAATCTACAATTCTTCATTATGTGTCCAAAATTGTTGCATTTGTAGCATCCTACTTTATTGCTCAATGAACCAAAATTGTTTTGGTTTTTGTTGTATGCTTCATAATATTTTTGGGGATAACTATTATTTAAGTACTCTACATAGTTTCTTCGGTTCTTGGCATAGGATCTGCAGTATATATCTTTATGTCCAAAATTAGCACAATTAAAACAATGAGCATTAAATAACCTTTGATACCTGGGAGTAGATGGAAATGCACTCCTTCTGAATTCGTCTTCTTGAGTCTTCATTATTTATGGAATGTTCTTCTTTGGGGGCATGCATTCTTCCTTCTTGACAGAATATTTGACAAACTCTGCATAGTTTCTTGATCCTGCTTCATATTGTGTTGTCTTGGAGCTTGATCCTTTCTCATTCTGTACTTGATTGTATCCTATTCCATATCTGTCATCGAATGGTCTTTAACTGATGATTATTTGATCCAATATTTTGGTGCTCTTCTGTTGCATATCTTTCTTCTGAATTTATTTCCTTAAAGAGACTATCTCTGCTTCTAAGCTCCCAATCATTTTATCCTTTTCTTCTAAATGACTTCTAAGTATTTCCTTAATTCTTTTGTCTTCTTCTATTTGAATTTTTAGACTCGTGATCATCTGCTCTAGTTCTTCAAAGTTGGAATTTTGAGATCCCTCTTTCATTTTTAACTCTGCCTTGAGTGACTTTTTTTTCTTTCTTTCCTTCCTAAGTTCTTCTAATGCACTAATTAGATATGCTCTGAGATCGAATTCACCTCCTTCTTAGGAATCATCTTATATTTCCATTAAGAGTACTCTTTCTGAATCATTTTCATTGTCATTATCCTCCTCGTTTGATGAGGAACTATCCTCCTTTGAGTAAAAACTTTTCTTGAAGAATATCCTTTTGTTTCTTCTCTTGTTTCCCTTTTGATACTTCTTTTCCCTTTTAGAAACTTCTTCTTCATCATTGTCTTTATTCCTATGAGGACATTTAGAATCAAAATGACCAATACCACCACAATTAAAACATTTCAATGGAATCATACATTTATACTTTCCAGTTCCTTTCTTTAAATTTCTTACGAAGTTAGCCATCTTTTTTCTTCGTCTAAATCATCACTACAACTGCAACCTGGTTTTGAATTTTATTGTTTTTTTTTCTTTGTTTTCTTGGATTCCTTGAAATTTTCTTCCTTTGTGACTAGGTTCTCATGTTCTATTCTCATTTCATAGGCTGTAAATATTTTGTGTAGCTCGTTCATGCTCAATGTACTGAGATATGCTCTTTCTTCTAGGGATGATATTTTAGTTTCAAATCTCATAGGAAGAGACCTCAATACCTTTTGAACAACCATTGTGTCATCAACTTCTACTCCCAATCCCTTAATAGTGTTAACTATTTTGTCAACTCGCAGAAGGTAGGCTGCAATGTCTTCATCTTCCTTCATCTTCAACTATTCAAACTTAGCTCTGAAAAATTGAAGCTTAGTTCCCTTAAATTTTTCATCTACTTCATAAATATTTTGGAGTTTATCCCAAATACCCTTTGCAATGTCACAATGCATAACTTTGACAAATACTGAATCAACTAAACTACTCAAAAAAGTACATTTAGCCTTTGAGTTTTTTTCACTGAGTTTATTTACATCTATGTCGGTTGGGGGAGTCTCAAATGTTGTATACCCATCTACCATCGATATCAAAACATCAAATCCTTGTGCCTTTAAAAATTATTTCATTCTTTAATTCCAGAAGGTATATTTCTAACTGTCAAACACTGGTGCTCCAATCTTATCGTATTCCATGATCTCCTTCCAGTGGTTAAAATGCTTCTTGAAGGACCTTCTCTGATACCAATTGTTGGAATACTGAGAGGGGGGGTGAGTAAGTATGAGCACAATTATTACTTTTAATCATAATATAAAACAACCAATAAATATCATGAGCATTTAAAACACCATAATTCAATGCATAGACATCACATAAACACAGTACACCAGAATTTTACATGGAAACCCAATGTGGGAAAATATCACAAAATGTTTTTCTTATTTATCAAATAGTACATTCATTGGAAGCACCAACTTCCTATTTATCCAGCTACAAATGGAAGGAGGCTCCAACCCCCTATTTACAGGTTGCAACCTAAAGGAAGATCCAACTCCCTAATTTACCGGCTCCAACCGGAAGGAGGCTACAACCCCCTTTCCTTGCCCGTCCAATTGCCCTGAAATATAAATGTAGACCAATCTGTCACTACCTTTGTCACTAATAAATTCTTGTTGTTGTTGTTTCTGATACCTATGTTGTCTCTATTGATTTTGATATTTCATCAAGACTACAACCACACATACCTCATACCAGGATTCATAAGAGAGTTCTCCAAATCAAGTGTTTATGAATCACTAAGACATACATGTTTCTGATTTCTTCAAAATATTCACTATAACACACATAGGAATACATGCCTTCAATCTTATAGCTGACGTAAGTTTTAGATCCTTGATCTTCACAAATTTTCCTCATAGGTTCGAGACCCTATGCATTGTCTTCTCGTGGATATATGTGCTTTTCCTTACTATATCTCATGGATGTATGTGCTTTTCCTTCTGAAAGTCGTGGATTTACTCAAAGAATATTTGTATGAAACTTCTTCTTCGCACTCTTAGCTCCTACAAAATTCTTACTTCACTGGACTTTTTTGTCTTCGACTCACTACCTCAAATCTCCAACATATATTCTCAGAAGTGATTATCCAATTGACTCTTCTATGTGTTTTAATGAGGATCTCATGATGACATGAAACTCACATTCAACTTGTTAACTTTTATTTACAATCTCATGATGACATGAAACTGACATGCAACTTGTTAACTTTTGTTTATAGCTATTTTACTTCGGCATGCAACATGTTAACCTCATGTTCAAGGGTTGACATCAATGCCAACCAATCTAATGACAATTAGTCTTTCAACAATTAGTCTTTTGACAGTTAATATTTAAACAATTAATTAATCTTTCAATAGTTTTTGAGGACTTATCGAGGGAAAGGAGTGTCGAATGTAAGGTGGAAATAGTCTTTGCCTGGTATCCACCCTTGTGGAGGCACAAAGCTCAGTATTATTTTTACCCAGTTCATAATAATTTTATCTCAAAGTTCAAAAATCTAGTCTTTGGTCCTAATACGTCAATATTATCACTCGAAGTTGCCACCTTTCTCTTAGAGAAAGAAATTTTTGAAACTACTGAAGGTTTCAGTGTTATTAGGTTATTTGGTTGTGAAGAGAAACCTTTCCTCCTTCCTTTCTATGTGTCATACATGTATATTTTTTTTTATATGTTTGCATGCAATATAAATCTTGGGCTCATTTTATTTAAAGAGAAAAGAAAGAATCAATTCATCCCGTTGCCTTGAAAAATCTAATAAATTATTGTAAAACACATCTCCCATTTGGATGTACTTGCAGGTCAACTCAACCAAATCGACCTAAATGAAAGTAAACTTGTTAAAGGTTTTGACCCAAATGATTTTTTTATTGCAGGTATTTCCTCAATTGGTTATTCTTCATATTTTACCAAAATTGAGCGGTTTAAAGAAGGAGGTGGTGATAATTTGAATCTCCCTAATATTTCAATCGACCAAGCCCTTAATGATATGGAGGAATTAGTCAGTACCAATGAGGGATATTTATAGCAAGGTAGAGAAGAAACAAATAAAAATATCAATTCACCGACTGTGTCTCAAAAGAGTGCCCAAGTAAGAAAAAATCTAGGAGCAGTGGTTTGGAGATGAGGAAAACACTAGCCGAAAGTTCAGACGACGGCGGTGATAAGGATCCAACAAAGAAAAATCTTGAAAAATATCATATTGTATACACCTCTACCAAAATAAAAAGGTAAAAACGTAAAATAGGGTTAGATGTACCTAAAACTCAAGAAATTCCTCTGGAAATGGATGTAGACGAGCTTATCGAAGAACCCAGAAGGTCTGAGAAAAGACTTTTGGAAACCCAAGAAATCGTCGAATCCCTAGCCACTCAAGAACCAAATATATTTGAAGAGGATTATGTGACATTGCACCATGCGGCCTACAATACAAGTTCTAAAAAAATGTTAATATAGAAAGTAAACACAAATAATAAGAAACTCTCCGAGAAATGGAAATCAACAATTGATTTTAATGGGGTTGCACCATCAAAAACTGTACAATTTCATGAAGCAATCTAAGAAGCTTTGAAAGAATCTGTCAATAACATTGAAAATGAAAATTTGGAATTAAAAGAAAAAATAAAGGAATTAGAGGCAGATTTAATTCCAAGACCATTGTTTTCAAAACCATTATACACAGTTCAACCAACACTCGCCTTAGAAGATATCTCGGAAAGCTGCAACAAATGGAAAGATTAATCTAGTTTGTTTTCAGCAATAAGAAAATATGTTGGAGATGGGATACAAAAAAGAATAGATTTTATTCAAGAAATTTGGGAGCTTACACAGAGCTCCACCAAATGTTCAACGAGGATTACAAATTTCAAAGAATATATTCAAAAATATATGGAAAATGATGAAGGTTTCTACAAATACATTGTGGGTACATTTACAGCTAAAGTTTCAAGCTTGAGTGATATCCACAAAAGAGAGAAAAACATTTATTTAAACATCCAGATGAAACAAATTAATGCTTATTGGTTGAAGAGAATAATAATTTTAAGAGAAATGATAAATGAATTAGATGTTGTGAATAACATAATATGTGATGTTTCCCTTAAGCTTATTGATCTCACAAAGGAACTTAATGGCCCAAGTTTATTAATGGATACAATACTTTCAACTAAAGAACAATTATTAAAACAACTTGATATATTAAAATTTTCATGGGCAAGTGAGTTCACTGATTCAATTGAATTCTCGGAGGAATAAATTGAAAGGTTGTTGGTCAGATACATCAACAGAAATGATGAGGTAGATGACACATTGCACCAATCAGGCATGGACCTAAGAAATATGGACAATGATTTGTTCGGAATTAAGACTAAAAACGATATCACAGTGGCCCCCATGAGGGAATACATAGAATAATGGTTAAGAAAATCCCTAATCAAAATCACCGAGTCGGATCAGCAATAAATGGTTGTAGAAATTATTCCACCTCCAGCACTGCAAACACCTACAAAAGAGGCACTATCAAACATGTAAAGGGTTCAAAAAAATTTCCATCAAAGTGAGTCAAGTAACAATCCTATTCTTTTTCTTGTTACCTTTCTTCTATAGTCATTTGTCATATTGCATATTATTTCCCAGTAATCTATGAAAACAAGGGGTTGATCCTTGACTATTTTTCTTATGTCTTCTAGGTATTTTCATTTCATGGCCCATGGGAGCCCTATCCCAGTCCTCTTTGAAGGAAAAACGCAAATATTTTATTTGTATTTCAAGACATTAATCTCTTATTTTTAAAGAGAAATATTATTTTTTGAGGTTCCCAACGAACTATTTTGGGACATAACATTACTATAATCTCAAATAATTTGATTTAAGAATGAGATTTCAAATGTATGTCTATCATAACCTTTTTTGTGCCTAATGAAATGATCATTTAAATTTCTCTTTCATATGTGATCCATATTTTCTTATGTACCTTCCTTGGATATTGTGTTCTATCTTGATGAATGTTGTGATGTAAATGTCATCCCATTTTATTTCACATCCTTTTGGTTTATGATGCTGTAATATATTGTAAATATTTTCTTTTATAAGATGCATGGTCTTGCCTCAGGTACTATTTGTATGTCAATACGTATTTCAAATAAGTATGGTCCTTCTTATGCATTGTTTATATTTTTGCATGTTGTTTTTATAGAGGAGTACCACCTCTTAAAAAAAGTAGGGGGATTTTGTCCTCATAAGGTTGACTCAAAGACCATAAAATAATCTTTAAGATCAACATTTTTGGTGGCCATACTGAGGAGAACAAAAGGCAAGTTTTGTAGACCAAAACTTTAATAGCTCAATCGGAACCAAATCAACCTCAACTTCAAGTGGGACTTGGAAATCAAGGAAGTGTTTTGCATCAACTCTATGATTTGTTGTTAACAACACCTAAAACCCATTTTTAACTTCAAATATCTTGAGAAACCCTCACTAGAGAAGAAGAAAGAGAAATAGCCCTGAGACAAAGAAGATAGTTGTGAATCCAAGAAAAATTGGAACCTTATAACACTAGTACATATTGGAAAAATTGCAACATTCTATTTGTGACGTTATGGACAAAATTGTCCATATTGTCAAAAAATAGATGAAATTTTAATTTTTTCTCTCCATATTTCTCGATAACGTCGCTCTTGCGACATACCACTAAAAATGTTTCTCTTGCGACAAAGTTCAAAGGACGTTTCTCTTGCGACAACGTAAAAATTTTGTCTCACTTGCGATGTTGGTGAAATATTCATCGCACTTGCGACGTTGTGGACACTATCTTTTCCCCACCCCAACAGTCATCTAGTATTTGACCAAGTCAACTTTGACTTGGTCAACTATCATCGGAATTGCAATGTTATAAAATCTATAAATATGTTTCATTTTACGGATGTTGTGACAAGTTTTCTATAATAACGACAGTTCAAAAACGGTATAAGTCGATCTTCTTGGCGAATAAAAAATAGGTATTTTTTTCAGTATATGTCTGTGGGGAAGAATGTCAGAAAACATTAGAGATGGGAAAAAAATTAAAGAGGGTGAAAAGGGTGAGAGAAAATGTTATTTCCCTTGCAAAAATCGTTGTACTAGATGTCCCAAAAGAGTTTTAATAGCTACAGCTAAAAAATATTGTAGAAAATATGGGCACATGGACGCAGGATCAAATGAATATCGTCTCCTGGTAATTTTATATATATATATATATATATATATATATTCATTATTTGTTTTAATATTTATTGTATTTTCAAAATTTTAAATTGTTTTATACATGCACTAATTTTTCATGTTTGTTTGTAATTATAAAGTTAGATTTTCCCCCTAACTTTATGCACAAAGCACCAAGTAGTAGCAGAAATGATGTTGTACAAGATAAAGATCTTGAAGCAGATAATGAAGATCAAGTTAATGATCCCATGGAAGTAGATGACAATAGTAACATAGTTCAATATGATGGGACAAATCAAATGATCCAAGACTTACTCATTCATCCAGATGAGGATCATGGGGACAGTAGTGATGGTATTTATAATTAACCTCTGATTGAAAAAGGAAAATAAACAACTTTATAAAGGGTCAAGAGAAAATCTTCTCTCCACTACATTGTTGTTGGTGAACTTAAAGGTTATGAATCATTTGTTGAACACTTGTATGACACATATCCTAAGGTATGTAATATGTTTCATCACATCTACATAAAGGTTGACTTTTTGCCATATTTTTTAGTGTTAATTAATGTGTAAAATAAAAATTCAGTATTTACAATCACTATTCTTTACATTAACTATTTATTTTTTATGTTTTAGAATATTAGGTGAATTTATGTTACCCTCGTCAATTATTTTACCTCGCACATATCAAGATTTACATGCCATTATGAAAGACATTGGAATGGAGTATCAAAGTAGAGATGCATATCCTGATGATCATATTATATATTATGGACAACATGCGTCGAAAACAAAATGCTCGGTATGTGGTATTAATAGATATCGAACGGATCAAGTAACAAAAATGGTCCCTCGAAAGGTTCTCCGGCATATTCCCATAATTCCATGTTTGTAGCGATTGTTCAGGTGCCAAAGCATAGCACAATTTATGGATTACCATGCATGAAAGAGAATTGAAGATGGTGTTCTTCGAATGCCTGTAGATGGTTGTGCATTTAAGGAAATTTCTGTAAAATGGCTAGAATTTACAAATGAACCTCGTAATATTAGGATTTCATTGGAAACTAACGGTGTTAATCCATTTGGAGAGATTCGGTTTGTTTACTCAGTGTGGCCTATTTTTGTTATCAACAATAACATGCCTCCTTGGATGTCAATAAAGAGGGAGCACATAATGTTGACAATGATTATTCCAGGTATTTGTTTACATTAATTTTTCAAATGTAAAATTTTCATTTTTCTCTTATTTTGCATAACATCTTTTAATTATTTATTTACGTTTATATACATACCATGGTAGTAATTTCATGTAATTTCAAACAATTAGATAAGTACCAAGTTAAATATATGAATGTGTATATCGAGTCTCTTATCAAAGAGCTACTAAAATTATGGGAGAGCATCACTATGTATGACATCTGTAAACCAATTGGGCAGAAGAGATTTCAATGTCGTGGAATACTTTTATGGTTAATTCATGATGCCCCAGGATTAACACATTTTTTTGGTATGTAATGTTCCATATTGCACGCTTGAATAGTATATAATTAATTGAATATATCATTCATGTTGTTTAAATAATCATTTTGTATATTAATAATTCACTTTAATCCATCTGTTGCAAGGCTTCAAACAAAGGGTAAATTTGCATGTCCAGTTTGTGGTCCTAAGATGAAATCTCGTTGGTCAAAAAGTTTAGGAAAGGAGGTGTTTGATGAGTATAGACACTTCCTCTCTAAGAACCATAACTATCATACTACTGAAAAAGATATTTTCAATGGGAAACAATAGACTGGATTAAATCCACAAAGAATAACACCTCGCCTATGGAAGTTGGCATATGACAGAATTAATCCTTGAGGTACACATTCTTTTTATGTATCCTAAATGGAATCATGTTTTGAAATTTTATTTTAATTATTCAATTTATTTTACCGCATTTGATAGATAGTGTTCTGATTGTTTTTATGCTTCATCAATGTCGTCGTCGTGAAGGTAGTAATAATGGGCTTCCACGAGGAATGAAATGGTATCCCACTCAATTCATGAGGTTTCCTTACTATGAGGACCTAAAAATAGTTCATTTATTTGATACAATACATATCGGGAAGAATGTGACAAAAACATTATGGTGAATCATAGATGGCAAGAGGGATAAAGAAAAAATTGTCAAAATTTGTAATGACATTCGGGAAGAAAATCATGCAATGCAAAGTGTGATCTGATCAAATAATGATGGAGACCAAAATAACCTTCCAAGGTTATTAAAAAAGAAGCAAAGCAATGGTGTAAAAGAGGTCATTCAAAAAATTAAATTTCCCACAGGTTTTTGTTCAAACATAAAGAATATCTTAACGAATAAAGGTGAATTTGGTGGGGTAAAAACACATGATTGGCATACCTTCATTAAGGTAATTAATCATTTTAGTATTCATATTTATATATTGGTCGTATACATTTTGTGAGATTTTTATTTTTTTTGTCTAGTTTGGAACAAGAAACGATTGGTTTTTATTGTTACAGTATGTTCTACCTCTATCTCTCCCAAATGACTTTGACAACAACGTCAAACAAGTTATATATGATCTTGGAAAATACATGAGGTAAGTATCTGCAATATATATGCAAAAAAAAAATATTTTTTTGTTGTACTTAATGACGTGTTTTACTTGTAATGTAATATGTATTATGTTTTGTTGAAACATGTTATTTTCTTGCGTCATGATCTATAGATGGTTGTCATTGAAAGAAATCCATGAAGATGATATAAAATATTGGAAGAGATAAATTCTTTGGCTAATGTGTGAAATGCAGAAGTATCTACCTCTAGCTTTTTTTAATG
>JZKD02S1791252.1:22351-38751 GCA_000966675.3 Picea glauca | reverse complement strand
TAAAAAATTATTATAGTTGTATTGGTCAATGTAAGAATACAAAAAAAGGTTTTTCCCATAGTCTATGATTCATACTTTGTTAAAAATATCAATGCTTGTCTACCAAAAATGCAATTCTATCATTTCATGAGGATTGTGAACTTTTACTAGTATAAAGCCTATTTTAAAAAACACGTCAAAACCATTACATTATCATTGTCCTTTCGCCAGATCCATTAGCCCATGCAACTTGATAAGAGTTGTCCACGAGATGCATTTCCATCACCAAGACCTGCATGAATCATAAAATACAAATTCTTTATATGATTAAATATTGTATAAGCAAAAAAACATGCATTTAGTTATGTAAAATACTCTAGAATAAACTTAAGTAGTCGCATACCTTAATGATCTTCTATTTGTTTCGAGAATAGGTTATTCTCTACTAAACAGGGCCAACCACATGAAGATGGAAGCTCATATGGCCCCTCCCCCACTCACATCTCTATGAATTCCCCATACCCAACAAATGATTTTGTTTATATAGAAAACATATAGACATTCATGCATAACTAGGATAGTCATCAAAACATATGAACATATATACATTGAAGCATATGAACATATAAACATCGATAAACATCCAAATACAATTCATGAATTTATACATCTAATTTTTCTTTGATTTATGTTTTTTTACATTCATAAAATTGACAATTGAGGTATCATAATCATCTAAGGACATTGTATTTTGTGTGCCCTATCCTTCTATTGTTTGTGTTTTCATGCACTCATGTACCATACTTCTGGTACGTCACTGAGAAGGGCGTCGAGGCATTTGTGCAGGGTCGTGAACTGCAACAACAAAAATGATCATATCGATATGTTGAAATATAATTGAAATAACTAATTCATTATTTTGATTAACATTACACTTTTGCTCTTTACTTGCCTGTGTAGATGTGATAGTTGGTGTGTTAATTTCTTGTCCACTTGGTTCATCTCGCAATTCACCCTCCTGAGCTACATGCTCTTCAATTTTGAGAAGATAATATATAAGTATAAGTCAAGAAATAAATATCTACAATCACAGTAAATATTTCTAATTCTGAAGCATACATACTGGAATGGGTACTCTGCTCCCCACTATAATTGGACATGTGCACCCTTGTATGACATGGTTTCTGTTGAATACCACTAGATTCACTGTTGTGGTATCACTGTTTCTTGAAAACAAACATAAATACTTAGTTAAGGGTGATATAATAAAATATGAATAGACTTTACAAGCATGCTACTGTGGTTTCCTTATTCATTTTATTTATCTGCGTGGCTGGGGAGATAGGAAGTTGGCCCAAGATTTTTCTCAATCACATTTTTAAAACTGTGTTTGTAACCAAGCTTTAGTTCCTCCTCAGTGGCAGCAGTGTCAAACATATTTAACTACAATGCATAACACCATTAAAAAAACCAATAACAAAAACATATATTTGTTCGCTACTGTTAAATAAATATTAACCACAGTTAATCATTTAAATATCACGATTCGGGATTTTAGTTTTCCATAGCCACCCTGGCCTATTTTATGTTGCCCATGTTTTTCCACTCTGGCCTTGGTTGCTTTGGAGGTGTCTGGTAGCCTACATATAGAATTTTTGAAAAAAAATAGATATCAGAATTGTTACTTAAAACAGGAAAGAAAAACATAAATGATCATATTTCACTGATAATATGACATGTGTTGTACCTTTCTTGACCAGCTCGTGGATGTCTTCCTTGTTTTTTAAACAAGTTCTCCTTTGCATCCTCTATCAGGTCCTTCTACTCTTTCTCCGAAACCATGGGAGGGCGCTCATGGTTGAGGTCTAATTGCAATTTCTCCCTATACTGGTCCCTGGTATATTTTAAATTCTCACTGACTAACTTTGTAACCACTTTCTTGTTGAAAGTGTTGTTCAACAAGTATACCATGTGGTCTATTAAATCATATTTCTTTTTTCTATCTTGGTCATTCCACCGTGTGTGAATGGTGGGGCCAAACAGCTCCAATGCTTTGTCATTTAAATTTCTATAGAAAACATTGTTTCCTGCAGAAACGTGTTATCCATTAATTTATAATAATCTCAACAAATGTCCATTGCAATTTCATGAAAAAAATAAATCAATTAATTAACAATTACATGCAATCCCCTAAATCTTGATCGGAACACATGCATCATCCACCAGAAAGGTGACATCTAGTGATCCAGTGCTTTTAATTTGTTTTGTTCCATGCAAAATAGTTTCCTCTCCATCTACAGTATGTTCCTCTCTGGAGTCATGTGGAGTCCCAGGCTCCGGCTCATCATGCTCCGACGTGCCATACTGGTCAAAATCATTGCACTCATCAATGGATTCGAGGGGAACCTCATGAGGCTCAAAAATCCTCACTTGCACTTTTCTATGTCAACATTTTTTTTGCATTGGACCATCACTGCTACCTATAGCAATTGTATGATCCATAGGTTCCCAGTGCACGGGGTTTAAAAAATCCTACAAACGAGAAACTTTACTTTATCAGATCCATATAGAAAATAGAAAACAAAAAAAAGGATATGAAATTGTCAAAGCTGATAAAAATATGTGAAGATACCACTTACCCCAAAATTAGTTATTGTATTTTGTAGCTCTACAATTCTTGACTTGTCCTCCTATGTCAGGGGTCTTTTGCTAAGAAAACCTAGATATTCTATGTTAGCCTTCTTCAAGGCCTTCGTTACAGTTGTCATTGGGTCAGTGGAATAAAATATTTCATCCTCATCAATATCCTCAATGGGAGCCTTCCCACGTTGACCATGCCACAATACATTGATGAATAAAATTAATGAGATGAACTTTAACATTTGAGAAATTTAGTTATTGTAGTCATAAGTTATTACTATATTTAACATTTACCTATTGAGGCATAGCGGGTGCCTTTCCACGGTCACCCTGGATAGATGTAGCGGTTGACTTTTGGATACGATCACCCTGGATAGAAGTTGACACAATAAATCAATCAACAAAAGTTATGAAATTCACCTATAACATTTAAAAAATGAAATATTGGAGTAATATCAGGAAAAAAAAATAATGAAATTTCATAAATTTAGTTGTTGTAGTCATAAGTTGTTATTGTATTTAACATTCACCTGGTGAGGCACAGTGGGTGCCTTTCCACGGTCACCCTGGATAGATGTAGCGGGTGATTTTCTGTCATGGTCACCCTGGACAGATGTTGACACAATAAATCAATCAACAAAAGTTATGAAATTCACCTGTAACATTAAAAAAATGAAATATTGCAGTAATATCAGAAAAAAAAAAAAAATTGAAATTTCATAAATTTAGTTGTTGTAATCATAAGTTGTTACTGTATTTAATATTTACCTGGTGAGGCACGGCGGGTGCCTTTCCATGGTCACCCTGGACAGATGTAGCAGGTGATTTCCTGCCACAGTCACCCTGGACAGAAGTTGACACAATATATCAATCAACAAAAGTTATGAAATTCACCTGTAACATTAAAAAAATGGAATATTGCAGTAATATCAGAAAAAAAAAATTAATGAAATTTCTGAAATTTAGTTGTTGTAGTCATAAGTTGTTACTGTATTTAACATTTACCTGCTAAGGCACAGAGGGTGTCTTTCCACGGTCACCCTGGACAAATGTAGCCTATGATATCTCACAGTCACCCTGGATAGATGTTGACACAATAAATTAATCAACGAGAGTTATGAAAGTAATTGTAACATTAAAAAAATGAAATATTGCAATAATATCAGAAAATAAATAATGAAAAATAAAATATATGCAGTAAAAAATTAAAATATTGCAGCGATAAATTGTAACAATGATTGTTCAAAGGTTGAGTTGAATGGTATGTAATATATTTACCCCCATAGCCGCACCCCCTCCATCTATTCGATTTAAGTTGTAATCAATCAACAACTCTTCACCTGGAACTATTGTTTTTGTTGTCCATACAAATATACGATTTCCTTCACGTCCCTTAAATATGCAATTCGGTTTCTTAGTTGTTTCCATTGGTTGTGTACTATTTATAAAGCCTGCAATGTTTCCAATAGCTTTTGGCCTTCCATCAATATACATAATTGCCCCTTTATTTTGATTGTTATCTACAAGTTGTATATAATTTGTGGCAACTCTGTATCTCCACATACTTTGCGTATATCAGACCAACATCAACCAGTGATTGTATTTGTATAATGGTTCGACATAATCCATCAATTCAGTTACAGTGCCATAGCCGACCTTTATGCCATCCATGGAAAATAACCCCAATCCATGTAAGGGCGAAGGAGAAATGTGATAAATCCTCCCATTGATGAATAAATTTGTGATGCAGGAGCATCATAGCAGCAAGTGAGCGTGAAGGCGGAAGACAGTTGGGATGAATGCCATCACATTTTGGCACATGTCAAAAAAAAAGTTTTGAAATGTTTTTGAAAGTTTGAATGCGCAGACATTAATAAAATAGTTAAGAAGGCATACTTTCATATTGTAAACAGATCTTGAGCAATCCGCTCTCATCTGTAGGATGTAGAGGCATTTATGCCTAGTTAATGAAAGTAGGTAGATTTAAAATTTCTAGATTAGACAGTGTTAGGAGCTGGAGGGAAAACGACTATAAACACCCTCATCTTTGTATCTTTGTATGAATCATATATTGGATGGAAAAATCACATTAGCATAGAGGAGAAACAGGGAGTGGTAGAGAAGAACCCATGTACAGAAGTTCTAAATTAATATATGAAGCCTTGATTCAGACTCATGATGTTATGATGTTTTATGTTTCTACATGCTGAATAGTTTTATTTTGTGGTTGTATTCTCTATGTTTTGATTTTACTATTGTGTTTATGGTGAATGTATGATTCCATGATAAGTGTTTGAAGTATGAGAGAGTGAGAGAATGAGTTTCAATTGTTTCTCTTCCTGAGTAAGAGTTCCTGCAAGGACTGCAGTGAAACGTTCGCAAGGAGTGAGTTGACAGGTGTTCAGAGGTTATCTCTGAAACCTCAGGAGGGATACCATTGTTCTCAATTCTACAGAAGTGCAGGCAAGGTACAGAAGTCGTGCAAGGTGTGCGCAGGCTGGTCGAGATCTTAGAACTTATTAACTAAGGTTGAGAAATCAAAGGACTGTTGTTGCAGAGAAAGTGCACAGAGTCAGAGATTCAAATACTCAGAAGTATTTGACGGATTTCCGCAAGGAGTGTGTGCAGAAGTCTTCTGAAGACTCAAAGTCACAAGGAAGATCAGGAGGAGTAGAGTTTTCGAAAACATTCGAAGAAAGTTCGGGAAGGTGGATCCCTTCGAAGTATTCAAGGGGAAAAATTGGACGGTCGAAATTCTCTTAGGAGAACTCCCGAAACAACGAGGATCGTAGGATCTACAGAAACTGCAAGACGGATAAGGACCGACGAAACCATCCCTTTGGTATCCAGAATCAATGTGGGTCGTTGGTTTTGACTTCTTGGGGCCCTCAAATCATTTTGGGAATTCGGGGTTCGGGAGTCCGAAGTGTAAGCCAAAATCCTTGGCTAATCAAATTCCCAAAACGTGAAAGGAGTTTTCATGTGTGAAGACAAAGAATGGAGAACAAGTGATCGGGACTCAGCAGGGAGGAAAGTCTGAAATCAGAAGTTGTGGTAGGATATTGTCGGTATTTTGCGAATCAGGTTTTCAGCATTCCCGTTGACAAGGGGCAGAACACTCTACCTCAGAAGTACCAAAACCGCGACACGCGAAGGAAATTGAGGAATTGTGTTCCGGCAT
This sequence comes from Picea glauca, assembly GCA_000966675.3. Lineage (NCBI taxonomy): Eukaryota > Viridiplantae > Streptophyta > Pinopsida > Pinales > Pinaceae > Picea > Picea glauca. The sequence continues at coordinate 32,951 of JZKD02S1791252.1, read as the reverse complement.
TTTCGGCATTTCGGAGATTCGGGTTCCAAAAGTTATAGGAGACAGAGAGTTCAAGAACAAGCCTTATGAACTCCCGATACGTGAAATCGTGTTAACCGTTGGATCAACGGGGAGAACCACAACCGTGGATCTCTTTGGAAGTGGAACATTAGTATTTTGGTAATTCGGGTTTCGGGACTCCGGGATTCGAGGGGTAGAGTTGCACGTCATTGCAATTCCCGAAATCGCGAAGAGCGAAAATCCGAAATTTGTGGTAAGAAGGGTCCAACATTTGGTTATTTTGGGTTTCAGAGGTCAAAGAGGCTAGGCGCTCGACTGCGGGATTTTCGAAATCGCGAAATCTGATATCCCAAAAAGAGAAAAGGGAAAAGTCCCAATGTTAGTTGGGGTTTGATTGTGGAGTTCATGCTGGTGAATGATCACGTGGGCATAACTCAAGAGGGCCTGTGAATTATACTCAGATAGGGTGAGTGAATAGCTTCCCAAGAGGAATTAAAAGAGTCAATCAGACTCTAAGGGGCCGAAGTTGAAAGATCATGTGCAGACTCCGATCTGAGGGTTTGGGGTCTGCATTAGTTGTGGTATCAGAGCACAGAAAAAAAAAAAAAAAAGTTCTTTGTCTTATGTAGCATAGGAAGGAAGAATATTTCTCAGCCATGCCGCCGAGAAGGAGAGATAGACCAATGCCTGATCCAACAATGGAAAGGGAAATTCGTGAACTACGTGTCAGGCTTGATGCCATGGAGACAGCACAAAGGCACACAGTTAATGTTGGGGATGTCAGCGAGGCTAAAAGTGAAAATGAAGATGGAAATGAGGGAGAAGAAGTTGCAGTAGATGAATGCCTATTCAGGGTTGTTGCAAGGATAAGTGCTAGAGCAAAAATGGGCATTCCAGTATATGAGGGAAACTTGGACGTTGAAGAGCTTCTAGACTGGATTAGAGCTATGGATAAGTATTTTGACTATGAAGATGTCGAGGAAGACAAGAAGGTCAAGCATGTTGTTACAAGACTTAAAGGGCATGCAACATTATGGTGGGATGAACTGCAGGCTGACAGACGTTGCAAAGGCAAGCAAAAAATCAAGAGTTGGGATAGAATGGTTGCGAATATGAAGGCAAAATTCATACCCAAGGATTATCAAATTACTTTGTTTCAGAGGATGCAGAATTTGAGATAGAAGTTGATGTCAGTGAAAGAATACACTGAGAAATTCTACAAGATAAACATCAGAGTAGGTCATCGGGAGAGCGATGATGATAAGGTTTCCAGACACATAAATGGTCTACGATATGACATTCAAGATGAGATGAGCATGATGAGCCTTATGAATGTGGAGGATGCTTATCAGATAGCTCTAACAGTTGAAGAGAAGCTGAGCCAAAAACAAGGTCAGAGAGGTCGAGGCAGAAGTCAAGCTAGAGGCAAAACAATTTCCCAAGATAGGAATCAAAAACCTAAAGAAGAGTGGGAGAAACCTCAAACTCAACCTGAGAGAGGTGGAAGCTCACAGAGAGGACAATATGCTGATAGAAATACTTTTCCTCGAACCAGAGGAAGAGGAAGAGGCAGAGGTGGAGAAATAAAATGTTTTACCTGTGAGAAAAATGGACATAAATCTTATGAATGTCCAGACATAAGGAAAGAAGGAGGTGAGACTCACATTGCCGAAGCACAAAGACGGAATGTTGAGGCAAAATATGTTGAGGGCGGAAAATCATTGATGATGAGAAAAGTTCTCTTAACGCCAGAGAAAGAGGCAGAGAACCCATCCCAAAGGAACAGACTTTTTTGGACTGCTTGCAAGACCAAAGACAGGGTATGCAATGTCATCGTGGACAGTGGTAGCACAGATAATCTTTTTTCTACAGAGATTTTAGAAAAGTTGGAGCTGGAGACTATTGAGCATCCAAGCCCATACAGAGTCTCATGGCTACAAAAAGGACATCAGGTAAATGTCACTAACCAATGTTTAGTTGAATTTAAAATAGGAGGATATAAGGATGAAATACTATGTGATGTCATTCCCATGGATGTTTGTCATCTATTGTTGGGTAGACCATGGAAATATGATAGGAATGTGATTCATAATGTGAGAAAGAGAACATACACCCTGGAGAAGAATGGGAGAACTCACATGTTGTTGCCAATTAAGGATAAAGTGAAGCCAAAGGTAAGCAACAATGTACTTCTCATGAGTGGGAAGGAACTTCTTAAGGAGGTTAAGAAGAAAGAAGATACCCAATTCATTGTGGTCAGGAAGCCTAGAATTGTTTTAACCAGTACAAGAGTGGATGATTTTCCAGAGGAAATCCAGGAGTTACTGGAAGAATTCGTTGATATAGTAGTGGACGAACTACCTTGTTCATTGCCACCAATCAGAAGTATAAGTCATCAGATCAATCTCATACCTGGAGCTAGTTTACCAAACAAAGCAATGTACAGATTGACATCGCAGGAGAATGAAGATGTCAAGAGACAAGTCCAGGACTTAATAGAAAAAGGGTTGATTCAAGAAAGCTTAAGTCCATGCATTGTTCCAACAGTGCTCATCCCAAAGAAAGATGGAGGCTGGAGGATGTGTACATACTCAAGGGAAATCAACAATATTACCATCAGATACAGATTTCCATTACCAAGGATGGATGATTTGATGGATTGCTTGAGTGGAGCAAAAAAAATTTCAAAGATTGATTTGAAAAGCGAATATCATCAAATTTGTATGAGAGGAGGTGATGAATGGAAGACAGCATTCAAGATGAATGAAGGGTTGTATGAATGGCTTGTTATGCCATTTGGCTTAACAAATGCACCCAGTACTTTCATGAAATTGATGAATGAAGTCATGAAGGATTTCATAGGAAAATTCGTCATTGTATATCTTGACGATATATTGATTTTCAGTAGAACAGAAATAGAGCACTTGAAGCATTTGGCTACAGTGATGAAGAGATTACAGCAAGAGAAGTTGTTGATAAATATGAAGAAATCGTCATTCATGAAGACAAAGCTCATTTATTTGGGGTTTGTTATCTTTGCAGATAAGCTGAAAATGGATCCAGATAAAGTGAAGGTGATTAAGAATTGGCCATCGCTGAAGAGTATATTTGAAGTTAGAAGCTTCCATGGTTTAGCTAGTTTCTACAGGAAATTTATCAGAAATTTCAATGGAATTAGCACGTCGATGATGGACATGGTGAAGAAAAGACATAAATCTTTTCACTGGACACAAGAAGCAAAAACAAAGTTTCAATTTGTTGAAAAGGAAGATTACTGAACAACCAATTTTGGTGTTGCCAGATTTCAACAAGACGTTTCAGGTCAAATGTGACGCTAGCGAATTTGCAATAGGAGCGGTTTTGAGCCAAGATGACAGACCGATCGCATACTTCAGTGAGAGACTGAATGAAGAGAAAGTGAAGTACTCCACATATGACAAGGAATTTTATGCGGTCATACAGGCACTGAATAAGTGGAGGCACTATTTGGTTCCTAAAGAGTTTGTTTTGTACAGTGATAATCATGCTTTACAAATCGTGACTCAACAGGAAAAGTTGAACCAAAAGCATGCAAAATGGGTTGAATATATGCAGAATTTTTCTTTTGTAATTAAACATATTTTTGGAACTGCTAACAAATTTGTTGATGCTTTGAGCAGGAAATGTTTGCTTATGCAGGAGTTCAAAGTCAAAACATTGGGTTTTGATAACCTCAAGGACATGTACAGAGATGATCCAGATTTCAAAGAGGCATATGAGGCATCTGAAAATCCAATTCTCAGGGACAGAAGTCAATGGACTGAATATATGATCCAGGATGGATTATTATTCAGAGGCAATCAACTATGTATTCCAAAATGCTCCATGAGGGAGAATCTGTTGAAAGAAAAACACAGTGGAGGATTGGTCGGACATTTCAGTCATGATAAAACATTCTCAAAATTAAATAGCTCATATTTTTGGCCAGGGATGAGAACTGATGTCAAAATATGTGTGGACAGATGCAGGATTTGCCAACACTCAAAAGGGAAAAGGCAGAACACAGGGTTATACCAGCCGTTACCCATACCTGAGAAGTCATGGGATGTAGTGAGCATGGATTTTATATTGGGGCTGACAAGGACACAAAGAGGATTTGATTCGATCTTTGTGGTGGTAGACAGATTTTCAAAGATGGCACATTTTATACCATGTCAGAAAACCAGTGATGCAACCCATATTGCGAACCTGTTTTTCAAGGAAGTTATCAGACTTCACGGCTTACCAAAAAGTATAGTTTCGGATCGAGATACCAAGTTCATGGGACATTTATGGAGGACTTTATGGAAGAAACTGGGGACAAGTTTGTCATTTAGATCAGCATATCATTCTCAGATGGATGGACAAATAGAAGTTGTAAACAGAAGCTTGGGAGATTTGCTAAGGAGCCTAGTGACTGAACACCACAGCATGTGGGATCACATTCTTCCATCGGCAGAATTTGCTTATAATGATTCACACAACAGAAGCATAGGGCAGAGTCCATTTCAAATTGTTTATGGAATGCAGCCAAGAGGAGTTTCTGAATTAAAAGATTCAGAACCAAATGAAACTAGAAGTGTTAGTGCAGAGGATTTTACAGAGGCAATGAAAGAACTTCATAGCCAAGTGAAGGAGCGATTGTAGAATTCGAATCAAGAGTACAAGCGCAGAGCAGATCAACATAGGTGAGAACTTCAGTTTGAAGTTGGCGATCTAATTCTTGCACACCTAAGAAAGGAAAGGTTCCCAAGGGGAACATATAACAAAATGAAAATGAAAAATATTGGACCATGCAGAGTCATGAAGAAATTTGGAGCAAATGCATATGAGATTGAATTACCTGATGGGATCGGAATTTCACCGATATTCAACATCTCGGATTTGTACCCTTATAGAGCTGAAGAAGACAGTGAACAGACAGAAGTTCAGTGAACCAAACAAATTCCTATAGCTGAAAAGCCACAGATGGAAAGTATACTTGACAAGAGAGTCAGCAAGAGGACCAGGAGAAAAGAGTATTTTGAATACTTGGTCAAATGGAAGGGACATCCAGTTGAAGATGCCAGCTGGGAGAATGAAGAAGAAATTCAGAAGCATGGACATACCATGCAAGAGCTCATGAACAGGAGTCCATGAAAATTTTCAAGCGAGGGAGTATGATGAAGGAGCATCATAGCAGTAAGCGAGCGCGAAGGCGGAAGACAACTGGGATGAATGCCATCACATTTTGGCACATGTAAAAAAAAAAACGTTTTGAAATTTTTTTGAAAGTTTGAATGCGCAGACATTAATGAAATAGTTAAGAAGGCGTAATTCCATATTTTAAACAGATCTTGAGCGATCCTCTCTCATATGTGGGATGTAGAGGAATTTATGCCCAGTTAATGAAAGTAGGTAGATTTAAAAATTCTAGATTAGACAGTTTTAGGAGCTAGAGGGAAAATGATTATAGACACCCTCATCTTTGTATCTTTGTATGAATCAGAGATTGGATGGAAAAAGCACATTAGCATAGAGGAGAAACAGACATTGGTAGAGAAGAACCCATGTACAGAAGTTCTGAATTAATATATGAAGCCTTGATTCAGACTCATGATGTTTTCTGTTTCTACATGTTGAATAGTTTTCTTTTGTGGTTGTATTCTCTCTATTTTGCATTTACTATTGTGTTTATGGTGAATGTATGATTCCATGATAAGTGTTTGAAGTATGAGAGAGTGAGAGAAGGAGTTTCAATTGTTTCTCTTCCTGAGTAAGAGTTCCTGCAAGGAGTGCAGTGAAACGTCCGCAAGGAGTGCGTTGACAGGTGTTCAGAGGTTATCTCTGAAATCTCAGAAAGGATACCATTGTTCTCAATTCCATAGAAGTGCACGCAAGGTACATAATCCGTGCAAGGTGTGCACAGGCTGGTCGAGATCTTAGAATTTATTAACTAAGGTTGAGAAATCGAAGGATTGTTGTTGCAGAGAAAGTGCACAGAGTCGAGGATTCAAATACTCAGAAGTATTTGACGGATTGTCGCAAGGAGTGCGTGCAGAAGTCTTCTAAAGAATCGAATTTGCAAAGAAGATCAGGAGGAGTAGAGTTTTCAAAAACATTCGAAGAAATTTTAGGAAGGTGGATCCCTTCGAAGTATTCAAGGGGAAAAATTGGACAGTCGTAATTCTCCAAGGAGAACTCCCGAAACAACGAGGATCGTAGGATCTACAAAAACTGCGAGACGAATAAGGACCAAGGAAACCATCCCTTTGGTATCCAGAATCAACGTGGGTCGTTGGTTTTGACTTTTTGGGGCCGTCAGATCATTTTTGGAATTCAGGGTTCGGGAGTCCGAAGTGTAAGCCAAAATCCTTAGCTGATCAAATTCCCTTAACGCGAAATGATTTTTCGTGTGTGAAGACAAAGAATGACAAGTTTGGATTTTTCGGAACTTCGGGGTTCGGGGTTTCGAAAGTCCTGAGGACGAGTGATCGGGACTCAGTAGGGAGGAAAGTCTAAAATCAGAAGTTGCAGCAGGATATTGTCGGTATTTTAGGAATCGGATTTTTGGCATTCCCGTTGACAAGGGGCGGAACACTCTTCCTCAGAAGTACCGAAATCGCAAAACGCGAAGGAAATTGAGGAAGTGCGTTCCGGCATTTTCGGCATTTCGAAGATTCAGGTTCTGAAAGTTATAGGAGATAGAGAGTTTGAGAACAAGCCTTATGAACTTCTGGTACACAAAATCACGTTAACCGTTGGATCAAGGGGGAGAACCACAACCGTGGAACTCTTTGGAAGTGGAACATTAGTATTTCGGTAATTCAGGTTTCGGGACTCCGGGAGTAGAGGGGTAGAGTTGCAGGTCATCGCAATTCCTGAAATCATGAAGAGAGAAAAGACAAAATCTGTGGTAAGAAGGGTCCAACATTTAGTTATTTCAGGTTTCAGAGGTCGAAGAGGCTAGGCGCTCGACCGTGGGATTTCCGAAATCGCGAAATCCGGTATCCTGAAAAGAAAAAAGGGAAAAGTCCCAATGTTAGTTGGGGTTTGATCATGGATTTCATGCTGGTGAATGATCACGTGGGCATAACTTAAGAGGGCCTGTGAATTATACTCAGATAGGGTGAGTGAATAGCTTCCCGAGAGGAATTAAAAGAGTCAGTCAGACTCTAAGGGGCCGAAGTTGAAAGATCCTGTGCGGACTTCGATCTGAGGGTTTGGGGTCTGCGTCAATTTGTGACCACTTTAGGTAGCTCCTTAGGTGCCCATCGTTGCACTAGATGTTTATACCTAAAGGGCAACTCAATGTCACCTATTCTCTCAGCATCATAATTACATGACCCTCCATTGGCAATAAAAAATTGCATGCGTATAAAAAATATTTTCCTTACCTTTTCAGATCTAGTTGATCTAGAACCGGTAGATCTAGTACAACACGTCTCACTTTCAACCTCTATTAGTATATCTTGATCATCACTCGAGAAAGATAGATCCGACAGATACCTATTTTGTGGTACCTACACTCGTTAAAACAAGAAGATAAGTTATCATTCCAATATATGTTTGTGGTACCAGCACAGTTGCATATAGTTGCATATAGTTGCATAAGTTGCATTGTTGCATAAAGTTGCATATAGTTGCATAAGTTTCATTGTTGCAAAAAGTTGCATATAGTTGCATATTGTCACTAAAAAACATGATAAGTTGCATTGTTGCATATAGTTGCATATAGTTGCATATTTGCATATAGTTGCATACGAAATTGTTGCAATATAGTTGCATATAGTTGCATATAGTTGCAATATAGTTATAATTGCATATAGTTGCATATAGTTGCAATATAGTTGCATATAGTCACTAAAAAACATGATAACTTGCATTGTTGCATATAGTTGCCTAGTTGCATATAGTTGCATACGAAATTGTTGCAATATAGTTGCATATAGTTGCAATATAGTTGCATAAGTTGCATTGTTGCATAAAGTTGCATATAGTTGCATAGTTGCATATAGTTGGATAAGTTGCATATTTTCATATAGTTTCATATAGTTGCATATAGTTGCATATAGTTGCAATATAGTTGCATAAAGTTGCATATGGTTTCATATAGTTGCATATAGTTGCATAAGTTGCATTTTTTCATATAGTTGCATATAGTTGCATAGTTGCATAAGTTGCATTGTTGCATAGTTGCATAAGTTTCACTGTTGCAATATAGTTGCATAAGTTGCATATAGTTGCATAAGTGACAGGGTTGTTGTGTTTATAGAGTTTTGATCTTCAATCTCTTTTCTCCCATGCATTTCCCTCCTTACCATTTGCACAAGCCTGGTTGGATTGTGTTTTTGTGATGAGTAGTTCATTTATAATTCATTTATATTTGCACAAGTCCGACGATAAGTTGCATATAGTTGCATAAGTTGCATTTTTGCATAAAGTTGCATAAGTTGCATATAGTTGCATATAGTTGCATAAGTTGCATATAGTTGCATATAGTTGCATAAGTTGCATTGTTGCATAGTTTCATAAGTTGCATTGTTGCAATATAGTTGCATAGTTGCAATATAGTTGCATAGTTGCATAAGTTGCATACAATTGCATAAGTGATAGGGTTGTTGTGTTTATAGAGTTTTGAGCTTCAATCTCTTTTCTCCCATGTATTTCCCTCCTTACCATTTGCACAAGCCCGGTTGGATTGTGTCTTTGTGATGAGTAGTTCATTTATAGTTCATTTATATTTGCACAAGTCCGACGATAAGTTGCATATAGTTGCATAAGTTGCATTTTTGCATAAATTTGCATACAGTTGCATATAGTTGCATATTTGCATATAGTTGCATACGAAATTGTCATATAGTTGCATATAGTTCCATAAGTTTCATATAGTTCCATAAGTTGCATATAGTTGCATACAAAATTGTCATATAGTTGCATATAGTTCCATAAGTTTCATATAGTTCCATAAGTTGCATATAGTTGCATAGTTGCATAAGTTGTATAAGTTGCATTGTTGCATAAGTTGCATTGTTGCAATATACTTGCATAATTTTCATATAGTTGCATAGTTGCATAAGTGGTAGGGTTGTTGTGTTTATAGAGTTTTGAGATTCAATCTCTTTTCTCCCATGCATTTCCCTCCTTACCATTTGCACAAGCTCGGTTGGATTGTGTTTTTGTGATTAGTATTTCATTTATGTCATTGTTGTGATCTTGTAACTCAATGGTTTAATTCCCCTTAGGAAAAAAAAAAAAAGGCCTTCAACCTCATGCACGATGCATTATCCGTGAATATTTCATTCCCAATGTTCCAAAAGATATACCTATTTCAAGTTTATGAGTTTTACTGTATGTTTTGTACTATGGCTTCATTTGTTTGTAGTATGGTGATTGAAGATCTGTGGAAGAATTTTTTAGTATCTAATTTCCATAGCATCACGCATAGTGTTATCCATCAATATATTATCTCAGACCTCATACCCATTTTGTGTCTTTGCGCATATTGGAGTTCATATTGTATATTGCAATGGACATGGCCTCTTAGATCTAAAAGTTATATTTGGAATCTCCATTAAAGAATTGATTTACTCCTTTATGCCCCTAACCTCATTTAATTATACATTTAATGACCTAACCTCTTGTAAAAAGTGTTGATCATTTGAAGCTTCCATTGTATAAATGTCACTCCCTCTCTTCATTTACCCTTATTTGTTTGGTAGTCCATGATTTGTGTTGTCAAAGTGTATTAAAATACTATATGGCCACAAGTTCAGCCCTTGATTCTCAACTTCATGAGTAAATTTGGGTTCCAAAAGCCTTGAGTTGATTGTCTATGTTTGACTAGCACTCAATAGGTTGTTGTGAAAAGAAAAAAAATTATTTAGGGTGTGTGTTTGAATCTCAATCTTTCATACCTTTTTAGCCTACTCCAAACATACAACAGTATAATGGAATAGAGGTACTCACCATTCTGTGTGCCCTCGCGTGTTCCCTCTGTGTGCCCTCGACTCAATGCCCTATGTGTTCCCTCGCAGTGTATCTCCTCCATGTTCCCTTGACTCAGTGCCCTCCATGTGCCCTCTGTGTGCCCTCTCCTCCCTACACAGTGTGCCCTGCATAGTGTGCCCTACATAGTGTGCCCTTTGTGTGCCTCCTCCCTGCACAGTGATCTTCTGGGTTGTGTGCACAATGATCTCCAAATCGATGACAATAATGGGAGGGATCCTCCTAACACACTATGACTCCCAACTATGGTCACGTGCAGCAATGAGCAAGCTCCAAACTTTACTCTCAAAAAGTTTGTTTTTGCAGGAATAATGAGCAATGCACATAGATTTTCATTTCAATTTTAATAAAGGCATGGTACATAAATCGTTTACTCATATTCCTTGCAAACATTCTTGCCATTTTTTGGTAACCCTTGGGTTCATGTTGCCTTGTAAATCTTCACAAATGTCATTAAAAAATCTAGGGATCTATTAAGAAAGGTTTGAGTTCACTAAATAATCCATCAAATATTTGTTTCTTTCATAAGTAATATGGGTGAAAGATGGGTGAGAAAGGGTTTTTTGTTTTTTTATAAGGTCTATTTAGTGTTGAA
>JZKD02S1791241.1:20294-31537 GCA_000966675.3 Picea glauca | reverse complement strand
TGGGGCCCGAGAGAGTTTGGATTTGATTAGAGGGGAGGTATTTTTTAGGAGGCGCCAGATCGGAGAACCAGGGAGGGAGGGGATGAGACCATCGAAACAACGTGGCCTGGAGGAGCTGAAATATTTGGCTAGAAGTGTTGCTTTTCAACAAGCTATATTACCTGTGATTAAACGCCAAGCAATTTTTCTCCCAGAGGGGTTTTCATTAGCATTGGGTCCCTGATGGAGAGCCCTCTTTTATGAAGGGGTTGGCAAACTTGTTTCCAGTTCAGAAGATGAAACTTTTTTGTGTTCGTTTTCCCGCCAGCCCAAAGGAAGCTTCAGAGCGCTCTAGGGATTTTATCCAGAATACCTTTGGGGGCTAACAAACTTGAACATTGGAAGATGGAAAGGGAAGAGAGGACTCATTTGATAAGAACTGATTTCCCTATAGGATTAAGCCAACGGCCTCCCCAGTTTTGTATTTTTGCTAAAAAATTTCGAATGACTTCTTGCCAAGCTGAAGAACCATAAGTGCTAAGAAAAATTGGCATTCCCAAATATTTGAAGTAGTTCCATGTTGTGATGATGGGGAAGTCGAAAATTATGGCAATTTTCTCTTTTAAGTGCCCTGGAACATGCCACCCATATATCCTACATTTAGAAATATCCAGTTTACCGCATGAGGCTGCTAGGAAGGAGCTGAGAACTTTCTGAAATCGAATGGCTATGCAGATAGAAGTTGATCCCAAGAGGAGAGTCTCGTCTGCAAATTGTTAGTGATTTATTTCCTTGACCCCTCTCGCTATGAGTAAACCATGGAGTTTGCCCTTTCTTCGTTCTTTTTCCAGTTTACAACTGAGAGAGTCTGCTAGGAGGATGTAGAGAAAAGGGGAAAGGGGACATCCTTGGCGAAGGCCTCTAATGGCCTTGAAGAATTGCGAGGGTCTCTCGTTGAGGAGAGGAAAGATCCAAGACACACTAATGCAGGATCTGATTCAATTAATAAAGTTTTCAGAGAAACCATATGCTTTGAGGATTGAGAAAAGGAAAGTGTGCTTGCCCTGGTCAAAAGAATTTTCCATGTCGAGTTTAACAACCATTCCTGGAGCTTTAGATTTCTTGCTAGAATGGATGGCTTCATGAACTAGCACAATATTGTCTGTTATCTGCTTGTCCTTTAAAGAACCACCCTGATTTTCTGAAATTAACTTTGATAGCAGGGGATTTAGCCGGGTTGCAATGATCTTGGTGAGGATTTTGTATGAAGAGTTACAAAGGCAGATGGGACGAAAGCGAGAGAAATTGGATGGGTTAGACTCTTTGGGGATTAGAGCTATAAAGGTGGAATTTGTTGCTCCTCCAATTTTCTGTTTGTGAAGGGTATAGTTTAGCATTTTCTTCAGATCCCGTTTGATAATGTCTCAGAAGGATCGGTAAAATCTTATTGGAAATCCATTAGGTCCAAGGGCTTTGTCAGGATCCAAGCTCCAAACTGCTTTGGCTATTTCTTCTTCTGTTATATCCTTGACTAATTGATTGTTTTCATGCTCTGAAACTACACTTGGGATATTGGCATGCATGTCAATAACATCTACATTTGTTTCTTCATTGTTTGGTTGTTGATATAAATTGTTGAAGTGGTGAAAGGCCTCCTCTTTGACTTGTTCAAAGGTGTCAAGTTGTTGCCCTGTATTTGAGGTAATGGAGGTGACTGTGTTTTTTTTTCCTTCGTGATTGAGCTTGCTTGTGGAAGAAGGAAGTATTTGAATCGCCCGCTTTTATCTAGAGGCTTCTGGATTTCATCCGCCAATGTTCTTCTTCTCTGTGCAAGGTGTGTTGAAGGTGTTGTTGTGCTTCTTTTTCTTGATTCAACAACGTTTCTGTAACCATTTGTTTTTCGATATGTAGCTAAACTTTCTTGAGTTGTTCTATTTTTTCTTACTTTTCTTGTTGAGGTGGAATGAACTAGTTTTTCACCCATTCTTTGAGAGTTTGTTTGACTGCTTTGAGCTTTCTTTCCCAAATATAATTCGGGGATCCAAAGAAGAGGGCGATCCACACATTTTTAACTAGAGGAGGGACGGTTGGGTTTTCCAACCAAAGGTGGTTGAAACAAAACATGAGAGGGACGGCTGGGTTTTCCAACCAAAGGTGGTTGAAAAAAAATGGGAGAGGGATGAAGTTTTGAGGAATCCAGACAGAGAGAGAGATTGGTTTATGATCTGAGACTGGGAAAGGGAGGATGAGAGAGGAAATGACATAGGGGGGGAGAAGGAGGTTACTGTTGATGAGAAAACGGTCAAGGCGGGCTGCTATATGGCTAAGGCCAGAGCGTCTATTGTTCCATGTGTACTTTCCATTTGAGGGTTTGATGTTTTACATATCCCAATATGATATGAGGTCGGTAAGATTTTCAGAGAAAGGGTCTTTGATTTTACCATCCCCCTTTTTTCCCCCTGGGCTGAGATGGGTATTGAAGTCTCCCCAAATTATGCAGGTGGAGATATCTATGGAGTTTATGAGCTCTGATAGGGAGTTCCAGGTAGCCATTTTGTCTTTATAGGAGTTGGGCATGTAGACCTTAACTACAAAGATGCTATTATTATTGTCCTTGTTTTTTAGTAATGTTAAAAGCCAGCTCTGAGTTTCCAGAGCTACCTCGGGAGTTCAGATTTTCTCGTCCCATAGAGTTGCAATGCTGCTAGAGGCTCCTTGAGAGCTAACAACGACCCTACCTTTAGCTTTAAAAATTTTCTTTGTTGCTTCTAGAAGAGATGCAGCATCCATTTTGGTTTCCTGGAGAAGAATAACTAAGGGATTGGCCATTTTGTTTAGATCTTTTAGAGCTTCAACTTTAGACTTGTTGCAGAAGCCCATGCAGTTCCAAGAGAGGAAAATCATTGATAGAGGGTGGAGGAAGCCCGAATGCGATAAGCCGGGTGATCTGATCCTTTGGTTCATGTTTTTCGTGTTGATGTGTATATGGATTTTTCTATAGTTTGTTGCTTTCCATGTGCCTTTTCTTTTGAGGTTGCTTCCTCTCTAACTTCCTTGTTTGTTCTTCAACTTGATTTTCTTGGCTTTTCTGGTGGGATTTCTCCTTCTTCTTTTTCTTGAGTATGGAGTGCTTGTGAGTGGGGGTCTTCATTTCCCTGCTGTGTTGATATTTACGTTCCCTCCTTGGAGGGATCGTCTTCATCTGACTCGACTGCTAAACCAACTAAGGTTGGCGCGGAGAGAGGAGGCAGATCCAGAACTATAATGGGGGGGGGATTTTTCTTTGAGGAGGATTTTCCAAGCGGATCAAAGGGGTTATGGATGGGTGGGGTGGGGAGATTGGAGGGAAAGGAGGGGTATTTTTTGGGAGGGGATTTTGGAGGGGGGTTTTGATGTGAGGACTATGGGATGGGTGGGGGACCAGAGGGCCCAGGTCAGGAGCCAAATCCTTTGTTGCTAGTTACTTTCTTCTGGACTTACTGTCATCCATATTCCTAGTGTGTTGCATCAACTTCTGGAGATTGCTTGTTATTGGGGAAGTTCTTTGCAAAATGTCCATATTCGTGACAAGACTTACATTTGAACGGAAGGTGCTCATAGTCTAGTTTCTGTATGCGGGTCTAATTATCTAGCTTTAGTTTGATTGCTTCTGGAAGCCCTTTTTCTAGATCTACTTCCACACAGATCCTAGCACAAGAATACAGGCTAGATTTAGGTTATGCCCTATTGATGAATTTTCCCAAGGTATCTCCTATAATTTTTAAGACTTCATCACCCCAACAATGGAAAGGCATATGGGGGAGTCTTACCCATACTATCACGACAACGGGTATATCATTTTTTGGGTCAAAATTCAACGTTCATTTGTTTAAGTATAACCCTCTTGGGTCGAAGAAGTAGGGGCCATTTCTGAAAATGAGTTCTTTATCTGATTTAAGCTCAAAGTAAAAGATATGGAAACCCTTACCATAGAAGAAGTGATTCATGCGTCCTTGGACCAAGGGATGCCAGTTCCTCTCAATACAGATATCTATTTGTCGAGGTGACAGCCATAATCCCATGAACTGGCCTACAAGCGCTCTGGAAGCGAAGGAGAGGGCCTTTCTTCTCGCGGAGATGTAGGGAATTGAAACTTCTGGAATCTAGTCAAGTTTCTTTACAAACAGAGATGAGCCGAAGTGCGGAGGGGGGGAACTAAGCGATCCCACGAGAGCCTTGAAGGAAACAACCTCGTCGAGGAAATATAGGGGGGAGGGATCCGGATCTGGAACCGCCGAGGCCATGAGGACCGAGAGTAGAGAGATGACGGTGGAGGGCTAGGGTTGCAGAGCTCGCGGGGGATGAAAATCAATTTTTGTTCGTGTTGAAACTTAGTATTACCTCGTAGAGGACACTCCAGAATGACAACAATATTAAAAATAGTATTACATCTAAATTTAAGGAGAAATTGTGTTGCAATAAATAATTAGATGATAAAATAAAATTAAGATACTGTAAGGAGATGATCGACCATAACCTAGAAGATCAAAAAGATCTCTCTATTTCGACTTAGTATAAAAAATAAAATCAACATTGTTAAAATAAGAACAAACTTGCATGACCTCCATAATGAAATAAGGCATTGGACAATTCATAAAACATCATGGGTCAAAAGAATTTGTCATCTTTGTAACACTAAGAGGGTTAAAGATGAAAATCATTGTTTTAGAATGTCCTTCCTACAGCCACATTAGATCACAATTTCAAAATGTTTGTTACAATACCGACCTTCCTAACCTTTTAAGTTATTAAAACTATGGTGATTTAGCAACACTTATCTTAAAGTTTTCCAAGCACAAAAATAAAATTCTAAAGCAAACCAAGTAATTTCTTGCCTTTCTTAAGGTCCAATAAACCATATTTGGTCTCAATGGGCATCAAATATCATCATAATATATGATGCACTATAAGAAACAACCAAACCCAAAAATTTGCTATGCAAACTTTTATAATGCAACATGCATTGAGCCATCTCAAGCAAGGTTCTATTCATTCTCTTAGCTACCCTATTTTTTTGATGGGTTGTTCTTTGGATTTTAATACCACACTTCTCACAAAATGATTCAAATGCATAATTGTGGAATTCACCCCCTCTATCAGTTCTCAAGGCACAAATTCATGCTTGACTAGTTCTTTCAATAAAATAAACCCACACTCTTCTACTATAATCATTATTGAAAGCTAATAGATACTTGGCACAATAAAGTGATAGATAATGCATTGGTTCACATAGATTAATATGAGCTACTAGGTATGTCTAGCTCTCCATGCTTTTCCTCAAGGAAAATGATCTTGACATAGATTACTACGAATGAGCTACAAGGTATGTCTAGCTCTCCATGCTTTTCCTAAAGGAAAAGGATATGGATGATTCTTCCCTAAAACACAACCTTCCCAAACTCTTTTTGAAGCTAAGATTTATGTTAAGCCTCTAACCATCTTGTTAGCTATCATCTCTTGCAATTCTATAATTTAATTTCCCAAGTCTATGATGTTGCAATTTGACATATAATCCATATGAGCAATCAAAGCATTGGATGCTATATAACCATCAACATGTTATACTGCCACCAACAAAAGAAACAAGCTTAAAGAGGCCAACGTTATGATTAATGGCACCTATAGAAATAATTTTATTAGGGATTGTTCTTTTTTCTAATAATGACTCAATCTGTTCAAGCAACAAATTCATAGCCAACTTGAACACATTGATACATTGATATAAGATTGACCCCTAATCCTTTCACTAACAAAACATTTCTCAAAAATCCATTTTTGAAATCAATAGATACAATGCCCAAAACATCTAATTTTACTTTATTTCCTACAGTAATTTCTTGGATAATCTCTTTTCCTTAGAAAAATCAACCAACAATGATCTATCACCTATCATGTAAAATATAGTATATCATGTTTTTAATATATTATGCATATTGGTATTATTAGTGTTCATATAAATTTTTTTATTTTTATTTTCGGATAAAGATGTTCATCAATTTATTGTAATTAGAAATAAAAGATATCCTATCATGTTTGATTTTAATATATACTATTGATTGGTATTATTAGTCAATATAAACATATTTAAAATAATTATGGGTAAATTAAGTAAATTTGCAACGTTATGTCGATTTTATATGACACTGCAACTTCACATTTAAGCTGTCAATTTGTTTCTTATCTTGATTTAATTTACTATGATGCAACGCTTTTAATTTAATTTAATATGAGATATCGCCTTAAATGTGTGTGTTTTCACATTTAAGCTGTCAATTTGTTTCTTATCTTGATTTAATTTACTATGATGCAACGATTTTAATTTAATTTGATAGGAGATATTGCCTTAAATGTGTGCTTTTTTTATTTGTGGTTGCAATGAGCAATCTGCAAGAGACTAAAGAATGGAGTCGAATTTGCAAACCAGAAATTCAACCAAGGCTTTCATGTGCAGGTACATGATATGACTCTGTTGACTTCATCTTTTTCGTGGCCATCGAAAGAGGAAATATGAGCAAAATGTTATGCCGGATGGAAGAGTCTATGTAAAGCAAGCCTTGCGTAAAAAGGGTTAAGTGGAAAAATATAACCTTAATAATGGTTTTGGCTATGTGGAACTACTCACCTTAGCACCAGTTGCTACCTATCGCCAACTATTTGATATGATTATTTTATTGGGTAAAAAGATAGGCTAAGGTTTTAGAAATTTAAAATTGCTCTTATATATTGATATAATATTTTCAGACTAGATACACAAAGGTAGGATTATGAAAATAAACATATTTTTGTACTTCTCTCCCTCCAAACATAGAGGTAAATACCTCGAACTAAAACTGAGACTAATAAAAACAAAATAACATCCCACAAGATACCCATGAATCTGTCTACAATGGTATACAGATAGATCAATGGCCTTCCATCATTCTTATCGCTAAAAAGGTAAAAACGATGAAACTCACAAACATTTGATCCGATGAATTTTACATCAAAGGAGATTCAAGACCAGAGTGGGGCCCTCATGCCCCTCTTCCCATTGGTTGTAGAAGATTTTTCCTTCTTGGTTTTGTAAGGCCCTCTTGGATAACTCATCAACCTGCTTATTGTAATCTTTGTAAATGTGTGTGAAACATAATGGCATGTAAACTTTGCAGAGTTCTTTGATCGTGTCTT
Organism: Picea glauca; assembly: GCA_000966675.3. NCBI lineage: Eukaryota > Viridiplantae > Streptophyta > Pinopsida > Pinales > Pinaceae > Picea > Picea glauca. The sequence continues at coordinate 24,352 of JZKD02S1791241.1, read as the reverse complement.
TCCAACACTCCAGTGTAATTACCTGCAAATTACCTTTTTGATTTATCCAATCAATGATAATCCTGGAGTCCCCAAATACTTGTAGATCTAGGATATGTAGACGTGAAGAAAGTGTTAATAAATCCCAAAATCCCAGAAGCTCAGCCCTGGTGTTGGTACCCGTCCCACAATTGAAGGTCCACTTAAAAAAAGTATGCTCGTTGATCCTGAGAACACCTCCTGCTCCACTTTGATGACCATGTAATTGTGTTGCTCTGTCAAACCAACATGCTGGTATTCCCTCTTTTAAAATCGAGGGTGAGCGCCTGGGAACAATTGAGTGTTGTAAAGCCCTGGAACTGCCTAAGCATCCAAGCGTCCTGTGTAAAATCGAGTGGATAGAGGAACTACCACTCTCAAAAATGACTTTATTACATTCCAGCCACAAGTGCCAACAAATGGGAGAAGGCAGTGAAGGATGGATTGGGCACTATATTAACCAAACTTTGAAGCAAGAACTCAAATTGGATCACGTCCAAGTTGTCTTTAAACTAAAAAATTTATAAATCCCAGTCCATACCTGTTGAGTGAAATTGCAATGAACCATCAGGTGCAAAGTTGTCTCAGGATTTTGTAAGCATAGGTAGAAAATGCTTGGTCCAGACCAACCTCTTCTTTGTAAATTATCCCAGGTAAGGATTTTGTATTCTAATAATAACCAAGTGAACAATTTAATTTTGGGAGCAAGATCCCAGTCCCAAAGTTTACGCCGCCATCCACAAATGTTTGGGGACCAAAGTTTGGATGCAAGAGCATTGTAGACATTTCTAGCTATGAGGTTGTTTGATCCATCTCCCCCGGTCCATCTAAGAATATATTGTCTATCCTTCAACTGAATACCTGAGTAAATCAAAGCCCTGCAATAAAGACTCCATTCAGTTGATTGAACACCAGTGAGTCCAAGCTCTTCACTAGACTTCCACTGAGCCAAAACCGCTCTTGATCTTCCCACACCTCTGGACTGATAAGGAAAGTAGATATTTCGTTGCTTTAAAGATGTGATGAGCTCGGGTGAGAGTAGTGAGTTTAATCCCAATCCCAGGATCTCATCCTCACCAACAATTACAGAATGACCTGAACCTGGTCTCCAGCTCAGCCAGTGAGTAATTAAATCCAATGATTTGACCATATTTCTCCAGGTGTGTGAGGCATTATGAGTCCTATGTATGGCAGTTCTCAACCAAGTTACCACCAAGCTAAATGGAAGATATTTGTCCTTTATAGCTTATGCCAAATGTCACCCTTCATCAAAACATGCCACAGGGTGTTTGTCGCCAGTGATCTGATGTAAGTTCCTGACACCCCAACCTCCATAGGACTTAGTTTTTGCAATGATCTCCCACTTGCATAGATGTATGTGCTCCCTTGCCCCACTACCCGACCATAAGAAATTGAACATCAATTGCCTAATCATATTAAGGACATACGTAGGAATAATGGCCACTACCAACCAATATACTGGTAGGCTCTCAAGCACCACCTTTAGAAGTACAAGTCATCCTCCTAAAGTGAGCCAACGATTACACCAGAGGCCGATCCTTTTCTCAAACTTAGCAATAAGCCAATGCCAATATTCAACCTTGTAATTTGCAGGTTTGAGATAAAAGTCGAGGTACCTAAAATCTGTAGATAAATCTGCAAATTTGTAGGGGAAGATTTCCTTGTATGAGACTAATTCCTCCTGTTGAGCCCTTGAAAAATGTAAGGTTGACTTGTGTGGGTTCACAATCAGACTCGAATCCCGACAAAAAGTAGACATAATGGAATCGATCTCCTTCCATTCTTGAACATAAGGACTGGTCATGATAAGGAGATCGTCCACAAAAAATAAATTGAGAATCTTAATCAACCTAGAAACCTTGACTCCCGAAAGATTCCTTTTAGACTGTGCCTTCTTGAGGAGTAGTCCAAGTCCTTCCATTACTAAAATAAAGAGCAGTGAAGATAAAGGACAACCTTGTCTTAATCCTCTTTCACTCTGGAAGAAAGGCGTAGTCCCGCTATTAATCAAGACTGCAAAAGATGTTGAAGTAACACAACTCAATCATAAGTCCAAATCCCGATTGGAGAAGAGTCATCCACAGAAAATCCCAATTTACACAGTGGTAATCCAGAAAGAGACCGGGAAAGTATCGATTTAATCTTGGTTGCAATGAGTTTTGCAATGATTTTATAAATCAAATTACAAAGGGCTATGAGTCTGAAGTCACCAAATGAAGAGGGCCTATTAACTTTTGGAATGAAAACTAGGAAGGTCGAGTTTAGAGACCCATTCAAAGCTCCACATCTCTTGGATTCCTCCACCGCCTCAAGAAGGTCGTCCCCTACTAAATCAAAGAAAGATAAAATGAATTCTATCGTCCACCCATCTGGGCCCGAACTCTTGTCCTTGGCAAAGCCCTTAAGGACAGCTAGAATTTCCACTTTGGTACAAGGTTTTTCAAGTAATTGACAGTCCACCTCTTCGACTATGTGTGGGTACAATCGGATTGTGCTTACTTGCTCGATAATTGTGTTCTTCCCCGTGTCTATGTAGAAATCTTTGAAGTGTCTAACCGCTTCAGTAGCAAGGGCCTCCTATCCTGTGTGACAATGGTCATTATCATCCTGGATCTCCCAAATGGTTTTCCAATTTCCCCTGTGACTAGCGAAATGATAAAAAAAATTGTAGTTTGGTCTCCATTCTGCAGCCAAATCGCTCTGGTCTTTTGTCTCCACATTTCCTCTTCCGCCTGTAGGAGCTTGGTATGTTCTTCCTCTAACTTTTTTATATGAAGGTTTGCATCAGTCGTGACCAACCCTTGAGCTTTTTCTAACTTTTTTATATGAAGGTTTGCATTAGTCGTGACCAACCCTTGAGCTTTTTCCTGATAGTATGTCTCTAATTCACTTACATCCGATTCAAAAATGGGAAAGAAACATGATATCAACGTCATAATAAAGCTATTCAAACTCAAGAAGATGAAACGTTTTCATTATCATTATTTTTTTCTGTTTTGCTATTGGTTCTATGGTTGGGACTGGGCCTGTAGATATATCTTTGCATCCGGATATGGGATTGAAAGTACAGGTACTGTAGCAGGATCTGCCTATTCTCGCGCAAGCGATGATGCTTATAAAATATAATATAGATTTTGAAACTATCCTCAATTTAATAATTTTTTAAGATAATAAATTGATTATTAAAATGAATAATTTAGTTTTTAATTTTATTTTGAAAATAATATTATTTTAAATTAATTTTATATATTTTTATAAATATAGTATAGATTTTGAAATTATATTAATTTTTTTAAAAAAATTGGATAATAAATGGATTATTAAAATGAATAATTTAATTTTAAAATAATGTCATATTTTTATAAATATAGTATAGATTTTGAAATTATATTATTTTTTTAATTTTTTTTATATAATAAATGGATTATTAAAATGAATAATTTAATTTTAAAATAATATGTCATTTTAAATTAATTATAAAATTAAAGACAATATATCTTGTCTTTATCCTAGTGATAAAAGCAAGTTTTTTCATTAAAAGCATTGCTATGATTAAGTATCTAGTGTATAAATAAGAACAAGATAAATAATATGGAAGACAATAATATGGAAAACAAGAGGCTTCCTCAAGATTCAATGAAAATCACTTGTCACTCAAGCAAGCAAGGTTGACATAAAATGCAAGTCTTGGCTAAAAATGACACTTTGCAAGATAATAATAATATTAAAAATATTATTGTATTTATATTTAAAAAGAAATTGTGGTGGGATAAAAAATTAGATAACAAAATAAAATTAAGATATTATAAAGAGGCGATCAATCATAATTTATAAAAGTAAAAGTATTTCTACATTTTAGCTAACTTAAAACAGAAAATCAACATTGTTAAAATAAGAACAAAGTTTTAGAAATTTTTCACTAAGTATACTCCCACATCATATCACAATTTCAAATGTGTTACCATATTGGTCTTTTTAACCTTTTAACTCATCAAAACTATAATAAATTAAAAATGCTT
>JZKD02S1791230.1:23697-54811 GCA_000966675.3 Picea glauca | reverse complement strand
GATCTGTCTGCTGAGAATTCTAATATTTCGATGTAACGATCCATTCTAACCTAGCAAATCAGAAACCCTAATAAATTTAGCGTGTTTCTTTTCCATGCTTTAAAAAGTCCTTGTAAAGATTGTAACCATTAATAATGCTGGGAATCCCAAATTATTTCAGTGCACAATTACACCAGTTTATCCACATTATTTATCTCCTTTCATTTATACATAAAATACTAAAAAATACAATCAAAGAATCATAATCTGAAGCATGAACACAAAGAAAAGAAGGATCTACATTTTTTTATTCGAGATGAAGACGTTTTACAGTCAGGTACAGTTGTTGTCCCGTCATTGCTGCCGCCACTAGGGTTATGGCCTAGGGCATAAGTTCAGGAGGCTAATAAACAGTCTGCTGGGCAGCAGACAAGGCAGGTGGTTTGTAGGTCGTTCAATTTGAAAGCGATTCAAATCCAACAGCCTACAAATCACCTGCAACAGCATTGAATGCTGCATAGTAAACTGTTGAATGCTGAGCAATAGATTGGATATTGGCCGGCTGAAGCCCTAAGCCAGAACCCTAGATTTAACTTTACACCAGTACCCAATTTTTATGGCACATTCTAATTCGGCGTTGTCTAAACCGCTAAAATGTCATGTTTTCGTTGGGACTCAGCACATAAAAGAATTTGTAATGTGTAAGCACAACAATTTGTTATTCAGATTGCAATTCAAAGATTACAAAAACTTGTAGATCACATATGAATGAATAAGGTTGTAACTTTTTTCTATGATCAAATTTGAGACTTTGAATTCCAACTCAAAAAAATAAAAATACTCTTGAAAAGTGGAAAAACCACCTAAATATCTCAACCAAATTAACATTCTACTTCTATTCAGAGATTTTAAAACCTTTATATCACATCTCTGAATGAACGAAATAGCAATTTCACTGATAAAATTGCAAATTCTAAATTACAACCAACAAAAACTCTTTGTCGCGGGACCAGGCTTCCACTTGTGCCTCCATTAATGATAAATCTGAATACTCTTTGTTCGCTGAAACTCCACAAGTTGGCGTGATTGGTGTATATGGAATGGGCGGCGTTGGAAAGACATCGTTGCTCAAAATAGTCTACAATACAACACTTACAAGGTCAGTGATGTATGCATGATATTGTGATTTGGCTCACAGTTTCTCAAAATTGTTCAGGGAATCAACTTAGATATGAATGAAATTTTTTACTCTGTAAACTGAATTTCATCCATCTCTATGTTATTTTTCCCTCAACAAACTTGAGAGACTATCACCAAATCACATTATTAGACGCATCAATCACTTGTAGTTAATGTAGATAATATCAATCAATAAGATTTTTCCAACGGGGCCACTCCATACACACCAATCATGCGAACTTGTAGAGTTTCCACGAACGAGAGTTGCCACTAGTTGAAAAAAGACTTCCGTTTCTTGTAGCTGGGCAGATGAGACAATCTGGTGAAAAGTCTCTTTGAACGTCTCCAAAGGGGCGATCACATCTTTTGTTCCATGAAATTTAGGGATTACAGTGGGGGTGTTCGACAAGGATTTTTTAAAGTTTTAGATCAAGGCTAATGGTTTGAACATTGGATTGGTGGTAGGAGGTAGATTGGTGGTAGGAGGCCTGATTTGAGGATTTGGATCGCTCTCAAAATAGATACCCATCCACATAAATGTTGGAGGCAGAAGGCCTTGACTTGGAAGTTGGGGTTGATCACAAAATAGGGAAAAGGAGAAAGCTAATCAAGCAAAGAGAGGACCCAATTGCCAAATCCATTGAAGGGACTTTGACAAGAGTTTGAACAAGTTCACAAGTAGGATTTCAAAGTTCAAGAGAAAGGGGTTGATATGATTCCCAATTTAATAGTCGATCTTGTTTCATAAATTGGGAAGGACTATGATTACTAAAATGAACGAATGACTTGATTAGTAAGTCATAGTCTATTTATGTGTTAGGGAGAACTTCAAGAAGAAAGTTAAAAAGGTTAAGTGGGAAGGCCCCATAAAAACGTTGAACTTTGGCTTTAAAATGAACAAAAAATTGAATTTGAACTTTGAATAGATGGGACCTCAACTAGGAAATATGGGTCGATTTCCAAATCAAGAAGGAACTTAGCAACCAAGAAAGAAAAAGGTGCCTGATTTGACAATCAAACCCGATATGAAAATCAGAGGAAAGTTATAAAGGTGAAGGAGAAAATGTTCAAAAGTGTTCAAACTTTGACTTAAAAAATGAAAAGCTTGAAATGAAACTTTTAACAATTAGGGATGTGCTTGGCAATGAAAGGAAGGAACTTCTATTGCAATGTAACCATAGTCAACCATGGTTACCCATGATAATGTAGCAGTGATCAAGATTTTATGAGTAGAACGAAATGAATACAGATTATTAAAATATGCTTAACAAAATAACAGAGATACAATAAAACTGATTTTCTATTCAATAAAGAAATAAGATGAAACAGTAAAATGCAGCAGAAAACAAGCTTGTTGGAATGATGACAACTTATCTCGGAGAAGAGATGTGATGACTATGCTCATTCGCAAGAAGATGGTTACAATGAGGCTCTGAAGGCCTTTTACAATAAACAGGAATGTCAAAAACCCTAGACATCGAAAAACCTAACCCTATGAGATGAAGCGCCAAAAGTCATGTGGGCCCCGTTTGGGTAAGTTAGTATATCAAATTCCCGGGGTCGTAACTTTTGCATACGATCTCCATTTTAGGCGCATGATAGGCCGTTGGAAAGGTCTAACCGAGAAGACCAATTTTTGAGTGGCCCAAGTCAATGCCTTTGATAGTCACTTGGGCCCCAAATCCCAAAAAATGTTGTTTAGGGCCCCAAAACGGCCCTGAATGTTTGGAACTCGAAAAACTGTTGAAAAACTGCCAAGGTGGAAAATTGTTTTTTGAGCTAGTGCAATAGGTGGGTAGCCACTGATATCCACCTGGATCAATCCTCCCTCCTTAGGAATCAATGGTCTCCATTGTGTTGAGTTCCCCCATCAGATGAGGAAATTTTTGTTGAATTTGGCTCCGAGTGAGCCACTTGCCTTGGTGCAGGAGCTGCCCTGCTTGGATGACTCGCTAAAGATAGATCCTTTGTTGTCGAGTGCTCTTGATTTATGTGTCCAAAATTTGATCACTAGATGTCTGTTGCATGCAGTCAGGGTTGAGCTATGTTCATGTCAACTGTTCTGCTATCTCTGAGGTGTCCAATAATGGTGGGAAATATGGCTGAATGAGAGCCATGTTAAAGACTGGATGCAGACCAAGGAAGGGGGGAATGTTGAGATTAAAAGCGTTTCCACCCATGACCTTGGTGATGGTGTACGACCCATAACGGAGTGGGTGAAGCTGCCTATGGGGCCCTGTAATGCATTCTTTCTGCAAATGCAACCAAACTTTGTCTTCCACCTGAAACTTATGTGGCACTCGATGTTGATCATGGCATTGTTTGTACTTGGAATTAGACTTCTCTAGAATATCCTGAACCGGTTGGCAGATGTGCTGGATCCACTCAATGAACCAGGTGGATTTATTAGCTTCTGGTGGAGCAAGGGATGAGTCGGTCGAGGTGGTCGCTAGGGGTAGTGCAACATCCATGGAGCCCAATGGTTGAAATCCCAACCCCACCTGAAAGGGGTTGTGACCAATTGATATATGCAGGGCTCTGTTGTAGCTATGTTGGACATAGGGAAGACTCTCATCCCATGTGTGTGAGTGTTTTTAATTGTACATGCGCAGGATATGTACGACCATCCAATTGATGACCTTAGTTTGGCCATCTATCTGGGGGTGGATTTGGTGAGCTTGGTATCCAGCAGTGACCAAAGGCTCGACTAGAATGAGATGAGGAACCAACTATAACGGTCTGAGATAATGGGTTTTGGGATCCCAAAATGTACCCATACTTGTTCAAAGAAGAGCTTGGCAATGGCTCCTGATGTGATGTTCTTCTTGTAGGCGACTAGAATCACCATATTGGAAAAACGATCAACAACCACAAAAACACAGTCATTTCCCCTCTTGGTGGATGAGAGGTCCAACATGTAGTCCATTGAGATGGATTCCCATGGCCTGTTAGGAGTAGGCAGAGGGGTGTATAGGCCTTGTTTCTTAGTTTTCAGTTTGGAAATAATGTAGGCGGTGCTGGACTTGATATACTTGTCGACATCCTGTCGAACTTTTGGCCAATAAAAGTGTTTCTGCAACACTGCCACTGTATTTTTGATGCAAAAGTGCCCTACCACCCAACTATAGTGAGCTTCCCAAATCATCTTTATGTGCTCGCTTGATGGAATGCATAGATGGCCCAGACGACACAACAACCCATCCTGAAGATGGAAATTAGCAACCAGTGAGTTGTTGCCCAACATTTGGTAGGTGGTGGAGAAGTCACGGTTTGTCTTTTAGAGGTGGGGCCATCCGGAGGTCTCATAATCACAAGAGTCTAGCATAGTGGTGAGTGTCCCGACTGTAGGTTGGCTGAGGCAATTAGCAACTCGATTGGTACTTCTTGTTTTATACTTGATGTTGAGGTGGAACTGCTATAAGTATGTTGACCACTTCTAATGGCGGTCATTCTGCAATTTTCCTTAGGTATGCATGAACTGTAGTGGCTTGTGATCAGTGTTGATGATTGTCTCCTTCCCAAGAATGTAATGCCTCCACTGGCGGAAGGTTTGCACAATGGAGTACATTTATTTGTCATAAGTAGGGTACTTACGGACAACATATGATAGTGTCTCACTATGATATGCCACGGGGTGGCCGTGTTGAGTGAGAACGACGCCCACATCATAGTTTGAAGGATCTGTCTCGATCTCAAAGGGATGTTGCAGGTCCGGTAATGAAAGTACCGGGGATGAGCGTAGATGCTTCTTCAAGTCATCGAAGGCTTGTTGTTGGGGTAGGCCCCACACAATTTTTTCCTTACCGCCACCCTTGGTTACTTGGCTGAGGGCCCATGTGACATGAGATAATCCCATCACGAACCTGCGATAGAAATTGGCGAGGCCTAAGAAGCTTTGAAGTTTAGTGAGTGTGGTTGGGGATGGCCAGTCATGATTGACCTGGATCTTGGATGGATCCACATGCTGATCAACAATGTAGCCTAAGTAATGGACCATATCCATGTCGAAGGAGCATTTTGCCAAGTTTGCATATAGTTTGTGTTGTTACAGGGTGTGCAGAACTTGTTGAATATGCTGCAATTGTTCCGCCAAAGACTTGTTGTAGATGAGGAAGTCATCCAGATACACCACTACAAAAGTATTGGTGAAAGTTCGTAGGATATCATCCATCATCCTCATAAAAATTACTAGAGCATTTGTCAAACCAAAGGGCATGACCAACCATTAAAAAATACCTTCTTTTGACTTGAAGGCAATCTTCCATACATCTGTCTGTTCTATTGGGACCTGGTGGTAGCCAGACTTCATATCAATGTTACTAAAGTATTTGTCCCCCAAGAGTTGATCAAGGAGGTCGTCGATTCAGGGAATTAGGTACTGGTTTGATATTGTGATTTTATTCAGGGCCCGATAATCAATGCAGAGTTGCCAGGTCCCATCTTTCTTCTACACCAGCACGATTGGGCTCCCACAAGGTGATGAGCTGGGATGAATGTTCCCCTTGTGGAGCATTTCTTGGGGTTTCCTCTTGATCTCCTTGTTTTCTAATAGAGACCAGTGGTAGATTGGCCCATTGGGTAGCGGTGCGCCTTGGGTCAGATCGATGGGATGCTTGACCTGGAAGTGAAGAGGTATCCTGGTAGGAGAGGGAAAGATATCTGAGTATTCTTCCATGACCTTATCCACTTTCTTTTGTTGTGTGGAGAGATCGACCGCGAAGGCCTTAGATGTGGTTGCAATCTTTCACTCACTCTGAGAGTGAATCATGAAAAAGACAAATTTCTCGGTCTGAGAGATGACCTTCCTGCATTACTTGGCAGAGAACAAAGAAATAGCACTAGGAGGGACTGCCTCAGGTATCCTGTATAATTTCCTGTTCAAAGTAATAATAACACTACGAGGCCTAGACTCATATACAACATGACGTTTCCATAAATAAGGTTGGCCCAAAAGAAAATTACAAACTTCGAGAGGAGCAACATCACACAATACCTCATCCTTGAAGGGCTTGATGTCGTACAACAATCAACACTATTGGCTGACATGGAGATTGCTTCCCTGGTAGAGCCATCCAATGGTGTAGGGTTGTGGGTGCGACGTTGTCCAAAGGGCCAACCGCTTGAGAACCTATGCTGAGATGAGGTTCTTCTGGCTACTTCCATCAACGATGAAGTGTAGCAGGGTGCCTTTTACCCACATCTGTGAATGGAAGAGGTGCTCTTATTCTTTCGGCTCGTCTAGTTCATGAGGCTAGAGCTTGGTGGTAGCAATAGTGGCATTGGGTTTCGTGTCAATGATCAGTCTTCCCCTTTATGTTTCTGACTCATATTCATAACCCGCATCTAATTCAAAGGCTTTCAGTTCGGCCACCAGGGACTGCTTTGAGCGACGATCAACAGTGTTTTGCCAAGGGCTCTTATGGAAGTCGCACCACTTCCCGATATCTTTCTTTATCTTTTGGGTGTCCTTCTTTGCTTGCGGNGATCTGTCTGCTGAGAATTCTAATATTTCGATGTAACGATCCATTCTAACCTAGCAAATCAGAAACCCTAATAAATTTAGCGTGTTTCTTTTCCATGCTTTAAAAAGTCCTTGTAAAGATTGTAACCATTAATAATGCTGGGAATCCCAAATTATTTCAGTGCACAATTACACCAGTTTATCCACATTATTTATCTCCTTTCATTTATACATAAAATACTAAAAAATACAATCAAAGAATCATAATCTGAAGCATGAACACAAAGAAAAGAAGGATCTACATTTTTTTATTCGAGATGAAGACGTTTTACAGTCAGGTACAGTTGTTGTCCCGTCATTGCTGCCGCCACTAGGGTTATGGCCTAGGGCATAAGTTCAGGAGGCTAATAAACAGTCTGCTGGGCAGCAGACAAGGCAGGTGGTTTGTAGGTCGTTCAATTTGAAAGCGATTCAAATCCAACAGCCTACAAATCACCTGCAACAGCATTGAATGCTGCATAGTAAACTGTTGAATGCTGAGCAATAGATTGGATATTGGCCGGCTGAAGCCCTAAGCCAGAACCCTAGATTTAACTTTACACCAGTACCCAATTTTTATGGCACATTCTAATTCGGCGTTGTCTAAACCGCTAAAATGTCATGTTTTCGTTGGGACTCAGCACATAAAAGAATTTGTAATGTGTAAGCACAACAATTTGTTATTCAGATTGCAATTCAAAGATTACAAAAACTTGTAGATCACATATGAATGAATAAGGTTGTAACTTTTTTCTATGATCAAATTTGAGACTTTGAATTCCAACTCAAAAAAATAAAAATACTCTTGAAAAGTGGAAAAACCACCTAAATATCTCAACCAAATTAACATTCTACTTCTATTCAGAGATTTTAAAACCTTTATATCACATCTCTGAATGAACGAAATAGCAATTTCACTGATAAAATTGCAAATTCTAAATTACAACCAACAAAAACTCTTTGTCGCGGGACCAGGCTTCCACTTGTGCCTCCATTAATGATAAATCTGAATACTCTTTGTTCGCTGAAACTCCACAAGTTGGCGTGATTGGTGTATATGGAATGGGCGGCGTTGGAAAGACATCGTTGCTCAAAATAGTCTACAATACAACACTTACAAGGTCAGTGATGTATGCATGATATTGTGATTTGGCTCACAGTTTCTCAAAATTGTTCAGGGAATCAACTTAGATATGAATGAAATTTTTTACTCTGTAAACTGAATTTCATCCATCTCTATGTTATTTTTCCCTCAACAAACTTGAGAGACTATCACCAAATCACATTATTAGACGCATCAATCACTTGTAGTTAATGTAGATAATATCAATCAATAAGATTTTTCCAACGGGGCCACTCCATACACACCAATCATGCGAACTTGTAGAGTTTCCACGAACGAGAGTTGCCACTAGTTGAAAAAAGACTTCCGTTTCTTGTAGCTGGGCAGATGAGACAATCTGGTGAAAAGTCTCTTTGAACGTCTCCAAAGGGGCGATCACATCTTTTGTTCCATGAAATTTAGGGATTACAGTGGGGGTGTTCGACAAGGATTTTTTAAAGTTTTAGATCAAGGCTAATGGTTTGAACATTGGATTGGTGGTAGGAGGTAGATTGGTGGTAGGAGGCCTGATTTGAGGATTTGGATCGCTCTCAAAATAGATACCCATCCACATAAATGTTGGAGGCAGAAGGCCTTGACTTGGAAGTTGGGGTTGATCACAAAATAGGGAAAAGGAGAAAGCTAATCAAGCAAAGAGAGGACCCAATTGCCAAATCCATTGAAGGGACTTTGACAAGAGTTTGAACAAGTTCACAAGTAGGATTTCAAAGTTCAAGAGAAAGGGGTTGATATGATTCCCAATTTAATAGTCGATCTTGTTTCATAAATTGGGAAGGACTATGATTACTAAAATGAACGAATGACTTGATTAGTAAGTCATAGTCTATTTATGTGTTAGGGAGAACTTCAAGAAGAAAGTTAAAAAGGTTAAGTGGGAAGGCCCCATAAAAACGTTGAACTTTGGCTTTAAAATGAACAAAAAATTGAATTTGAACTTTGAATAGATGGGACCTCAACTAGGAAATATGGGTCGATTTCCAAATCAAGAAGGAACTTAGCAACCAAGAAAGAAAAAGGTGCCTGATTTGACAATCAAACCCGATATGAAAATCAGAGGAAAGTTATAAAGGTGAAGGAGAAAATGTTCAAAAGTGTTCAAACTTTGACTTAAAAAATGAAAAGCTTGAAATGAAACTTTTAACAATTAGGGATGTGCTTGGCAATGAAAGGAAGGAACTTCTATTGCAATGTAACCATAGTCAACCATGGTTACCCATGATAATGTAGCAGTGATCAAGATTTTATGAGTAGAACGAAATGAATACAGATTATTAAAATATGCTTAACAAAATAACAGAGATACAATAAAACTGATTTTCTATTCAATAAAGAAATAAGATGAAACAGTAAAATGCAGCAGAAAACAAGCTTGTTGGAATGATGACAACTTATCTCGGAGAAGAGATGTGATGACTATGCTCATTCGCAAGAAGATGGTTACAATGAGGCTCTGAAGGCCTTTTACAATAAACAGGAATGTCAAAAACCCTAGACATCGAAAAACCTAACCCTATGAGATGAAGCGCCAAAAGTCATGTGGGCCCCGTTTGGGTAAGTTAGTATATCAAATTCCCGGGGTCGTAACTTTTGCATACGATCTCCATTTTAGGCGCATGATAGGCCGTTGGAAAGGTCTAACCGAGAAGACCAATTTTTGAGTGGCCCAAGTCAATGCCTTTGATAGTCACTTGGGCCCCAAATCCCAAAAAATGTTGTTTAGGGCCCCAAAACGGCCCTGAATGTTTGGAACTCGAAAAACTGTTGAAAAACTGCCAAGGTGGAAAATTGTTTTTTGAGCTAGTGCAATAGGTGGGTAGCCACTGATATCCACCTGGATCAATCCTCCCTCCTTAGGAATCAATGGTCTCCATTGTGTTGAGTTCCCCCATCAGATGAGGAAATTTTTGTTGAATTTGGCTCCGAGTGAGCCACTTGCCTTGGTGCAGGAGCTGCCCTGCTTGGATGACTCGCTAAAGATAGATCCTTTGTTGTCGAGTGCTCTTGATTTATGTGTCCAAAATTTGATCACTAGATGTCTGTTGCATGCAGTCAGGGTTGAGCTATGTTCATGTCAACTGTTCTGCTATCTCTGAGGTGTCCAATAATGGTGGGAAATATGGCTGAATGAGAGCCATGTTAAAGACTGGATGCAGACCAAGGAAGGGGGGAATGTTGAGATTAAAAGCGTTTCCACCCATGACCTTGGTGATGGTGTACGACCCATAACGGAGTGGGTGAAGCTGCCTATGGGGCCCTGTAATGCATTCTTTCTGCAAATGCAACCAAACTTTGTCTTCCACCTGAAACTTATGTGGCACTCGATGTTGATCATGGCATTGTTTGTACTTGGAATTAGACTTCTCTAGAATATCCTGAACCGGTTGGCAGATGTGCTGGATCCACTCAATGAACCAGGTGGATTTATTAGCTTCTGGTGGAGCAAGGGATGAGTCGGTCGAGGTGGTCGCTAGGGGTAGTGCAACATCCATGGAGCCCAATGGTTGAAATCCCAACCCCACCTGAAAGGGGTTGTGACCAATTGATATATGCAGGGCTCTGTTGTAGCTATGTTGGACATAGGGAAGACTCTCATCCCATGTGTGTGAGTGTTTTTAATTGTACATGCGCAGGATATGTACGACCATCCAATTGATGACCTTAGTTTGGCCATCTATCTGGGGGTGGATTTGGTGAGCTTGGTATCCAGCAGTGACCAAAGGCTCGACTAGAATGAGATGAGGAACCAACTATAACGGTCTGAGATAATGGGTTTTGGGATCCCAAAATGTACCCATACTTGTTCAAAGAAGAGCTTGGCAATGGCTCCTGATGTGATGTTCTTCTTGTAGGCGACTAGAATCACCATATTGGAAAAACGATCAACAACCACAAAAACACAGTCATTTCCCCTCTTGGTGGATGAGAGGTCCAACATGTAGTCCATTGAGATGGATTCCCATGGCCTGTTAGGAGTAGGCAGAGGGGTGTATAGGCCTTGTTTCTTAGTTTTCAGTTTGGAAATAATGTAGGCGGTGCTGGACTTGATATACTTGTCGACATCCTGTCGAACTTTTGGCCAATAAAAGTGTTTCTGCAACACTGCCACTGTATTTTTGATGCAAAAGTGCCCTACCACCCAACTATAGTGAGCTTCCCAAATCATCTTTATGTGCTCGCTTGATGGAATGCATAGATGGCCCAGACGACACAACAACCCATCCTGAAGATGGAAATTAGCAACCAGTGAGTTGTTGCCCAACATTTGGTAGGTGGTGGAGAAGTCACGGTTTGTCTTTTAGAGGTGGGGCCATCCGGAGGTCTCATAATCACAAGAGTCTAGCATAGTGGTGAGTGTCCCGACTGTAGGTTGGCTGAGGCAATTAGCAACTCGATTGGTACTTCTTGTTTTATACTTGATGTTGAGGTGGAACTGCTATAAGTATGTTGACCACTTCTAATGGCGGTCATTCTGCAATTTTCCTTAGGTATGCATGAACTGTAGTGGCTTGTGATCAGTGTTGATGATTGTCTCCTTCCCAAGAATGTAATGCCTCCACTGGCGGTAGGTTTGCACAATGGAGTACATTTATTTGTCATAAGTAGGGTACTTACGGACAACGTATGATAGTGTCTCACTATGATATGCCACGGGGTGGCCGTGTTGAGTGAGAACGACGCCCACATCATAGTTTGAAGGATCTGTCTCGATCTCCAAGGGATGTTGCAGGTCTGGTAATGAAAGTACCGGGGATGAGCGTAGATGCTTCTTCAAGTCATCGAAGGCTTGTTGTTGGGGTAGGCCCCACACAATTTTTTCCTTACCTCCACCCTTGGTTACTTGGATGAGGGCCCATGTGACATGAGATAATCCCATCACGAACCTACGATAGAAATTGGCGAGGCCTAAGAAGCTCTGAAGTTTAGTGAGTGTGGTTGGGGATGGCCAGTCATGATTGACCTGGATCTTGGATGGATCCACATGCTGATCAACAATGTAGCCTAAGTAATGGACCCTATCCATGTCGAAGGAGCATTTTTCCAAGTTTGCATATAGTTTGTGTTGTTGCAGGGTGTGCAGAACTTGTTGAATATGCTGCAATTGTTCCGCCAAAGACTTGTTGTAGATGAGGAAGTCATCCAGATACACCACTACACAAGTATTGGTGAAAGTTCGTAGGATATCATCCATCATCCTCATAAAAATTGCTAGAGCATTTGTCAAACCAAAGGGCACGACCAACCATTAAAAAATACCTTCTTTTGACTTGAAGGCAATCTTCCATACATCTGTATGTTCTATTGGGACCTGGTGGTAGCCAGACTTCAGATCAATCTTACTAAAGTATTTGTCCCCCAAGAGTTGATCAAGGAGGTCGTCGATTCAGGGAATTAGGTACTGGTTTGATATTGTGATTTTATTCAGGGCCCGATAATCAATGCAGAGTTGCCAGGTCCCATCTTTCTTCTACACCAGCACGATTGGGCTCCCACAAGGTGATGAGCTGGGATGAATGTTCCCCTTGTGGAGCATTTCTTGGGGTTTCCTCTTGATCTCCTTGTTTTCTAATAGAGACCAGTGGTAGATTGGCCCATTGGGTAGCGGTGCGCCTTGGGTCAGATCGATGGGATGCTTGACCTGGAAGTGAAGAGGTATCCTGGTAGGAGAGGGAAAGATATCTGAGTATTCTTCCATGACCTTATCCACTTTCTTTTGTTGTGTGGAGAGATCGACCGCGAAGGCCTTAGATGTGGTTGCAATCTTTCACTCACTCTGAGAGTGAATCATGAAAAAGACAAATTTCTCGGTCTGAGAGATGACCTTCCTGCATTACTTGGCAGAGAACAAAGAAATAGCACTAGGAGGGACTGCCTCAGGTATCCTGTATAATTTCCTGTTCAAAGTAATAATAACACTACGAGGCCTAGACTCATATACAACATGACGTTTCCATAAATAAGGTTGGCCCAAAAGAAAATTACAAACTTCGAGAGGAGCAACATCACACAATACCTCATCCTTGAAGGGCTTGATGTCGTACAACAATCAACACTATTGGCTGACATGGAGATTGCTTCCCTGGTAGAGCCATCCAATGGTGTAGGGTTGTGGGTGCGACGTTGTCCAAAGGGCCAACCGCTTGAGAACCTATGCTGAGATGAGGTTCTTCTGGCTACTTCCATCAACGATGAAGTGTAGCAGGGTGCCTTTTACCCACATCTGTGAATGGAAGAGGTGCTCTTATTCTTTCGGCTCGTCTAGTTCATGAGGCTAGAGCTTGGTGGTAGCAATAGTGGCATTGGGTTTCGTGTCAATGATCAGTCTTCCCCTTTATGTTTCTGACTCATATTCATAACCCGCATCTAATTCAAAGGCTTTCAGTTCGGCCACCAGGGACTGCTTTGAGCGACGATCAACAGTGTTTTGCCAAGGGCTCTTATGGAAGTCGCACCACTTCCCGATATCTTTCTTTATCTTTTGGGTGTCCTTCTTTGCTTGCGGTTTGAATTGCTTGTCATGATACTGTCCATATTTTCTCTGTCCTTTGTTCTATGGGTTGGGGCCACCCTTTGCTGGATTTTTCTATGCAGGGTTCCCAGGCTCAAATTGCCACGTCTTTTGTTTGAGCTTCTTCTCGATTTTGATGGCATATCGGGAGGCTGAGCCCAAGGACGAGGTGTCCAGAAATTTCATTTTGGTCTGGATGTATCTATGCAGAGCACCGCAATACTTGATCACCATATGTCACTCTAAATTTTTGATACCCAGCTTGGTGCGCAAAGTATGGAAGATATTTGTGAACTCTGGCACTACTTGGTCTCTTTCTTGCCGCAGTGTGGTCCATTTGGTATACAATTCGTCATAACTTATGACATGGTAGTATTGTTCCTTAATAACATCCCTCAAGGATTCCTAGGTGCCCGTGACTATAAATAATGTGGGTTCCTCTGTTTCCTTTTGCTCATAGAAAGTTTCCCACCAATCTTTGACATGGGAAACGACTTTGAGGAGAGGAAAAGTAATCTTTTATCTATTCAAAAAGTTATGGATAGAAAAATACCCTTCTAGTAGATTCAACCACTTGTCTACACCATCTGCGTCTATCTTACCTTCAAATATAAGAATATCGAAGTTAATTTGTACCTTGAAGGGGGCAACGCCTTCGCTTGAGGAAGATGCGTTGCCTGTTGGTAGCCATCGAAGGATTTGCGTGAAACTATCCATCATCTCGTTCCTCTGTTGTGTGAGGTATTCCTCAAGAAATTTTTTTAAAGGATCTCCTATCCCGTCATATTTCTTTTTTCCTGCCATGAGAGGTTGCTTGGGCATGCGAGAGCTTTTGTACTAAAGAGAAACAAGCTCGAGACCCTATTCTTTGTACCTTGACCTCATTGGGGACATGCATTAAGACAACAAGGAGCAGACCGCTCTGATACCACTGATCCAGATTTTATGAGAAAAACGAAATGAATACAAATTATTAAAGTATTCTTAACAAAATAACAGAGATACAATAAATCTATTTTTCTATTCAATAAGGAAATAATTTGAAATTGTAAAATGCAGCGAAAAACAAGCTTGCTGGAATGGTGGCGATTTATCTATGAGAAGAGATGTGATGGCTGCGCTCATTCGCAAGAAGATGGTTACAATGAGGCTTTGAAGGCCTTTTACAATAAATAAGAATGTCAAAAACCCTAGACATCCAAAAACCTAACCATAGGAGATGAAGCACCAAAAGTCATGTGGGCCCCGTTTGGGTAAGTTAGTACATCAACTTCCCGGGGTTGTAACTTTTTCATATGATCTTCGTTTTAGGCGCACGATAGCCCATTGGAAAGGTCTAACCAAGAAGAAAAATTTTCAACTGGCCTAGGTCAATGTATTTATTAATCATATGGGCCCCAAATCCCCCAAAAATGTTGTTTAGGGCCTGAAAATGGCCTCAGAAGTTTGGAACCCGAAAAACTGCCAAGGTGGAAAACTGTTTTTCGAGCCAGTGGAATAGGTGGGTGGCCACCGATATCCACCTAGATCAATACTCCCTCCTTAGGAATAAATGGTCTCCATTGCATTGAGTTCCCCCATCAGATGAGGAAATTTCTGCTGAATTTGGCCCCGGGTGAGCCACTTGCCTTGGTGCAGGAGCTGCCCTGCTTTGATGACTCAATAAAGATGAATCCTTTGCTGCCGAGTTCCCTTGATCTCTGTGTCCACAATATGATCATTATATTCCTGTTGCATGCAGTCAGGGTTGAGCTATGCTGGTGTCAACTACTCTGCTATCTTTAAGGTGTCCAATAATGGTGGGAAATATTGCTGAAGGAGAGCCACGTTGAATATTGGATGTAGACCAAGGAAGGGGGGGAATGTTGAGCTCAAAAGCATTGTCACCCACAACCTTGGTGATGGTGTACGACCCATAACGAAGTGGGTGAAGCTTCCGATGGGCCCCTGTAAGGTGTTCTTTCTGCAAATGCAACCAAACGTTTTCGCCCACCTGAAACTTATGTGGCACCCGATGTTGATCATGCGTTGTTTGTACTTCGAATTAAACTTTTGTAGAATATCCTAAACCTATTGGAGGATGTGCTAGATCCACTCAATGAACTGGGTGGCTTTGTCAGCTTTTGGTGGAGTAAGGAATGAGTCGACCGAGGTGGTCACCAGGGGTAGTGTCCATGGAGCCCAATGGTTGAAATCCCAACCCCACCTGAAAGGGGCTATGGATAATTGAGCTATGAAGGGCTCAGTTGTAGCTATGATAAACATAGAGAAGACTCTCATCCCATGTGCAGGGGTGTTTTGAATTGTACATGCATAGGATATGTACGACCATCTGATTGACGACCTTAGTTTGACCATCTGTCTGGGGGTGGAAGGCAGTGGATTTGGTGAGCTTGGTATACAACAGTGAATATAGGGTCGACCAGAATGAGATGAGGAACTGACTATCACGGTCTGAGATAATGGTTTGTGGGATCCAAAAATGTACCCATACTCATTCAAAGAAGAGCTTGACAGTGGCTTCTGCTATGATGTTCTTATTACAGGCGGCTAGAATTACAATCTTGGAAAAACGATAAACAATAAAAAAAACATAGTCAGTTCCCTTCNCCAAAAGTCATGTGGGCCCCGTTTGGGTAAGTTAGTACATCAACTTCCCGGGGTTGTAACTTTTTCATATGATCTTCGTTTTAGGCGCACGATAGCCCATTGGAAAGGTCTAACCGAGAAGAAAAATTTTCAACTGGCCTAGGTCAATGTCTTTATTAATCATATGGGCCCCAAATCCCCCAAAAATGTCGTTTAGGGCCTGAAAATGGCCTCAGAAGTTTGGAACCCGAAAAACTGCCAAGGTCGAAAACTGTTTTTCGAGCCAGTGGAATAGGTGGGTGGCCACCGATATCCACCTAGATCAATCCTCCCTCCTTAGGAATAAATGGTCTCCATTGCGTTGAGTTCCCCCATCAGATGAGGAAATTTCTGCTGAATTTGGCCCCGGGTGAGCCACTTGCCTTGGTGCAGGAGCTGCCCTGCTTTGATGACTCGATAAAGATGAATCCTTTGCTGCCGAGTTCCCTTGATCTCTGTGTCCACAATATGATCATTAGATTCCTGTTGCATGCAGTTAGGGTTGAGCTATGCTGGTGTCAACTGCTCTGCTATCTTTAAGGTGTCCAATAATGGTGGGAAATATTACTGAAGGAGAGCCACGTTGAATATTGGATGTAGACCAAGGAAGGGGGGAATGTTGAGCTCAAAAGCATTGTCACCCACAACCTTGGTGATGGTGTACGACCCATAACGAAGTGGGTGAAGCTTTCGATGGGCCCCTGTAAGGTTTTCTTTCTGCAAATGCCACCAAACGTTTTCGCCCACCTGAAACTTATGTGGCACCCGATGTTGATCATGCGCTGTTTGTACTTCGAATTAAACTTTTGTAGAATATCCTAAACCTATTGGAGGATGTGCTAGATCCACTCAATGAACTGGGTGGCTTTGTCAGCTTTTGGTGGAGTAAGGAATGAGTCGACCGAGGTGGTCACCAGGGGTAGTGTCCATGGAGCCCAATGGTTGAAATCCCAACCCCACCTGAAAGGGGCTATGGATAATTGAGCTATGAAGGGCTCAGTTGTAGCTATGATAAACATAGAGAAGACTCTCATCCCATGTGCAGGGGTGTTTTGAATTGTACATGCATAGGATATGTACGACCATCTGATTGACGACCTTAGTTTGACCATCTGTCTGGGGGTGGAAGGCAGTGGATTTGGTGAGCTTGGTATACAACAGTGAATATAGGGTCGACCAGAATGAGATGAGGAACTGACTATCACGGTCTAAGATAATGGTTTGTGGGATCCAAAAATGTACCCATACTCATCCAAAGAAGAGCTTGACAGTGGCTTCTGCTATGATGTTCTTATTACAGGCAGCTAGAATTACCATCTTGGAAAAACGATAAACAATAAAAAAAACATAGTCAGTTCCCTTCTTGGTGGACAAGAAGCTCGACATGTAGTTCATTGAGATGGATTTCCATGACTTGTTAGGAGTAGGCAGAGGGGTGTACATGGCCTGTTTGTTAGTTTTCAGTTTGGCAATAACACAGGCGGTGTAGGACCTGATATACTTTTCGACATCCCATCGAAGTTTCAGCCAGTAGAAGTGTTTCTGCAGCACTTCAATTGTCGTTTTGATGCCAAAGTGTCCTACCACCTGACTATAGTGAGCTTCCCAAATTAGCTTCATGCTCTCGCTTAATGGAATGCAGAGATGGCCCAGACGACACAAAATCTCATCCTGAAGATGGAAATTAGCGATCACTGAGCTGGTGCCCAACATTTGGTAGCTGGTGGAGAAGTCAGGGTCTATCTCATAAAAGTGGGGCCATCCAGAGGTCTCATGACCGCAAGAGTCTAGCACCGTGGTGAGTGTTGTGACTGGAGGTTGGCTGAGGCAGTCAAGAACTCAGTTGGTACTTCTTGTTTTATACTCGATGTTGAGGTGGAATTGTTGTAAGTATGTTGGCCACTTCTAATGGCGATCATTCTCCAATTTGCCTTGGGTATGCATGAGCTATAGTGGCTTGTAATCAGTGTGGATCACTGTCTCCCAAGAATTTAATGTATCCACTGACAGCAGGATTGCATAATGGAGTACATTTATTTCTCGTAAGTAGGATACTTACGAACAACATATGATAGTTCCATGGGGTGGTCGTGTTGAGTGAGAACGACGCTCACAACATAGTCTGAAGCATCTGTCTCGATCTCAAAGGGATGTTGCAGGTCTGATAATGAAAGTACTAAGGATGAGCAAAAACGCTTCTTCAAGTCATGGAAGGCTTGATTTTAGGGCAGGCCCCACACAAATTCTGTCTTACCGCCACCCCTGGTTACTTGGCTGAGGGCCCATGCGATATGAGAGAATCCCAACACGAACCTGTGATAGAAATTGGCGAGGCCCAAGAAGCTTCAAATTTTAGTGAGTGTGGTTGGGGTTGGCCAGTCACGGATGACCTGGATCTTGGATGGATCCACATGCATACCATGCTGACCAACGATGTAGCCTAAGTAATGGATCCTGTCCATGCTGAAGGAGCATTTTTCCAAGTTTGCATATAGTTTGTGCTGTCGCAGGGTGTGCAGAACCTGTTGAATATGTTGGAAGTGTTCCGCCCAAGTATTGTTGTAGATGAGGATGTCATCCAGATATACCACTACAAAATTATTGGTGAAAGGTCGTAGGATATCGTCCATCATCCTCATAAAATTTGCTAGAGAATTTGTCAAACCAAAGGGCGTGAGAAACCATTCAAAAAGACCTTTTGACTTGAAGGCAGTTTTCCATACATCTGTTTGTTCTATTGGGACCCGGTGGTAGCCAGACTTCAGATCAATCTTACTAAAGTATTTGGCCCCCATGAGCTAATCAAGGAGGTCATCAATTTGGGGAATCAGGTACCAGTTTCAGACTATGATTTTATTCAGGTCCTGGTAATCAATGCAGATTCACTAGGTCCTGTCTTTCTTCTGAACTAGCATGATTGGGATTTCACAAGGCGATGAGCTGGGATGGATGTGCCCCTTGTGGAGCAGTTCTTGGATATGCCTCTTCATCTCTTCGTTTTCTAACAGAGAGCGACGATAGACTGGTCGATTGGGTAGTGGTGCACCTAGGGTCAGATCGATGGGATGATTGACATGACAGTGAAGAGGTACCTTGATAAGAGACGAGAATATATCTGAGTATTCTTCCACAACCTTATCCACTTGCTTCTATTGTGTGGAGATATTGGTCGCAGAGGCCCTGGATGTGGTTGCGATCTTTCGCTCACTCTGAGAGAGAATCATGAAGAAGACAAATTTCTCGGTCTGAGAGATGTCCTTCCTGCATTTCTTAACAAAGATCAAGGAAATAACACTACGAGGGAAATTGTATCCTGTAAAATTTCCCGTTCAAAGTAATAATAACACTACGAGGCCTAGACTCATATACAACATAACATTTCCATAAATAAGGTTGGCCCAAAAGAATATTAAAAAATTTGAGAGGAGCAACATGTCACAATACCTCGTCCTTGAAGGGCTTGATGTCGTATGATTGTCAACACTGTTGGCTGACGCGGAGATCGCTTCCTTGGCAGAGACATCCAATGGTGTAAGGTTGTGGGTGCGACGTTGTCAGCAGGGCCAGCCGCTTGACAACCTCTGCTGAGATGAGGTTCTTTTGGCTACTTCTATCAATGATGAAGTGAAATGGGGTGCCTTTTACCCACATCTGTGAATGGAAGATTCGTTCTCCTTGTTCTGGCTCGTATGGTTCACAAGGCTGGAGCTTGGTGGTAGCAATAGTGGCACTAGTTTCCGCGTCAATGATCTGTGTTCCCATTTTTGGTTCTGACTCAAAGTTAGAACCCGCATCTGATTCATAGCCTTTCACTTTGGCCACGAGCGACTACTTTGAGCGGAAGTCAACAGTGTTATGCCAAGGGATCTTATGGAAGTCGCACCACTTCCCTATATATTTCTTTGTCTTTCCGATGTACTTATTTGCTTGCGGCTTGGACTAGTTGTCCTAATACTTCACATCTTTGCTCTGTCCTTTTTTCTGTTGGTTGGGGCTGCCCTTTCCTGGCTTTTGTTGTGCGGGGTTTCCAAGCCCAAATTGCTGCATCTTTTGTTTGAGCTTCTGCTTGATTTTGATGACATATCAGTAGGCCACGCCCAAGGCAGAGATGTCAAAAAATTCCATTTTGGTTTTGATGTATCTATGAAGAGCACCGTGATACTTGAGCACTAGATGTCACTCTGAATCTTTGATACCTATCTTGGTGCACAAGGTATGGAAGATATTTGTGAACTCGGGAACTGCTTAGTCTCTTTCTTGCTGCAATGTGGTCCATTTGGTATACAAGTCTTCATAACTTTCGACAGGGTAGTATTGTTCCTTAATATCATCCTTGAAGGATTTTCAGGTGGTCGTGAGTGTAAATAATGAGGGTTCCTCTATTTCCTTTTTCTCACAAAAAGTTTCCCACCAATATTTGACATGGGGAACGACTTTGACAAGCGCAAAAGTAGTATTTTCTCTATTAAAAAAGTTATGGACAAAAAAATACCCTTCTAGAAGATTCAACCACTTGTCTACAACATTTGTGTCTATCTGAACTTCAAATATAGGAATATCAAAGTTGATTAGTACCTTGAATGGGGTAGCACCTCCGCTTGAGGAAGATGCGTCGCCCGTTGGTTGCCGCCGAAGGATTTGCATGAAACTATCCATCATCTTGTTCCTCTGTTGCATGAGGGATTACTCAAGAAACATTTTGAAAGGATCCCCTGTCCCTTCATCTTTATTTTCTCCTACCATGAGAGGTCGATTGGGCATGCAAAATTATTTTTCCTCAAGAGAAACAAGCTTGAGACCCAATTCTTTGTACCTTGACCTCACTGGGGACATGTATTAAGACGATAAGGAGCAGACCGCTTTGATACCACTGATCCGGATTTTATGATAAGAACAAAACAAATACATACTATTAAAATATGCTTAACAAAATAACATAGATACAGTAAAACTGGTTTTATATTCAATAAGGAAATAAGTTCAAATTGTAAAATGTAGCGTAAAATAAGCTTGTTGGAATGGTGGCGGCTTATCTCTATAAAGAGATGTGATGGTTGTGCTCATTCGCAAGAAGATGGTTACAGTGAAGCTCTAAAGGCCTTTTACAATAAACATGAATGTCAAAAACCCTAGACATACAAAAAGCTAACCCTAGGAGATGAAGAGCCAAAAGTCATGTGGGCCCCGTTTGGGTAAGTTAGTACATCAACTTCCCGGGGTTGTAACTTTTTCATATGATCTCTGTTTTAGGCACACGATAGTTTGTTGGAAAGGTCTAACCGAGAAGAAAATTTTTATACTAGCCCAAGTCAGTGCCTCTTACAATAACTTGGGCCCCAAATCCCTAAACAATGTCATTTAGGGCCTCAAAACAACCCTGGAAGTTTGGAACCCGAAAAAATGCTAAGGTGGAAAACTATTTTTCAAGCTAGTGGAATGGGTGGGTGGCCACCGATATCCACCTGGATCAATAATCCTTTATTTGTAAGAAATGGTCTCCATTGCGTTGAGTTCCCCCATCACATGAGGAAATTTCTACTGAATTTGGCCCTGGGTGAGCCACTTGCCTTGGTGCAGGAGCTACCGTTCTTTGACGACTCGATAAAGTTGGATCCTTTGCTGTCGAGTACCCTTGATCTATGTGTCCACAATTTTATCACTAGATGCATGTTGCATGTAGTTAGGGTTGATCTATGTTGGTGTCAACTGCTCTGCTATCTCTGAGGTGTCTAATAATGTTGGGAAATATGGCCGAAGGAGAGCCACGTTGAAGATTGGATGTAGACCAAGGAACGGGGGAATGTTGAGCTGAAAATAATTGTCACCCACATGCTTAGTGATGGTGTATGACCCATAATGCAGTGGGAAAAGCTTCTGATGGGGCCCTGTAAGGTGTTCTTTCTGCAAATGCAACCAAACTTTGTTACCCACCTGAAACTTATGTGGCACCCGATGTTGATCATGGCATTTTTCATACTTGGAATTAGACTTCTGTAGAATATCCTGAATCTGTTGGTGGATGTGTTGGATATGCTCAATGAACTGAGTGGCTTTGTCAACTTCTGGTAGAGCAGGGGATGAGTCGATTGAGGTGGTCGTCGGGGGTAGTCCAACATCCATGGAGCCCAATGGTTGAAATCCAAACCCCAATTGAAAGGGGTTGTGGCTAGTTGAGCTATCCAGGGTTCAGTTGTAGCTATGTTGGACATAGGTAAGAATATCATCCCATGTGTGGGGGTGTTTTGAATTGTACATGCGCAGGATATGTATGACCATCTGATTGGCGACTTCAGTTTGGCCATCTGTCTGGGGGTGGAATGTAGTGGATTTGGTGAGCTTGGTATCTAGTAGTGACCAGAGGCTTGACCATAATGAGCTGAGGAACTGACTGTCATGGTCTGAGATAATGGTTTGTGGGATCCAAAAATGTACCCATACTCGTCCAAAGAAGATCTTGGCAATGGATTTTGCTGTGATGTTCTTCCTGCAGGCGGCTAGAATTGCCATCTTGGAAAAGCGATGAACAACCACAAAAACATAGTTATTTCCCCTCTTGGTGGATGGGAAACTAGACATGTAGTCCATTGAGATGGATTCCCATGACCTGTTAAGGTTAGGTAGAGGGGTGTACAGGCCCTCTTTCTTAGTTTTCGGTTTGGCAATAGTGCAGATGGTGCAAGACTTGATATACTTTCCAACATCCCGTCGAAGTTTCATCGAGTAGAAGTGTTTCTGCAACAGTGCCACTGTATTTTCGATGCTAAAGTGTCCTGCCACCCGACTGTAGTGAGCTTCTCAAATCAGCTCCACGCGCTCGCTTGATGGAACGCATAGATGGCCCAGATGACATGACAACCCATCTTGAATATGGAAATTAGCAACCACTGAGTTGGTGCCCAACATTTGGTAGGTGGTGGAGAAGTAAGGGTATGCCTCGTAGAGGTGGGTCCATCCAGAGGTCTCGTCACTGCAAGAGTCTAGCACCGCGGTGAGTGTCGTGACTGGAGGTGGACTGAGGCAGTCAACAACTCAGTTGGTACTTCCTGTTTTATACTTGATGTTGAGGTGGAACTGCTATAAGTATGTTTTCCACTTCTGATGGTGGTCGTTCTACAATTTTCCTTGGGTCTACATGAACTATAGTGGCTTGTGATCAATGTGGATGGCTGTCTCCTTCCCAAGAATGTAATGTCTCCACTCACAGCACACTTGCACAATGGGTTACATTTCTTTGTCATAAGTAGGGTACTTATAGACACCATCTGATAGTGTCTCACTATGATATTCCACAGGGTGGTTATGTTGAGTGAGAATGGTGCCCACAACATAGTCTGAAGCATCTGTCTTGATATCAAAGGGATGTTGTAGGTCCGGTAATGAAAGTACCAGGGATGAGCACAAAGACTTCTTCAATTCATAGAAGGATTTTTGTTGGGGGCAGTCCCAACAAAATTTTTTCCTTACCTCCACCCCTAGTTACTTGGCTGAGGGACCATGCGATATGAGAGAATCCCAGCACGAACCTATGATAAAAATTGATGAGGCCCAAGAAGCTCCAAAGTTCAGTGAGTGTGGTTGGGGTTGGCCAGTCACATGTGACCTGGATCTTCGATGGATCCACATGCACACCATGTTGATCAATGATGTATCCTAAGTAATGGACCATGTCCATGACGAAGGATAATTTTTTCAAGTTTGCATATAGTTTTTTCTATTGCAGGCTATGAAAAACCTATTGAATATGCTGCAAGTCTTCCACCCAAGTCTTGTCATAAATAAGGATGTCATCCAGATACACCACTACAAAAGTATTGGTGAAAGGTCATCGGATGTCGTCCATCATCCTCATAAAAGTTGCTAGAGCATTTGTCAAACCAAAGGGCATGACCAACCATTCAAAAAGACCTTCTTTTGACTTGAAGGAAGTCTTCCATACATCTGTTTGTTCTATTGGGAACTGGTGGTAGATAGACTTCAGATCAATATTACTAAAGTATTTTTCCCCCATGAGATGATCAAGGAGGTCATCGATTCAGGGAATCGGGTACCAGTTTCAGACTGTGATTTTATTTAGGGCCCGATAATCAATGTCGAGTCGCCATGTCCCGTCTTTCTTTTGCACTAGCACGATTGGGCTCCTAGAAGGCGATGAGGTGGTACAAATTTTMCCCATTGTGGAKAAGTTCTTGGATCTRCCTCTTGATCTCCTYGTTTTCTAACAGASAGCGGCGGTAGACTGGCCCATTAGGTAGCGGTGTGCCTGGGGTCAGATCGATGGGATGTTTGACCTGACAGTGAAGAGGTACCCTAGTAGGAGAGGAGAAYATGTCTGAGTATTCTTCCACGACCTTGTCGACTTGCTTCTGTTGTGTGGAGAGATYGGCTGCGGAGGCCTTGGATGTGGCTGCGATMTTTCACTCACTCTGAGAGAGAATCACGAAGAAGACAAATTTCCCGATCTAAGATWTGACCTTCCTACATTGATTGGCAGAGATCAAGGAAATAACACTAGGAGGGACTKCCTTGGGTATCCTGTACAATTTCCTGTTCAAATTAATTATAACACTAGGAGGCCTAGACTCATATACAACATGAAGTTTCCATAAATAAGGTTGGCCCAAAAGAACATTACAAACTTCGAGAGGAGCAACATCACACAATACCTCGGCCTTGAAGGGCTTGATGTCGTACGACAGTCGCCACTGTTGGCTGACGCAGATATCACTTCCTTGGCGGAGCCATCCAATTGTGTAGGGTTGTAGGTGCGGCATTGTCGGCATGGCCAACTGATTTACATCCTCTGCTAATATGAGGTTATTCTGGCTACTTCTATCAACGATGAAGTGCAGTGGGGTGCCTTTTACCCACATCTGTGAATGGAAGAGGCACTCTCCTTCTTCTGGCTCGTCTGGTTTACCAAGATGGATCTTGGTGGTAGCACCAAACACATTGGGTTCGACATCAATGATCTGTCTTCCTCTTTCTGGTTCTAACTCAGAGTCAGAACTCGCATCTGATTTAGAGGCTTTCACTTCAGCCACCGACGACTGCTTTGAGTGGCAGTCTGCAGTGTTATGCCAAGGGCTCTTATGGAAGTCGCATCACTTCCTAGTATCTTTCTTTGTCTTTCCGGTGTCCTTTTCTTACATATTGGACTAGTTGTCCTGATACTGTCCATATTTTCTCTATCCTTTGTTCTGTGGGTTGGGGTGCCCCTTTCCTGACTTTTGCTGTGAGGGGTTCCCAGGCCGAAATTGCCGCATATTTTTTTTGAGCTTCTACTCGATTTTGACGGCATATTGGTAGGTTGCGCCCAAGGACGCGATGTCCAAAAATTCCATTTCGATATGGATGTATCTATGAAGAGCATCGTGATACTTGAGCACTAGATGTCGCTCTGAATATTTGATACCCATCTTGGTGCACAAGGTATGGAAGATATTTGTGAACTCTGGCACTGCTTGGTCTCTTTCTTGCCGTAGTGGCATCCATTTGGTATACAAGTCGTCATAACTTTTGACAGGGTAGTATTGTTCCCTAATAACATCCCTCAATGATTCCCAGGTGGCCATGAATGTAAGTAATGAGGGTTCCTCTATTTATTTTTGCTCATAGAAAGTTTCCCACCAATATTTGACATGGGGAATGACTTTGAGGAGTGGAAAAGTAATATTTTCTCTATTCAAATAGTTTTGGACAAAAAAATACCCTTCTAGTAGATTCAACCACTTGTCTACAACATTTGCGTCTATTTGACCTTCAAATATAGGAATTTCGAAATTTGATTTGTACCTTGAAGGGGACGGTGCCTCCACTTGAGGAAGATGTGTCGCCCGTTGGTAGTCGTCAAAGGATTTGAGTGAAACTATCCATCATCTCATTCCTATGTTGCGGGAGGGATTCCTCAAGCAACATTTTGAAAGGATCTCTTGTCCCATCATCTTTCTTTTCTCCTACCATGAGAGGTCGCTTGGGCGTGTGAGATATTTTTTCCTCAAGAGAAACAATCGAGACCCAATTCTTTGTACCCTGACCTCATTGGGGACATGCATCAAGACAACAAGGAGCAGATCGCTCTGATACCATAGATCCATATTTTATGAGTAGAACAAAATGAATATAGATTATTAAAAGATGCTTAACAAAATAACAGAGATACATTAAAACTAGTTTTCTATTCAATAAGAAAATAAGATGAAACCGTAAAATGCAACGGAAAACAAGCTTGCTAAAATGGTGGCGACTTATCTTTGAGAAGAGATGTGATGGTTGCGCTCATTCGCAAGAAGATGGTTACAATGAGGCTCTGAAGTTCTTTTACAATAAACGAGAATGTCAAAAACCCTAGACATCCAAAAACCTAACCCTAGGAGATGAAGAACCAAAAGTCATGTGGGTCCCGTTTGGGTAAGTTAGTACATCAACTTCCCGGGGTCATAACTTTTTCATACGATCTTTGTTTTAGGCGCACGATAACCTGTTGGAAAGTTATAACCGAGAAGAACAATTTTAGACTAGCCAAGGTTAGTGCCTTCGACAATCACCTAGGCCCCAAATCCCCAAAAAACTTCGTTTAGGGCCTCAAAACGACCCCAAAAGTTTGGAACCCAAAAAATTGCTGAGGTGGAATTTTTTTTCGAGCCAGTGGAATAGGTGGGTGGCCACTGATATTTACCTGGATCAAGCACATTCAATATGATTGACCATAGTCAACCTGTTGATCCCTCAACAACCCTCTGATGTTTTGAGCAAAGGACATTTTTTTTCTTTATAGTCTCAAAATTCTTTCTTTTGGATTTATATTAACCTTGACTCCTCATTTCCTTGCATCCTGATCATTATTTTGAAATGGATAAATCACATAAATCTTTCATGTTTACTTTGATTATAACTTAGTTTCATGACTTAGCTTTATTCACTTGCTTCTTCCTCAATTGATTTTCAGTTACTTTGTCTCCTAGATTTTCAAATCATGCCTGAATCCAAAATTAGTTCCATATATATAGTGTTGGAGTGAAGGAAATCATATTCTTTGTATTATATTACTGGACTGAGGGAAATCATCTTCTTTTATATATATATATATATATAAAGTATTATATTGTTGGAGTGAGGGAAATCATATTCTTATGAATATATTTGGTATTAAATAGATGAAGTGCATCACATTTTCGTAGTATATTTTAAGAATCAAGAAAACGTGGAGATAATAATATCGTAATTTCATTTGAGTTTTCTAATAGGTTTTCTTTCTACATTATTCAAATATTATTTAAATAATAGGTTTATTTTTTCTACATTATTTAAATATTATTTATAAGAGTTACTATGTAGGTTTTGCCCAAGTACTTTAATGTTTAATGTATTGTATATCTTTACAAAGGAGGAAATAATGTTTATTGTATTGTATATATGTACAAAGAGGAAATGTGTTATTTATGTTTTGAGAATACACAATGAAACATTGAAAAAACTTTGATTATTCTAAATAAATATGATTCGAAAATATGATGCAGGAGCATCGCCAACACTTCAAGCGAGTTAGCGCAGAAGCGGAAGACAGCTAGACAAGCCAGCACAAGTTTTGAAAACACTTTGGAATTGTTGCGCAAATCTTAATGAGCCATTAAGATGAGGCGCACTTGTATATTGTAAAAGGACCTTGAGCGGATAGCTCTCGTCCTTAGTAGATAGATGGCATTTAAGATAGTTAATGCAGGTAGATAGAAATTTAATTCTAGATTTGATAGCTTTAGAGCACAAGAGGGAAACGTGATATAGACACCCTCATTGTGCATTTGTATTATTATTTGGAAGAAGCAGAAGAGCATGCAGAGAACCGTGTGAAGAACACCCATGTACAGACATTTGAATTAATAGAAGAAAGCTTTGATTCAAATTCATGGTTTGTGTTGTTCTCTGTGTATTGATGTTGATGTGCTCATGAATGTTTGCTTCCTGTTATTCATTTTCTTTTATATGCTGTGTATGTGATTTCATGTATGAATTGAAGTCTGAGAGGGAGGTGGAATGAGTTTCAATGGTTTTTCTATTTGAGCCAGAGAATTCCTGCAAGGAGTGCAGTTGAAGTGTCTGCAAGGAGTGCGTTGACAGAGGGTTCAAGTAGAGAAAGATTTTGTTCTCATTCACCCCAAAAAGGTGCAGTTGGGCACAGGAGTCATGCAAGGAGTGCATAGGCTAAGCAAAGTTTTAGGTTGCGAACCTGAGAGAAGAGTTTGACAGACTGCTGCTACAGGAGTGCGCAGAGCCAAGTGACCTCAACACTTCGGCATTGTTGAAGGTTTGCTGCAAGGAGTGTGTGCAAAGAGTGTTCCTGAAAAGACTTAAAGTCGTAGGAAAAGCTCAAGAGGGATAAGGCCTTCAAGTTGTTGAAGGACAACATAGAGAAGTCGTGCATTGAAGTTCAACAAGAAGCATCGTAAGTTTAAGCTGCAGGTGACGAGTTTTGTGGAGGAATACTTAGTCATTTCGCAGGAATCGTCAGGAAAAACAGACGGTCGAAATTCTCCGAGGAGAATCCGCGAATCACCGTGAGCCGTTAGATCTTGGAGACGTGCAGGGAAGATACGGTGACGTATTCTCGAAAGGTTAACAACTCAGGAGGGGCAGCGCCATTGATCCGAGCCACATAAGCCGTTGGATCTACATGTATATCATGTATCGGGGTTTCGTAAGTTGAAACTCCAAAGGATTGCAACGGGAATCGCGATATAGAGATACACAATATCCCGACGGTTACGTAATTTGAGTGGGCCACATCGAAGTCAGTGAGTAGAGGACAGTTGGCACGAGCCATCGGGGTTTCACAGCGAGAAGTCTCGAGCTCACTACATCAGGATTCGTGAAATCGCGAACCCCGAATTCTCGATAGAGGTGACAGTGCGTTGAAAGGTCAACTCGCACATGTGCGTCGGAGTTTCGGCACATCAGGTATCGGGAGTCGGTAAACCAAAGTGTTTGATATCGCGAGTGGCGAAATCGCGATAGAGAAGAAGTCCCGACGGGGAGATGGGACCATTGAAAAGTCAAAGCCGTGAGCTCATCGAAGTTTCGACATATCGGGACTCGGGAGTCTGAGAACCGAGTGCTTGATATCGCGAGTAGCGAAGACGCGATAGGAGAAGTCGCGATAGGGAAAGTTCCGACAAGATAAGATAAAAGTCAGCGTTGACTGGCCATCGGGTCTCGGGGATTCGAGAACATAACGTTCGACCTTCGAACTTGAGAAGCTACGAGTTTCGATCCTCCGAGTGCAGAGAGGGGATCGCACGGAGATTTATGTGGGTGTAGATTTCCCGATAGGGAAATAGAAGGATGTTTCAGTTCTTCAGGCCGAAAAGAAGAGAAGATCCTGTGTGTGCGCGTGGACCTTATTACTTGCGGGTGGTGAAGGGGCTGCGTTGCCTTCAAGTGGTATTAGAGCCCAGAAAGACTCTTTGATTTCTGTAGCAGAGAGGGATAATCACCATGCCGCAAAGGAGAGAAAGATAGTCACCCGATCCAGAGGATAGGGAGGTGCGAAGAAGAGGCAGGTAGGTAACAAATCCAGAAATGGAGAGGCAAATGCGTGATCTGCGAGCAAGACTCGAAGACATGGAGACAACACAAAGATGCACAACCAGTGCAGGGGATATCAGTGATTCCGAGAGAGAAATAGAGGTTGAACACGAAGAAGAAGTTGCAGCCGAAGATGCATCAAATGAACGTTTGATCAGAGCTATTTCCAGGATGGGTGCAAGGGCAAAGATGGACATTCCAGTTTATGAGGGAAATCTGGATGTAGAGGAGCTTCCAGATTGGATTAGAGCTCTAGACACCTACTTCGACTATGAAGATGTCGAAGAAGATAAGAAAGTCAAACATGTTGTCATGTTCTTGAAAGGACATGCAACATTGTGGTGGGACGAGCTACAAGCTAACAGACGTTGCAAGGGCAAGCAAAAGATCAAGAGCTGGGATCGAATGATCGCAAAGATGAAGGGGAATTTCATCCCAAGAGATTATCAAATTACTCTGTTCAGGAGAATGCAGAACCTGAGACAGAAGCTGATGACAGTGAAAGAATACACTAAGGAATTCTATCGACTGAACATCAGGGCAGGTCATCGGGAGAGCGATGATGAAAAAGTTGCCAGGTATATGAATGGCCTGAGATATGATATCCAGAATGAGATGAGCATGGTAACTATCCGAATGGTGGAAGATGCTTATCAGATGGCTCTGAAAGCTGAGGAGAAGCTGAGCCAAAAGCAAGGTCAGAGAGGCCGAGGCAGAAGTCAGCCTAGAGGCAAAGCAGTTGCCCAAGAAAAATATCAGAAGCCCGGGGAGAAATGGAAGAAACCTCAGGGTAAAGTTGAAAGAGGTGGAAACTCACAGAGAGGGCCATATGTTGAACAGAGAGGGCAACATAATGAGTAGAGGGGAGATTATGCTGACGCAAATACTTTTCCTCGTACTAGAGGTCGAGGTAGAGGAAGAGGTGGAGTAATCACATGCTTCACATGTGGAAAGAATGGGCGCAAGTCTTACGAGTGTCCAGAGAAAAAGAAGGACATTGGAGAAGCTCACATCACTGAAGCGCAGAGGTGGGATGTTGAGGCAGAAGACGCTGAAGGCGGAAGGTCGCTTATGATGTGAAAAGTCCTTTTGACACCTGAGAACAGGGGTGATTTTAAGAACCCCCCCTAAATTTATATGTATAATAATTGGGCGAATCCCCGTGATGCATAGGAAAAATTGAAGGCTATTTTATCAATAATATAATATGTATATATAGTTTTTTGGCAAATCTTTTAGTCGATTATATAATATTGTAAAATCTTGGCGAATCTTTCACTGAATTATAAAATCTTGTAAAAACTTGGCAAATCTTTCACTGAATTATACAATCTTGTAAAATCTTGGCGAATCTTTCACTTAATTATTAAACCTTTAAAGTCTTGGTGAATCTTTCACTTAATCAGAGCTGAAGTGGACACACTAGCTCTCCTTTCTTATGTAGGGAGGATGAACCTAGTATGTGATTGTATTTTGGCATCATGATGTATCATTCTTGATCTGCAGTTTTATCATTTAGTAGTGAAATATCAAATGCATTTTTCCCAAAATAAGGGATAGAAGGCTAGGGAGTGTGGCCATACCTAATTGGCTTTCCCTTAAGATTGATCTTTTCTGAATG
>JZKD02S1791219.1:43040-82770 GCA_000966675.3 Picea glauca | reverse complement strand
GGATGATGAAATTGATGGGGGATTTTGGTTGAGGTACATGTTGGGTACATGGTTGAGACAAGTAGTTGATGAGTTGAAACATACATGAGGTGTATAGTTGATGATGTTGGTACATATTGATGAGTCATAGTTTATGTGTATTCGATGTATGATTGGTACATATTTGGTGCATGGTTGATGCACTCATTGATGGTACAAGTTGAGGTATAGGTTGGTGCATGGTTGATGCACTTGTTTATGGTACATGTTGATTACAAGTTGTTTATGGTACAAGTTGATTATAGGTTGTTTTGTGCAAGTTGATTGGTATAGGTTTACATTAGTATATATCATAGTGATACTGTGATAGTGGTTCCATCATTATACTTCTACATTAGGGCGATTGGACGAGGCAAGGACAGGTGGTTGTAGCCACCTTCTGGTTGTTGCTAGAGAACATAGAGGGTTGTAGCCTCCTTCTGGTTGTAGCCAGAGAATTGGGGAGTTGGAGCTTCCCTCAAGTTGTATCCTGAGAAACTAGGGGGTTGGAGCCTCCTTCCAGTTGCAGCTAGAAAACAAAGGAAGTTGGTGCTTCCAATGAATGCAACTCTTAAAGACATATAAGAAAAACGTTTCATGGTTTTCTCCTGCTTTGGGTTTCCACGTAAAAACATCGATGTACTATGTATGTGTATGATTACTCATTTGTTCATTGTTTAATTACTCTGCAACTATTGGATGATAATTCTACATTGATATAAAAATTTTATTTTATGGTTAAAAAGGATTAAATTTCTCTATTACTGATTCACCCCCCCTCTTAGTAATCCAACATCTAAGTCCTTGGTAAATAATTTGTTCCTGCGGAAAAAGTTGTATAACCCGAGGATGAGAATTGGAGACTCTGTGACAGAGAATCTGAACGCCTTCAACATTGTGGTAAGTCAGTTTTTATCTGTTGAGATTAAAATTTCATATGAAGATAAGTGTATTAGTTTACTGTGCTCTTTACCGAACTTGTGGGATAGTCTGGTTGTGGCCATAGGTAGTAATACAACTACCTTGAGTTTTGATGGTGTGGTCTTATCCTTGTTATTGAAGGAGATGAGACAGAAGAACATCGAAGGACATAGCACAAATGCATTATTTTCATGATGTTTCTCCCATTAAATAAATATATCTAAGTCCTCAATTGGAAGATCTAAGTCTAAGGGTACATATAAATCTCTCAGAAAGTTTGTAAAGGTATGCCGAAGATGTGGAAAAGAAGGGCACTATAAGAAGCAATATAGATCCAAAGTTGATAAAAAGAAGGGATATGAAGAAGCTCCTTCTACAGAATAAAAACCCTCAAGGGAAGAAGGAGGGGATGCGTACTTAGCTTCTTCAAGAACACATCAATATCATGAGGCATGATCGGTTGAATCATGTGCATCCTTTCATATGACTCACCATAGGGAGTGGTTCATTGAATATGAAAAGTATGACAAAGGTAATTTTTTCCTAGGTGATGAATCGGCAACCATAATCATAGGATGAGGAAAAGTAAAGTTGAGGATCATAGATGGAAGGATTAGAACTCTTCATGGTGTTCTGCACATCCCAGGATTGACCAAAAATTTGATTTATGTAATAAACCTGGACGATGCAGGGGTAAAAACAGTATTTGAAAAAGAAACATGCAGGATGGTTCGAGAAGTAATGGTGTTGTTGAAGGGATTTTAGATTGGAACTTTGTATAAGCTNGAGAATTGGGGAGTTGGAGCTTCCCTCAAGTTGTATCCTGAGAAACTAGGGGGTTGGAGCCTCCTTCCAGTTGCAGCTGGAAAACAAAGGAAGTTGGTGCTTCCAATGAATGCAACTCTTAAAGACATATAAGAAAAACGTTTCGTGGTTTTCTCCTGCTTTGGGTTTCCACGTAAAAACATCGATGTACTATGTATGTGTATGATTACTCATTTGTTCATTGTTTATTTACTCTGCAACTATTGGATGATAATGCTACATTGATATAAAAATTGTATTTTATGGTTAGAAAGGATTAAATTTCTCTATTACTGATTCACCCCCCCTCTTAGTAATCCAACATCTAAGTCCTTGGTAAATAATTTGTTCCTGCGGAAAAAGTTGTATAACCTGAGGATGAGAATTGGAGACTCTGTGACAGAGAATCTGAACGCCTTCAACATTGTGGTAAGTCAGTTGTTATCTGTTGAGATTAAAATTTCATATGAAGATAAGTGTATTAGTTTACTGTGCTCTTTACCGAACTTGTGGGATAGTCTGGTTGTGGCCATAGGTAGTAATACAACTACCTTGAGTTTTGATGGTGTGGTCTTATCCTTGTTATTGAAGGAGATGAGACAGAAGAACATCGAAGGACATAGCACAAATGCATTATTTTCATGATGTTTCTCCCATTAAATAAATATATCTAAGTCCTCAATTGGAAGATCTAAGTCTAAGGGTACATATAAATCTCTCAGAAAGTTTGTAAAGGTATGCCGAAGATGTGGAAAAGAAGGGCACTATAAGAAGCAATATAGATCCAAAGTTGATAAAAAGAAGGGATATGAAGAAGCTCCTTCTACAGAATAAAAACCCTCAAGGGAAGAAGGAGGGGATGCGTACTTAGCTTCTTCAAGAACACATCAATATCATGAGGCATGATCGGTTGAATCATGTGCATCCTTTCATATGACTCACCATAGGGAGTGGTTCATTGAATATGAAAAGTATGACAAAGGTAATTTTTTCCTAGGTGATGAATCGGCAACCATAATCATAGGATGAGGAAAAGTAAAGTTGAGGATCATAGATGGAAGGATTAGAACTCTTCATGGTGTTCTGCACATCCCAGGATTGACCAAAAATTTGATTTATGTAATAAACCTGGACGATGCAGGGGTAAAAACAGTATTTGAAAAAGAAACATGCAGGATGGTTCGAGAAGTAATGGTGTTGTTGAAGGGATTTTAGATTGGAACTTTGTATAAGCTACAAGGAAGCACTATTAGGGTGTAATAGTTCCATTGTTCTTGATATTGGAGCATAAGAAGAAAAAAATCCTATAGTCTCTGGAGAAAATGTTATGTTGTGGCATCAAAGACCGGGGCATATCAGAGAGAAGGGTCTTCGACTACTACATGGTAAAGGTATGGTTGAAGGTATGTCTAACTGCTCTCTATGTTTTTATTTCTATCAACATTGTGTATATGGGAAGCATAATCGGGTAAGATTCTCCTATGGTACAACGCGAGCATAATGAATTTTACAGCTAGTGCACAATGATGTGTTTGGGCCTATGTCGGTTCCATCATTGGGAAAATTTGTGTACTATGTATTATTTATATATGACTTCTCTATGAATACTTGGATATATTTCCTTAGGAATAAATCTAACGTCTTTGATAGGTTTAAATGGTTTAAATATCTTTTTGAGAATCAAACAAAGAAAATAATTAAGGTATTGAGGACAAATAGTGGTGGAGAGTTCTTCGGGAATGAATTTGAATAATTTTGTAATAAGTATGGTATAGCAAGGCATAATACTACTCCATATACACCTCAATAGAATGGAGTTGCAGAAATGATGAATAGGATGCCGATGGAAAAAGCAAGGTGCATGCTTAGTGGTGTTGGGTTAAGGAAATAATTCTAGGAAGAGGCAATGGTTACTGCATGTTACTTAGTCAACATATCACCCTCATCAACACTGGATGACAAGACTCCACAAGAGGTATGGACTAGTAAGAAACCTTCTCTCACACATCTCAAGGTATTTGGTTGTAAGACCTATGTTCATGTTCCAAAGGAAAACATGAGTAAGTTAGATAAGAAGGCTGAAAAGTGTATCTTTATTGGGTATAAATATGGTTTCAAAGGTTATAATCTTTGGAACCCAAAAAATACGAAGGTTGTGTATAGTTGAGATGTGGTATTTATAGAAATGAAGGATGTTGTCAAACATGAATTCCTACCAAGTAAGGAAGAACTAGAGAAAATAGAGTTTGAGCCAAAGTATTATGAATCAAAATCTACAAAAGAACATGAATAAGAGGAAGAAGATCCTCATACTCCAGTATTGAGGAGATCGATGTAGGAAAAAAGGCTACTGGAAAGAT
Organism: Picea glauca; assembly: GCA_000966675.3. NCBI lineage: Eukaryota > Viridiplantae > Streptophyta > Pinopsida > Pinales > Pinaceae > Picea > Picea glauca. Next base: position 78,667 of record JZKD02S1791219.1, on the reverse strand, counting down.
ATACTCCATCTAATTTTCGTTCAAATTTTGCTTTGTCTATCACTAATGATGATCCTAGAACTGTTAGGGAGGCAATGGGTTTAGAGGACGAAAAACTCTAGAAAAAGGCCATGGTTGAAGAAATGACAATCTTGGATAATAATGATGCTTGGGATCTAGTGGAATTTCTAATTGGAAGAAATCCCATTGGCAACAAATGGGTATTTAAAAAGAAGTTGAATGTATAAGGAAAAGTGGAGAAATACAAATCTTGGTTAGTAGCAAAGGGTTATTCCCAGGTTAAGGGAATTGATTTTGATGAGATTTTTTCTCTTGTTGCCAAGTTAAATTCTATTAGATTTATGTTATCTGTTACCATTGCATTTGATTTTGAAGTGGAACAGATGGATGTGAAGACAACATTCCTACATGGGTATCTGGAAGAAGAGATCTATATGAAGCAACCATAAGGCTTTGTTGTGAAGGGAAAGAAGGGGATGGTATGCAAGCTGAAAAAATTCCCTGTATGGTTTAAAACAATCACCAAGGACGTGGTATCAAAATTTTGATACTTATATCCTAGGACTTGGCTTCACAAGAAGCAAAGAGGATCACTATGTGTATTTTAAATTAATTGGTGATCATTTGATTTATTTGGTTTTGTATGTGGATGAAATGTTGTTGATAGGAAACAACAAGGAGATTATCCAAGATGTGAAAACTCAATTGTCCTCTAAATTTGACATGAATGATCTCGGTGCTGCAAATTTCATTTTGGGCATGGAAATTAAAAGAGATAGGGAAAAGATGAAACTCTGGTTAAATCAGAGAAAACATATCGAGACAATATTGCATAGGTTTAATATGCAGGAATGTAAACCGGTCAAGGTCTCTATTCTTGTTGGTGTAAAGTTATCTACAGATCAATGTCCCAAGACACATGAAGAGGAGGAGGACATGTCTTGTGTTTCATATGCGAGTGTAGTTGGTANTTATCTGTTGAGATTAAAATTTCATATGAAGATAAGTGTATTAGTTTACTGTGCTCTTTACCGAACTTGTGGGATAGTCTGGTTGTGGCCATAGGTAGTAATACAACTACCTTGAGTTTTGATGGTGTGGTCTTATCCTTGTTATTGAAGGAGATGAGACAGAAGAACATCGAAGGACATAGCACAAATGCATTATTTTCATGATGTTTCTCCCATTAAATAAATATATCTAAGTCCTCAATTGGAAGATCTAAGTCTAAGGGTACATATAAATCTCTCAGAAAGTTTGTAAAGGTATGCCGAAGATGTGGAAAAGAAGGGCACTATAAGAAGCAATATAGATCCAAAGTTGATAAAAAGAAGGGATATGAAGAAGCTCCTTCTACAGAATAAAAACCCTCAAGGGAAGAAGGAGGGGATGCGTACTTAGCTTCTTCAAGAACACATCAATATCATGAGGCATGATCGGTTGAATCATGTGCATCCTTTCATATGACTCACCATAGGGAGTGGTTCATTGAATATGAAAAGTATGACAAAGGTAATTTTTTCCTAGGTGATGAATCGGCAACCATAATCATAGGATGAGGAAAAGTAAAGTTGAGGATCATAGATGGAAGGATTAGAACTCTTCATGGTGTTCTGCACATCCCAGGATTGACCAAAAATTTGATTTATGTAATAAACCTGGACGATGCAGGGGTAAAAACAGTATTTGAAAAAGAAACATGCAGGATGGTTCGAGAAGTAATGGTGTTGTTGAAGGGATTTTAGATTGGAACTTTGTATAAGCTGCAAGGAAGCACTATTAGTAATGGGTGTAATAGTTCCATTGTTCTTGATATTGGAGCATAAGAAGAAAAAAATCCTATAGTCTCTGGAGAAAATGTTATGTTGTGGCATCAAAGACTGGGGCATATCAGAGAGAAGGGTCTTCGACTACTACATGGTAAAGGTATGGTTGAAGGTATGTCTAACTGCTCTCTATGTTTTTATTTCTATCAACATTGTGTATATGGGAATCATAATCGGGTAAGATTCTCCTATGGTACAACGAGAGCATAATGAATTTTACAGCTAGTGCACAATGATGTGTTTGGACCTATGTCGGTTCCATCATTGGGAAAATTTGTGTACTATGTATTATTTATATATGACTTCTCTATGAATACTTGGATATATTTCCTCAGGAATAAATCTAACGTCTTTGATAGGTTTAAATGGTTTAAATATCTTTTTGAGAATCAAACAAAGAAAATAATTAAGGTATTGAGGACAAATAGTGGTGGAGAGTTCTTCGGGAATGAATTTGAATAATTTTGTAATAAGTATGGTATAGCAAGGCATAATACTACTCCATATACACCTCAATAGAATGGAGTTGCAGAAATGATGAATAGGATGCCGATGGAAAAAGCAAGGTGCATGCTTAGTGGTGTTGGGTTAAGGAAATAATTCTAGGAAGAGGCAATGGTTACTGCATGTTACTTAGTCAACATATCACCCTCATCAACACTGGATGACAAGACTCCACAAGAGGTATGGACTAGTAAGAAACCTTCTCTCACACATCTCAAGGTATTTGGTTGTAAGACCTATGTTCATGTTCCAAAGGAAAACATGAGTAAGTTAGATAAGAAGGCTGAAAAGTGTATCTTTATTGGGTATAAATATGGTTTCAAAGGTTATAATCTTTGGAACCCAAAAAATACGAAGGTTGTGTATAGTTGAGATGTGGTATTTATAGAAATGAAGGATGTTGTCAAACATGAATTCCTACCAAGTAAGGAAGAACTAGAGAAAATAGAGTTTGAGCCAAAGTATTATGAATCAAAATCTACAAAAGAACATGAATAAGAGGAAGAAGATCCTCATACTCCAGTATTGAGGAGATCGATGTAGGAAAAAAGGCTACTGGAAAGATATACTCCATCTAATTTTCGTTCAAATTTTGCTTTGTCTATCACTAATGATGATCCTAGAACTGTTAGGGAGGCAATGGGTTTAGAGGACGAAAAACTCTAGAAAAAGGCCATGGTTGAAGAAATGACAATCTTGGATAATAATGATGCTTGGGATCTAGTGGAATTTCTAATTGGAAGAAATCCCATTGGCAACAAATGGGTATTTAAAAAGAAGTTGAATGTATAAGGAAAAGTGGAGAAATACAAATCTTGGTTAGTAGCAAAGGGTTATTCCCAGGTTAAGGGAATTGATTTTGATGAGATTTTTTCTCTTGTTGCCAAGTTAAATTCTATTAGATTTATGTTATCTGTTACCATTGCATTTGATTTTGAAGTGGAACAGATGGATGTGAAGACAACATTCCTACATGGGTATCTGGAAGAAGAGATCTATATGAAGCAACCATAAGGCTTTGTTGTGAAGGGAAAGAAGGGGATGGTATGCAAGCTGAAAAAATTCCCTGTATGGTTTAAAACAATCACCAAGGACGTGGTATCAAAATTTTGATACTTATATCCTAGGACTTGGCTTCACAAGAAGCAAAGAGGATCACTATGTGTATTTTAAATTAATTGGTGATCATTTGATTTATTTGGTTTTGTATGTGGATGAAATGTTGTTGATAGGAAACAACAAGGAGATTATCCAAGATGTGAAAACTCAATTGTCCTCTAAATTTGACATGAATGATCTCGGTGCTGCAAATTTCATTTTGGGCATGGAAATTAAAAGAGATAGGGAAAAGATGAAACTCTGGTTAAATCAGAGAAAACATATCGAGACAATATTGCATAGGTTTAATATGCAGGAATGTAAACCGGTCAAGGTCTCTATTCTTGTTGGTGTAAAGTTATCTACAGATCAATGTCCCAAGACACATGAAGAGGAGGAGGACATGTCTTGTGTTTCATATGCGAGTGTAGTTGGTATTTTGATGTATGAAATGGTATGTACTAGACCAGACATTGCACATGTAGTGGGATTTTTGAGAAGGTATATATCAAAACCAAGGAAGGAGAAATGGACAACAATAAAGAGGGTTTCTAGGTATTTGTGTGGCACTGCCAGCTATGGATTGTGCTACCAAGGAAGAATAGGATTGGACATAGTGTTATACATACTTGGCTTTGTGGATGCAGACCGAGATGGAGATATGGATCGTAGGATATCTACAAGCGAGTATGTGTTTAACTTGTTTGAAAGAACAATCAGTTGGATAAGCAAAAGACAGTCTGTAGTGGCACTTTCAACTATATAAGTTGAATACATGACATCCACTCATGAAATAAAGGAAGCAATATGGTTACAAGATTGTGTTCAAGTATTGGGTTGGTACAACAAGATGTAAGGATATATTGTGACAGTCAGAGTGCAATTTTTTTTAGCGAAGAACCCGACTTATCATTCAAAGACAAAGCATATTGATGTTCAATATCACTTTGTGAGAGACATGGTTGAAGAAAATAAATTTTTGCTGATGAAGGTGAACAGTTTGAAGAATGTTGCATATTCATTAACAAAATCTGTGAGCACTAAGAAGTTCTCTTGGTGTAGAGGATCTATGGGCATGGTTTCCCTGTATTGTTGACTATGTAACCCTATAACCCCATGTAAACAGAGACAACAACAAGTGGTATAATGTTGGGTATGTGTTATATTCTTTGCACAACTAGCTCTAGTGTCACCTTTTTTGCCTCATTTTTCGTGTCACCTCGATTTTCGTGTCCACTGTTTGGATTTTTTTCGACACATGGTTTTTTACTGATGGTTTTCTATTTTCAGTTAAGGAATTAGGGTTGTTGACTAATCTAGGTCATTGGGTTAGGGTTTTAGATATTGATGGATCCTATATGTATGTTTTATTGTAAACAATGTATGATATGAATGAATATAAAATATGTTGGTTTTCTCGATTTGGGTTTCCAGGGGAAAAATATCTGTGTAATGTGTGTATTTTCCATTGTATCTTTCCTGTTCTTTTATTGAAAATTTGTTTGCAGTAAAATATTGTATAGGATTAAATCTACATCTTGACCCTAATACTTCTCTTGACTCCTACTTGAGTTAACTTGCAAATGAATATCAATAAAGTTCTACAACAAGGTAGTTATAGCACACAATCATATAAGTAATTGATAGATAGATTCAAATATGAATAGTAATTGGATATACATAAACAAGTTGAATCAGTTATACACGAGTATGGGGAAAATATAACTCTTTATTAACAACGATAAAATGAACTGGTTACAACCTGACTCTAACCATCGACACTACCTCGAAGCCAACCACCTAAGTTCCTCCAAAAGGTCCTTCAAGCATCACTCATCAATAGTTACCTTCCTTGGATGACCCAATAAGGATAGGAACACACCTTATGGTCATATAATGAAAAGGAAGAAAAGTTAGAACAAGGGTTCCAAGTTACAAGGATGCTACTTAGAGAATGAAGGGGAATAAGGAGACTTGCAATTTCTTCAGCATAACTTTGCACTTAGGCTGTCCTCCTCATAAATTTCCCCAAAGGTTCCATTATACCATCCTAAATAGGTTTTGGAGGTTTAATTCCATTTAGTACATGCTCATGGAGGTTGGGAAACGATCCCAACCGAAATCTCCACCCGAAAATGTATAATTATTTTATTTTTCACATTTTTTTAGGGCATCTGTGGGTAATACACTAGAAAGGCACAAATGTATGTGTGTTGCACTAAGGTGACCTATGTATATATGAAAAAACACTATTTTTTAAGTGGATTTGACGAGGAACTTGGGATTTAAGCTTGCAATTCAGGGACAAGGACTAATCCATCTCACAATGCAAATCATGTGGCAAATTGTGGTATAAAAGAATTCTAAGCCAATAGCTATTTCAGATACCAATCATATTTGGTATATATTTTTCTATACTCTCAAGTTTCTAAATTTTCACACCTTAAATTGAATACTGAAGGTGAAATGGGTATCCCATCTTTAGTCATTCAGTGGACTCCTCTGGTTAGAAAAAAGGTTCAAAATGTAGGGTTTTCAGAATACATCAACCATTTCATGTCAATGGCCTTTGAAATCATTCATGTTGAGACTCCTCCTAGAATCTTTCTAGAGTGTAAAAATATTTTACAGTTGAGTCCTTATAAAATGGTTGGGGATTGGTACTTTTTTAAAAATCACACAAAGATTAGGGTTTATGGTGTTGAGGTACAACATTTTCTTTTACCTAGGTTCCTAACACCTAGAATTTTTTCTTTGGAATTCATAAGAGTAAGACTCAATTCTAACTACATTCATTTTGTATAAAAAAACATAAATAAATATTTAAATTAAAAAAGAAATAGATCCTTTTATTGTCAACACCAAAGCATCCTTGCCAGATGTAGAAGAACTTCTTTAGGACATGAGATTCCAGGAGGGTGAAGTGTGGATCTATGATCCTCATCCTATAATCTCAACAACAAGAATAGGGTTTGGATAAACTCCTTATCAGCATCAACCAAAGCCAAAACTGGATTTGTTGGCAAATCAAGATAGTTGGGAAGATGTGCAAAGAATTTTACAGGTTCAAGAACAAGTTCCAGATCAACCATTAAAATCACGAATAATAGACTCCAAAACAATTTGAGAAAACATATAAAAGAAAAGGTGTGGGACCAACTCAAAACATGTCAGAGACAGAGGAATAAAAATCAACTAAGAGACATAGAATAGAAGAACAAGAAGAAAACAAAGACTAGATATTACAAGATGAGACAAAGTCATTGACAATAGAGCATGTAGTGATTGTAGAAGTTTCATCATCAACAAATATTGAGAGATCAAAAAATAAAAATGGAAAGGGATCATTGGAGATAGATCAATCACAACAAGTAGATAACTTTCTTTAGTTCATGTAAATCAAGAAAAGGTTAGGGATACCCATGCTTAGGAGTGATGTAAGCATGGCCGCTGATTCAAGTACACTTTGGATCCATGGAATATAGATAAAAGTATGACTAATGTCCATGGCCACAGAGAATACAAAGTGGATCCATGTGACATATATGAAGTAGCAAGCATCTCCATGAGGAATACGCAGTGGATGCATGTGAAAGTAGATCATAGCCACAAATAGATACACAATGGTGTTGATTAAGGTTGGTTGTCATTGATGTCAACCTTTGAAGAAAGCCCAGTAGCACAAAAGTTTGGGTAATGGACCCAAGTTTGTTTGACGTCAAGATGACTCATTATTGTCTTGTCATGGTTGATAAGAAGTAAAGACGGACGAACTCCAAAGTGGTCCCCTTATGGTGAAAACCCTCACGGAGAGACGCTTTGTGGAGTGAGAGAACCCATGCTTAATTGTTGAATAATGAGATGAAGGATAGTGAATTTGTCAGTGAAACTATCCTAGATGGATAGTGTTTGTCATGTCATTTCCGGTGGTATGTGGAACATCACATAACTCCTCACGATTAGAGAGTTATGACCATATGAAATTGGAGAACCCCTCATAAGTCTTATATAAGCCCCCAAGGGTAAAAGTGCTTTGCAAAAGAAATTATTTTAAATGAAGAAGTCCTAAAATAAGGAAAGTGTAAGGCTACATGAAGATATAAGTAAGAGGCAACGCTCACTCATTGAAGACACACTTGTACATATTGTATATCTATTTTTCTTGTGTAAAGATTCTTGTAAATACTTGTGGAACAATCTAAAGAGTGAACGTTTGAGGTAGTACGAAGGGTTAACGGCGAAATTCTCGGATTTATAGAAAACCCTATTTTTCGAGGCGTACACAGGTTGTTTGTGTATACGGTGTGTATGTTATGCGCGCTGTCTGTGTATAGGGAGCGTATGTACGCGGGCTGGCTGTGTACAGGGTGAGTACATGTTGGCAAAGCCATGAAAAATTGAGAAGATGAAGATGCATAGGTTCTAGATTCTGAGATCAAGCTCCCAGAAAGGTATAAAGTGCTCAGATACATCAGATCCATCCATTAGTTCAAAAGGTATGTCTTATTTCTATGAATAGTTGGATTTTGATGTATGCATGAGGAATGACAATGGAGATTTGAGGATTCTCCCTAGAGAGACTAGTAGTTACATGGAATCTTCTGCATAAGTCAAATCTACTGAAATACAGTGCTGGTATATTCATCATTGATACTTCCTGTTGAGGCACATCTTGTATTTCTTGACATATGGATAAGGGTTTTTATGGTACATGGTTGAGATCTTGTATTTGTTGATGTATTGAGAGACTGAATATCAGAAAGGGTTTGATGACTAAGATCATGTGAATGAAAGTATACTTGTTCATGATTTCACACACCTATATGGAACATGACTAGAGAGACATATTTGTATTGATTAAATGTTATGTATGAGAATGCATGAACATGGTACAGTTACAGTTTGGATACAGTGACAGGTTACATATCTATGTGAAAGAAGTTACAGAGGGTCAGAAGTTTTCAAGTGAAAGGAAACCCTAGTTCTATAAGGTATACACAGATTGCATAACAGTTAGGGTGCGTACATACGCGGGCTACATAATAGATAAGGCGTGTACATACACAGGCTACATCACTACAGGTCACGTACCTGTTGTATTTTTGTAGATACATGTTCAGTTCAGGTACATATTGATTACAGAGCAGTTGTACAGATTGGATACATGTCAGTGGTACAGGTTGATACAGTTGTACAACAGTATATCTTACAGTGATCGATTGACAGTGGTTCCATCATTCTACTTCTACTTTAGGGTGGTTGGATGGGGCAAGGAAAAGTGGTTGTAGCCACCTTCTCGTTGTAGTCGGAGAACATAGGGGGTTGTAGCCTCCTTCCGGTTGTAGACAGAGAATTGGGGAGTTGGAGCTTCCCTCAGGTTGTAGCCTGAGAAACTAGGGGGTTGGGTTGGAGCCTCCTTCNACTGGTGTACTGTGTATGTGTGTGATTGTTCATTTCTTATTGCTCATTATTGGATAATAATTCTACATTGATATAACACTTTGATTATTTAGAGAAAAATGATTATAATTACGCTATTACGGATTCACCCCCCCTCTCAGTAATCCAACAATTGATATCAAAGCAGGTTCCTTCAGAAATCAGTTTAACCACTGAAAGGTAGATCATGGAGAGAGCCAACTTATATAAAAATGGAATACCACAGTTTGATGGAAAAAATTATGTTTTTTGGAGCATAAGGATGAAGGCATATATACAGGCACAGGGATTTCAAGTTTGGAAATCAATTGTAGATGGATGCATAGCACCAACAGTTCCACCAACAAATGACAAAGCAGTGAAACTCGGTGAAAATAATTCCAAAGCCACAAATTCACTTTTGAATGGTCTCAGTGATACAATATTCACCAAAGTTGCACATTGTAAATCCGCTAAAGAGATTTGAGACAAGCTTTGAAACATCTAAGAAGGAGATACAAAAGTCAAAGCAACAAAGCTTCAAACTTACAGAGGTCAGTTCGAACAACTAAAAATGAAGAAAGATGAGAATATTGCAACCTACTTCTTACGAGTCGATGAAACAATGAATGCAATCATAGGATTGGGAGAAGAAATCAAAGAATTTGTAATTGTTCAAAAGGTACTAAGATCTCTTCATATGAGATTTAACCCTAAGATATCAACACTAGAAAAAAGATCGGATCTAAACTCAATAAGCATGGACAAACTACATGGAATCTTCACAACATATGAAATGATAATTGAACAGGAAAATCCATATATAAAATAAACAACCTTCAAAGCATCCAAAATATCAAAGCAAAAGAAAAAGGAACAAGAAGAATATAGCAGCAGCAGTGACGTCTCAGAAGATGATGAAGAAGTGGCCAGCTTGGTCAAAAGACTGAAAAATGGAACTGACGGTAGGTATTGAGGTAAGCTTCCTTTAATTTGTTTTAATTATGATGGTATTGGTCATTTTGCTAACAAATGTCCTCATAATAAAAAAATAAATGATTAAGGTTACTCAAAAGACAAACACACATATAAAGACAAAAGAACTATAAAGAAAGTTTTTAAGAAAAACTTATGCACCAAAGAAGACATCTTATCATGAGATGAAGATGAAGTCAGTGACAGTGAGACAGAAAGAGCTCTATTCATGGCAGTAAAAGACTCTGACAAAGAAGATTCTGAAGAAGAATACGAAGAAGCCGAAGAATAATATGAAGAAGTCGAAGAACAAATTGAAGAAGCAGAAGTTGACTATCGAGGAGAATTAATGTGTGCCATAGAAGTCATCAAAAGAGAAAAGAAAAAAAACAAGAAACTACAAGCATAACTAGACAAGAAAAAAGACACTCGAGAACTAGAACAAATGATCACAAAATTGAAGGCTCAAATAGAAGAAGATAAAATAATTGATGAAACACTCAAAGAAAATCTAGAAGAAAATGANGGACACTCCTCCATCGAGAAGATTCAAATTTCATAATCAACAATAGACAGATAGGCCTCAAGAAGAAGAAGGATTCATAAGAGCACCTCCTTTCAGAAAATCTTCAACTCCCATGTATCAAACTATATTTTTTGGTTTATGTTATGCATGTAATAATTTTGGAAATAAAGCTATGAATTGCAGAGCTAACAACAAGAACAATAACAACTTTGAGAGTCATACACAAAGGGGTTATTCAAGAAGACTTAGTGAAACACAGAGAAAAAGTTACAACAGGTTTGAATCTTTGAGCACTGAAGTGGAATGTTACAAATGTAACAATTTTGGACATGTGGCCAAAGATTGCAGAATGACAGTCCTTCCTAAATAACCTCAATAGAATAACAATAGTCACAGACATGAACCTCAGAAAATGACATGGATAAGAAAGCAAGATCAATATAGAAATGAAGAATGCATAATCATTCTACAAGATCAGCATAAGAAACACGGTTGGTATGTTGACAGTGGATGTTCAAAACACATAACAGGTGATAAAGACAAGTTTCTTACATTACGAAAGGAAAGAGATGGATTAGTCTCCTTTGGAAATGATGATTCAGCCAAAATCATTGGAAAATGCACAATCTGAATTGGGAACAAGAATGAAAAGGTAGAAAATGTTCTACTAATAGAATATATGAAACATAATCTTCTAAGTATGAATCAAAGGTGTGACCAAGGTCATAAAGTTATTTTCGATTCACAAAAGTGTGAGATAAGAAAAGAAGGTTCAGGGAAATTGGTCGCTACCACTGCAAGAACTTCAAGCAACATATATGTGTTAAGCAAAATTGGAAATGAAAAGTGTTTTCTAGGAAAGGAAGATGAAAATTGGCTATGACACAGAAGAATGAGTCACATACATTTTGATAACCTTGTCAAAGTCAACAAAAGAGAAGCAGTCAGAGAAATTCCCTAGATCACGAAACCAACCAACACTTTATGCAAGCATTGTCAACAAGGAAAGCAAACAAAGACCAGGTTTAAATCAAAGGAATATTCAATGACAAGACCACTAGAAATTGTGCATACTGATCTAGTTGGACCAACTAAAACAAATGGCTTAAAAGATGAGAAATACTTCATGTTATTATTTGATGATTATACAAGAATGACTACAATTTTCTTTCTCAAGAATAAGTCAGAAGCTTTTGAAAAATTCAAGATCTACAAGGAAATGATTGAAAATGAAATGGATTCAGAAATCAAATGATTGAGATATGATAATGGAAGAGAGTTCACTTGAAATGAATTTATGGACTACTGCAACAATCATGGAATAAAAATGCAATTCTCCGTTGCTAGGACACCTCAACAGAATGGAGTTGTTGAAAGAAAGAACATGACATTATAGGAAATGGCTCGAACAATGTTAATGGATTCGAAATTGATAGATATTTTTTGGACACATGTAGTGCATACAACAATTCACATTCAAAACAGAGTAATGCTCAGAAACAACACTGACAAAAATCCTTATGAACTATAGAAAGGAAAACCAACAAATGTAAAACACTTCATAGTTTTTGGAAGAAAATGCTATATCGAAAGAGAAGATGGTGGAATGAGAAAGTTTGACTCTCGTGTGGACAAAGGAGTACTTGTTGGTTACTCAAGTACACGGAAAGCATACAAGTGTTACAATATAAGATTGAACAAAGTTGTGGAAAGCATCAACGTAACAATTGATGAAACAGGCAGACCAGGATCAAAGGAAGAAAATGAATCAATGAAATAGCCTTTAGAAGAAGAAGCAGAAGATGAAAAAGAAGTTGAAGAAAAAAATGAAGAAAATTCGACAGAAGCAGAAGAACAAGTTCAACAAGTGTCTCCAAAGACACTCAGTAAACAAGTACAAAAGAATCATCATTCAGATCAGACTATCAGAAACAAAGATGTAGGAGTTGAGACTAGAAGAAGAATCCGTTCACCAGAACAAACACACCTAACACTTTTATCTACAATTGAACCAAACTGTTTTGAAGAAGCCAACAAGGATGAATTTTGGAATAAGACCATGAATGAAGAATTGGATCAAATAGAGAAAAACGATACTTGGGAATTGGTTCCAAGACCAAAGAATAAGAATGTGATCGACACAAAATGAGTTTTCAGGAATAAATTGAATAAAGATGGGCAAGTTACAAGGAAAAAAACTAGATCGGTTTGTAAAGAATATGCACAGATTGAAGGAATCGAATTTGAAAAGAAATTTTCCCCAGTTGCCAGAATGGAAGCAAACTGTTTGTTTTTAGTTTATGCATGCTCTAAAAATATTAAGGTATATATCAAATGGACGTAAAATCATCTTTTCTGAATGGGAAACTTGAAGAAGAAGTCTACATTGAACAACCAAAAGGATTTCATTTGTCAGATAACGCAAATTATGTGTGTAAATTAAAGAAGGCCTTGTATGGTCTAAAACAAGCTCCTAGAGCATGGTACTCTAGACTGGATAAGTATCTGCAACATGCATGGTTCAGAAAAGAAAGTGCAGACAACAACCTCTACATCAAGGTAAGTCAAAGTAATATTTTATTAGTTGAAGTTTATGTTGATGATATTATTTTTGGTAGTAATGATGACAGGTTAAATCAGACGTTTGCAAAAGAAATGCAGAATGAATTTGAAATGTCGTTACTTGGAGAACTATCCTTCTTTCTGAGACTTTAGATACGTCAAAGAAACTAAAGAATCTTTATTTCTCAAACAAAGTATATCAGAGAAATGCTAAAGAGGTTCAGAATGGAAGATTGCAAACCAGTTATCACTCCCATGCAAACCCGTTGCAAGTTGAGCAAATATGATGATTCAAAGTTTACATATCAGAGGCAATACAGGTCAATGATTGGCAACCTACTATATGTGACAGCATCCAGACAAGATGTAATGCATGCAACTGAACATGTGGCACAATTTCAAGTAGCACCAAATGAATCACATGTATTAGCAGTAAAGAGGATCTTTAGATATCTCAAAGGAACAAAAGAGTTTGTATTATGATATCCAAAAGGAAATGATATATCACTTATGGCCTACACAGATGCATATTGGACAGGTTGTATTGATGACCGATGAAGCACCAATGGAGAAACGTTCTACTTGGGTGAGTGTTTAGTATCGTGGCTAAGCAAGAAACAATCATCAATATCTTTATCTATAGTCGAGGCATAGTATATTGCAGCAGTATCATGTTGTACACAGTTACTTTGGATGAAACAAACTTTGACATATATACAGGTTGAGTATGATGAGCCCATTCCAATCTATTGTGATAATACAAGCACCATCAGTATCTCGAAGAACCCAGTGATTCACTCCAAGACGAAACACATTCCAATCAAGTATCACTTTCTACAGGAGCAGGTTGCAGAAAAGAACATCAGAGTTGAGTATGTGGGAACAAATGAACAAGTGGCATACATCTTTACAAAACCACTTCCATGGGAAGACTTTGAGTATCTTCGCCAGAGACTCAAAGTTATTTCTACTCCAAAATGAATGATTTTTGAATTCTTATCTTATATGTCTTAGATTTACATGAGGAAGCACCATAATAGGACAGTTCAGTCAGGGGGAGCAACCCCAGATGGAAATATACCTTTGCCATTGATGACAAAGGGGGAGATATTTATCAGATGCAGAGGACAGAGGCATGGTTCTAGGGGGAGAAGATTTATCATATGCAGAGGACATAGACATGGTTCCAAGGGGAGCATGAGTGATATGATTTCAGTGTTGCATTAGAGTGTTGCCATCAATGCCAAAGGGGGAGATTGTTGATTAAGGTTGGTTGTCATTGATGTCAACCCTTGAAGAAATCCCAATAGCACAAAGGTTTGGGTAATGGACCCAAGTTTGTTTGATGTAAAGATGATTCATTATTGTCTTGTCATGGTTTATAAGAAGTAAATATGGATGAACTCCAAAGTGGTCCCCTTATGGTGAAAACCCTCATGGGAAGATGCTTTGTGGAGTGAGAGAACCCATGCTTAATTGTGGAATAATGAAACGAAGGACAGTGAATTTGTCAGTGAAACTATCCTAAATAGATAATGTTTGTCATGCCATTTCCGGTGGTATGTGGAACGTCACATAAATCCTCACGGTTAGAGAGTTATGACCATATGAAGTTGGAGAACCCCTCATAAGTCTTATAGAATCCCCCAAGGGTCAAAGTGCTTTGCAAAAGAAATTATTTTAAATGAAAAGTCCCTAAAATAAAATAAAAAGTGTAAGGCTACATGAAGATATAAATAAGAGGCAAAGATCACTCATTAAAGACACACTTGTACATATTGTATATCTATTTTTCTTGTGTAAAGCTTATTGTAAATACTCGTGGATACATCTGAAGTGGTGAACGTCTAAGGTAGCATGAAGGGTTGACGACGAAATTCTCTTATTTACAAAAAACCCTATTTTTTGAGGCATACACGGGCTGGTTGTGTATATGGTGTGTATAGTATGCGAGTTGTCTGTGTATAGGGAGCATACGTATGTGGGCTGGCTGTGTACAAGGTGAGTACATGTTGGTAAAGCCATGGAAACTTGAGAAAATGAAGATGCAAAGGTATTATATTCCGAGATCAAGCTCCCAGGAAGGTCTAAAGTGCTCAGATACATCAGATCCATCCATTAGTTAAAAATGTATGTCTTATTTCTATGAATAGTTGGATTTTGATGTATGCATGAGGAATGTAAATGGAGATTTGAGGATTCTCCCTAGAGAGACTAGTAGCTACATGGAATCTTCTGCTTAAGTCAGATCTAGTGAAATACAGTGCTAATATATTCATCATTGATACTTCTTGTTGAGGCACATCTTGTATTTCTTGGCATATGGCTAAGGGTTTTAATGGTACATGGTTGAGATCTTGTATTTGTTGATGTATTAAGAGGCTGAATATCAGAAAGGGTTTGATGACTAAGATCATGTGAAGGAAAGTATACTTGTTCGTGATTTCGCACACCTATATGCACATGTCTAGAGAGACATATTTGTATTGAGTAAATGTTATGTAATAGAATGCATGAACATGGTACAGTTACAGTCTGGATACAGTGACAGGTTACAGATCTACGTGAAAGAAGTTACAGAGGGTCAGGAGTTTTCAAGTGAAAGGAAACCCTAGTTCCAGAAGGCATACGCAGGTTGCATAACAGTTAGGGCGCGTACATATGTGGGCTGCATAACAGATAGGGCATGCACATACGCAGGTTGCATCACTACAGGTCGCGTACCTTTTGTATTTTTGTAGATTCATGTACAGTTCAGGTACATATTGATTATAGGGTAGGTGTACAAATTGGATACAGGTCAGTGGCACAGGTTGATACAATTGTAAAACAATATATCTCACAGTGATAGATTGACAGTGGTTCCATCATTCTACTTCTACTTCAGGTCGATTGGACGGGGCAAGGACATGTGGTTGTAGCCACCTTCCAGTTGTAGTCGGAGAACATAGGGGTTGTAGTCTCCTTCTGGTTGTAGCCAGATAATTGGGGAGTTGAAGATTCCCACAGGTTGTATCCTGAGAAACTAGGGGTTGGAGCCTCCTTCCAGTTGCAGCTGGAAAAAAAAGGAAGTTGGTGCTTCCAATGAATGTAATTCTTCAAGACATATAAGAAAAATCATTCCATGGTTTTCTCTCGATTTTGGTTTCCACGTAAAACACTAGTGTATTGTGTATGTGTGTGATTGTTCATTTATTATTTCTGATTATTGGATAATAATTCTACATTGATATAACACTTGGATTATTTGGAGAAAAATGATTATAATTATGTTATTACTGATTCACCCCCCCTCTCAGTAATCCAACAAGTAGATCCATGTCTCGAAAAAAAAAAAAAAAGGATATCTGGGATCGGTGGAGTGAACAAAATGATCCTTTGCAAATACCAATGTTTGTGGGGTGGTACAATATATGTCGGGTAGGAGCAAAAAATATGTTATTCTCATACTTCATCTAAAGTCTTCAAAACAATCCATCGTGATACGAGTCTACACTATGTGAATATATGTGTTGGGGTCAGACATAGTGAGACATCGTTTGATTACCGATCATTGATGTATATCGTTAAAAAATGCGAGATGACCCACCAATGGTGATAATGGGAAACAAGGTACTATAGTAGAATCCAACAAGTGTGAATAAATGAGTTGGAGTCGAACACTTGGCAGAATATATCGATCAGGGGACATTGATGTATTCCCACTGTCAATAGTAAGGGAACCTGCCATTGATGACTGCAATCCCCAAGGTACCAAATATGACTCTATATCCCTATCCCAGAGCAAGATGTGTTGAATTTGATATGAAGAGATCCGCTAGAAGGAAGGCATTAAATCATCCCCCATCATCCAACATGCAGAGTAGAAGAAGGCCAAAGACTTGGAAGGACTTGGACGAACAAATTGTAAGGACCACACCGAGGTACGACTTTGGCATGCACTAGATGGAATAAAACATGACAAAGACTCTCATAATAGTAGCCAATAAGGGAGGCTACTGACAAAGACGAGGAATCCATCAATGGGATCAAATCGAAACCAAGGTACTACATGAATCCATATGTGTGATGATTTTTTTTGACATCGAACACAAGGAAAACTTCTTAATCAGTGACCATTGATGGTTTTTCATCGGTTTAGCATAATGTTACCTATCATTAATGAAAATAGGCGTAGGGTGAAACTATAGGTCATACTCTCAAATCAATGTGTTGAAGTCGATAATAGTAGACACACCATCAAGAAGTCAATGAAGACCTTATATAATAGCATGAGTGAGATACAAAGACACTTTTGATGATGAGACGTACTTGATTGACACAGGAAGGACGACTTGAAAGGTCAGAGACTTGTTGCAAAATGGTCGACTCAGGCTGAAACTTCCCTTGAACAAAAGAACAACACATTATGTGACTTAGTCATCATTACTATAAAATGGGATACATTTTTGATACAGGAGGCATCATCAAACGCACCATATGGTTATAAGAATAACCGACTAGGGGAGATTATACTGAAAAATGAGAAAAAAGTTTCCTAAAGCCATAGTAAACCCAAAATATTGAGATACTGACTCAAGATTGTGCTTTACTCGAGGGCGGAAAGGATGTTGTCAAAAAGAGATAGATGCTTTCCCCCTTTATTTTTATTTTTTATTTTTGTTGTCTTTTTCATATTATTAAAGCCTGAAAAATATAAAATAGTGCTATAGTACAATGGAGGAAATGAGTGTCGCGGGTAAGCAAACTAGTTCCAAAGCGCAAGGAACATACCTATGATCAATGAAATGAAGCATGTGAAAGATACAAACACTTAGGTGAATGTATCCTCTAGGGATAAAGGTGTTGAGTCGCAAAGGCATAAATTGCAAGGCTAGCAACTGGTCGGAATGCACAAGCAAGTGGTTCAACAAGAGCAAGTTGAAACCAACATTAGGCCTAAAAGCGCGAGTGGTTAACATGCAATGCAATTACAAATCAAACATATAAATGAGGGATACCCATACGTATTGGCCAGAATGATATTGAGGATAACATATGAGGCTTCAATGCAAAGTCATGGAGAGACTTAAAACGACTCTCGATCCTACTAAAACAACTACAACATGGGTGTCAAAAATGTTAGAAAAATAGGACCGCAGAGCAATAAAATAAGGCAAATTTGGAAATAAAACACATAATATGTAGAAGACAATAGATACATAGATATACATGGTTCACCTAGTGTGGGCTAGGTCCACTAGAGAAATTTTTAGGTCCTTCCTTTTTATTATCCAACAAAATGAAGGGATACAACCTATAACAACAAGCCCGTTGTAATTTTCTCTTCTTTCTCTCACATTCTCCTCTCTGATAATATAATAATCACACACATACACATTCACAATACAACTCCCTCATAAAATAAGGTTTCCTTCTAGGAAAATAAACCCTAACATAAATTCTACGGTCAGGTCTGTGACCTTATAATGAACGATCCAGATTGACTACAAAATTACAATATTTTATAAGGCATTTTTCCCAAAAAAGGTTACGCTTGGGGGATCGTTGGCCCCCATTCCCCCCATATTGGGGGGAAGGTCCCCCTGGGATCCCCTTCATTCGGGGGTCATCCCCCGAACCCCCGGTAGAAGGGGTCTAGGAATACCTACATATAAATCAAGGAGATAATCAGGCTCCACAACCAACAATCTCCCACTTGGAGACTGATCACAAGAACTCCACTGTTGTTGTACTTGCTAGACTATACTCCTTGGACCTGGAAAATTTCTCATCTTCACCTTCATGGTTGAAGACCAACTGAAATTGAGCAGGAACTCAGTTTCTCCCTGGTTACTCCATCTGTTAACATGTATGCAGGATCCTGGCTAGTATGTATATTTTCCAACTTCAATTGTCCATATTCCAAGACGGATCATATGAAATGGTACCTAAGTTGTATATGCTTAGTCTTATAATGGAAGGCAGAGTTCTTTGCAATATGAATGGAACTCTCACTGTCACAGTACAACCTGCTATTCTCGTGCTTCTTTCCCAATTCCTCCATAAACCTCTGTAACCAAATCATTTCTTTACTAGCCTTTGTAGCACCAACATTCTTTGCTTCCGATGTTGAAAGTATAACAACCTTTTGCAGTTTTAAAATTCAACTTACTGTTGTTCCACCTACAATAAAAAAATACCCTGTGGTGCTCCTCCTGCTATCTTTATCACTTTCCATATCTGAATCAACCACTAGTACAAAATGAGAGATAAGTGACAAAAAAAATGATCAAAATACGCATATAAATGACCACTTTTGATTTGGTGATCGTTGGTGGCTAATTTCTGGTCTCTTATCACACGACCAAAAATGTGGTCATATTTAGTTTGGTCATTTATAGCTTGTCTTGTGGTCATTAATTTGGTCATTAATTGTCACAATTAATGACCAAATATATGAACAAAATGACCACAAGACAAGCTATAAATAACCAAACTAAATATGACCACCTTTTTGTTCGCGTGATAAGAGACTGAAAATTAGCCACCGAAAATTCCATTTGGTCATTTATATGCGGAATTTGGTCATTTTTTTGGTCACTTATCTCTCATTTTTTGGTCATTTTATATGCGAATTTCGGTCATTTTGTTTGGTCACTTATCTCTCATTAATTGGTCACTAATTTAGTCATTTTTGTTCATTTTATAGGTTCATTATTCTCATAGGAAATGTAAGCCTATGTGAATGTCTCTAAAAACACTAAATCACACTTTCTACTCATGAATGAAAATCAGAACTTAATTCATCCAATCCAACCTCCTTGTAAATTTAGGTCGATATATCTTAATTCAGAAACATCTTAAGAAATGCACAAATATATATGCTACCATAAGATTAATTCCTATCTCATGAAATACCAAAAATTCTCTAGAAACAGAATTTACCACACCACATACTATAACAACAACCACATCTTGAATTGCAGTCCAAAAAACAATACAAGGAAACTGCAGATGAATAAAATAATGGTAAATCCTCTTAGATGGAAATTCACTGATTCTACCTGAACTTCTCCAGAAATCACTTCAATGAAATGAAATAAAATGACATAATTCATTCCAATTACCTCAAATTCCATTGCATTCCAATTCACACAAATCTTCCAGTGAACGAAAAGAAATCAAACATAATTTTTTCTGACCTAAACAAATAGTTCCATTTAAATTAGAGACAATATGGATTGAGAATAAAGTACAATATGATACATAGAAACTTTGGTGTAAGACCCAGAGAGAAAAAGAACTGGTAACTGAAACTTTTAAACAACTTTTTTTTTGTTTTTAATTTTTTAATCTATGGATTACCCATATATTAAAAACTTCAAATGAAAATACACAATTCGAGAGATGGATAATTCCAAAGAAATCCAAATTCAAATACTAATAATCATAGACAAACACAAGAATATATCCACAATATCCTTAGTACCCATTTGAATCCTTGAAATATGAATAGTTAAAGTAGGTTTGGTAGGTGGATCAACTAGACTGATCAAGAAAGGAGAAGGAAACAAACTGCAGATCAATGAGCTACCATTGGGCATGGAGTCAACATAACAAGTCTTTCCAAATACAAACTATACTCTTGCAAAAGAGGCAACTGTTTCCAATTCTCAACAATTTCAAGGTTTTAGGAGATATGAAGAAATGGAGACACATTCATGAATATGTCAATCATACATCAGGTTTAATTAACACATTCACTCAGAAACAAATTCAATAATTGGAAATAAATCCCATCACATAATTAAAATGATCAAACATAACTTATGTAAGACAATAATTTACAACAGATCCTCTACTTCTCCTGAATCTGAAATACATCGACCCTTGATACATCAGGTACAAGATAGAAACATATTTAATCAAGAGGAAGAATTAAAGAGAAAAAGGGAAAGACTCACTAATTATCAGACACAATTGATTTTCCAATCAAGACATATAGCATTAAATTCAGAAAAAAGTCTTAAAACATGATTTTCGAAACCCAGGTCTAATCCCCTTAACTCTCTCTCGAGATTCTCTTAATGAACCCCCCTTATTACATCGTACCAGTCTCTCTTATATAGAGAATACAAGAATAGATCAACAGTTTCTGAGATCCAAAAGTTATGGGATAAGACCTAATAATTAGGAATTTCAAGATATATTCATTCTAAAACAAGTTATTAGGTTCTAAATACAACACATATGCATTTCGACTTCCTAATATAATACTTTCAAACCCATCGAAATACCTAGCAAAACTGCTTGATACAAAACACCCTAAAGACAAGGCTGGATCCACAAAATCTGGTACCTTATGATATTCATAACTAGCTTTGAATCTTTTGTTGTTGGATGATATCTTCTAACTTCTAACTTCATAAAAAATATTAGATACAACCTCCAAAACGGGCTCAAGATAATCGTCGAAGTTGATTTCCGAATGTGGGATCAAAACTATTTGGCAACTGCTGTAACAAGACTTACTGGATGGCCAAAAACTGTGCTACAGAATGAGTATCTATTATGTAGCGCTGAAATATTTGCATATCATGCATATCGTCAATTGTTTTCAAAATGCACTTGCAAGATTATATATCTGACATTGTATGCTCACTGTGCAACCCTGTAGATTTCATTTTCTTCTTATGCAAATTCTCCATTAGTCAAAATTAAGCGCTACATAATAAAAAGTTGTTGTGTATCGCAAAATAGGGTATGCTCTGTTCTTGATAACAATTTTTTTTTTATTGCTTCCCCTTTAGACATTTGATGTAGAAAATGTCTCTGGCATGTATATCTAGAGCTTCAACCTATCAGAACTTCTTGGATTCACCTCTTGGTTCCTCTTCCTCAACTTTTTCTGTGGCTTTTCAACATGTGACTTCTCTAAGTCAATTTGCACCCACTGTGTAGTATGGTTCTGTTGCTTTCCTTTGTCTCTTGCTGGAGGATTATCTTATTTATGATCCGGGGGAGGTGGCTATGCTTTATCATTCTGCTCATCATCCTGTATGACAATTACTTTTTCTCTTTTCAAGGCAGGTTTAAAAATTGACTTAGCATTCAGTCTCAACTGGTTGGTTGGTATTCTATGTATTTTTATTGTCTCCTGCATCTGTTGAGTTTCTCTCGCTTTGCCTTTGTTTTCCATAGGAGATTTCCTTTTCTTTATAGGGATTTCAACACTCAGTTCGAAGAGAGGCTCTTCATTCATGACCTATTGTTTAGTCCTCCTAGTGTAGACTTGTTTAATTTTATATGAAACGGGTGCAGGTTCCACATTCCTTTGCTTCAATTTGGAATCCTCCTTAGGAACTCATCTTGATGAGCTAGATTCCATGGGAATTTTTCTCTTTCTTCTATCCCTCATTGTATCCATCCAATTTTTTTTTCTTCCTGTGTCCCCTGAGAGACTTTGGTTCTTACTGAGTTTTTAGGTTTTCTAACAATTTTTGTATCCACCATACTAAAGCCACAAACTTTAACAAAAGCATCCCAAGGGATCATAATATTATTCAGTTCACGTGTGAAAAGTATTTTAATGACATCTTAGTGAATTATACTGGTAGCAGGAGTATTGGGGTGCTTCTGGAATTTTTTAGACATCTTTAACAAGCTTCTATGCAAGAAGAATGGAAGGTTCAACTTGCTATCTCCAGTAATATTCATCAGGAATCTCATGTGAAACTTATTGATAATAGAATATCTACCATCATAGGTAACATACCTATGTAAAATGTTCAAGAATTCTCTCCACTGGTCCTTAAGCCACTTGCTTGGGATGCCCCTGCTCTAGTCAGGGTTTGTATGCTCACGTTTCAGAAATTGGTTCAAATGCCTTTCTTCCACTTTGCCCTTTTTAAACCAACATTCTCCTTCAGTAGATAAATGAAACACTTCAAAAATATGCCAGTCTATGACCATGAAGGTTAACTTGCCAATCTTAGCCAGAAAACCATTGAAAACCCTAGCAAACTCCAGAGACAATTAGATGTGGTTCCCTTGCAATGATTTACAAAAGTTATACCAACCCGCCTAGTGGAATTTTTGTTGTATTTCTAGATCTACATCAAGCAATTTGGTACCTTGATGTTCAATGCACAACACTTTTCCACTTCGTTTGCGTGTATACTTCATTGTGCAGAAAAACATAAGAACCTTGGCTGAAAAACACGACCTTCAGCTGCTACAAATCTACAAACACGAGTTCTGAAAATAGGGAAAGAAAGAATGTTGACTAAATGAGTTGGTTCAATGAAAAATGGCCTCTAATTCGGCTTTGAAATGATGATTTGACAAATTTTCTTTGATTGATAACCTCTAGCGTACGAATTGGATTAAATCCAAACACAATATCTCATAAAACCTCCCTGCGCATTAGGTGGAATGATAACGTAGTGTAATAATGAGTTATAGTGTAGCACTGAATCATGATACCCTATTTTGGTTTTTGCACTACAAAATAAAATTTATTATCTAGTGCAAAGTATTATATAACACCGAATAATATTAGGACTTTAAAACACTAAAGAAAAGCTTACTAATTTTTCCCATAAACTTTAAGAAATGCAAATCCATTTTCAAACAAATTAAAGAAAGCATAATGAAGAGGAGGGAAGAGCTTGTTTGGGTTTAGGTTTTTGGTAGGATTAGAATAATTTTAGGATAGATAAAGTCATGGTAAAAATAAGTGATAACACCCAACATGCCCACACAGACCAACCATGCTTGCATAATGATCCACCATTATCTTCTCATGCATTTGAAATGCATCCATCCCTCATTCAAAAACCTGCATGGCTGCAAGAAAACCCGACACTAGTGATGGTGATATAATCTGGCTTCACACTTGTCTTCTTCATGCAAACATATTGATGTGAAAGTTTTGAAAAGGATGCAAGGTACCATTGATCTCCTCTAACAATGCTTCTATATGTAGTCCACTTTCCACTAGTGAAGTAACAAGGCCACTCAAATCTGAGGACACCACATGATCTCTAGAGATGCTGGAAGTGTCATTAGCTGAGGGATTGGTTTCCAATGGAAAAATTCCATTATAAGCAGAGAACACATATGATTGATGTACTTAGGTGGATGGAGATCAACAATAAGATATATTTTTCGGCCTCTATTTGATGATGAAAACAAATTGGAGATGTAGCAACCCTTATGGTCATATTTATTGTTGGTTTGTGATGAGACAACCAATAGACATATTTTCAGAGATGAATTCGGATTTTCACCCTAATTTTCCAAAGGAAAATTCAAACATTTCAAGAAGTCTACTACATGAAAATTTCTCCACAAATATGGTGTCTAACTTAGCCCAGAACATAATGAAGGATGTCTAGATCTTGAATGCCCCTCTCTAATGAGCACAAATAAAACTAGACATATCCCATTCCTCAAATTAGTGGGTTGATCCTTTATATGAGGTTGTTATTCTGTGGTAATTGTTTACTTTCCCAATGCCAAACAGACTATATCCTCACTAAGATGACAATCATCAACCAAAAGAAGAACAGTTTCTGTCATGAGGTCTCTGCTGCCATTGTTTTAAATTTGGAGACGAATTCAGGCTTTGACAATTCGTAGTCTCACAAATGCAGAGGGTAAATCCAACACAAAATAATATATAAATCATCTCCAAATATGTATATAAATACTAGTTAGCAATGGAATTAGCATGAGTCAACCCTGGCCTTTTGCTTGGAATAGGTCAGCCCTAGAAGGAAATTAGACACATGTTGGACTAAATTCATAAGAAACCTCCTTCAATGGGCCTTTAATTATTCATTTCTCACATTGTATAAATAAAAATAGTTGCATTATGATCAAAAGCCCATCACCCATGCATGGATTAGGTCTTTGTTGGTAGGTCTGTGTTCTACACCAATATCCCTGAGCATTTTTAAGGTAATAATTCCATCAATTTATTGTCCCTTCTCATATCTTCTGTGGTAACAATAATGTTTTTTATTTGTTGTGGTAAGTGCCACCTTAACTATTGACTTAGCCAATAAACCATCTGTCAAACTAGAAGCAAGTGATGCAATGCATGTTTCGTAATTCCTTTCATGAAAGTTGGGAAATAATTTAGTTTGCAATTTCAAAGATAATTGTCAGCAATATCTTTCATAATATGTTTTATAATCTATACCAACACATCCTTTGAATAGATTAATTCAATATCAAAATATGTGGTTCACAAAGAACTTGATTTTTTTTCTTTAAATCACGGAGTTGGATCAATAGTTACACGAATATTACAATTATTATTTTGTGGTAAGACATAATGAGGTCATATTTTTATTGATGACTTTTCCAAATATGAAAGGACAAACAATGTCTTCATCCATGGCCACTCTTAAGTCTTAACACAATTTCCATCCCAAGCACCACTCTTAAGTCTTAACACAAATAGTCTTATGTAGAGTAATCTATGTACAAGTTTATTGCTTGCAATAATGATTGCATGCTTTCTAAGAAGACTACATTTTCCATGTCATTTGAAAAGACAATTCATTTCACAAAGGGATTATGGAGGTCCCCAAGTACAATCCTTTGCTACAGACCAACGAGAACTATTATATCTTCTTCCCTATAAATAAGGTTTCCTATTCCTATATAGAAGATTGCATCAAATAGTTACTGAACAACTATACTTCTTAGTTACCTCATTTATGAGATTTTTTTTATCATCACTTGGTTATAACTCATGTCAATGACTGCAAATTAGTTGCAAGAAACAAATATAGTAGGTCCTCCTAGTCCTCTCTTTGCTTCCATCAACATCCAAACATATCATGACAACATTATGCAAGAGGCTATACGACAATGATCTTGGTCCTCAATTCAATTTGTGGACCCAAGCCTTCTTATTAGTATAATTTGAAAGTCCTTTTGAGTTGCAAATTCATAAGCCTGCAAAAAATGGTCTTTGTTGTAGTATAGGGTGCCCTCATAAACAAAAAAGCGGGTATTTCTCTTCTAAATTGAAAAAAATCATTCAGATGAATTCATCCAGCTGTAATAATTCTCGTTCTATTAATTTTGGGCATGAGAGTCCACACAAGTGAAATTCTCGTCAACATACATGCAAGAAAAAATATTCCCTTACCAGTTGCCAAATTCAATGTGTTGTCCCAATTGAGTTTGGGGATCATGATAGGCATGTTTTCCATGAAAGATATTGTCACACCCCATGCCTCATGAAGGGATGTACAAGGACATGCGATCACAAGGGAACATCTTTGCGAGAATGAGCATGTGTACCTTGAAAAATGCGAGGTGCCTAGAGTATGTGATATTTTTATCGAATTATTTCACCAAACAAGGAAGTTCCAAGGGTGTGGAAGGTCTTTCAAGTATGATCATGTATAACATCAAAAAATATATGAAGGGATTGTTGTGTCCCAATACTATCCTTTTAGAGGAGCCATGAAGGACCCCATGTTCATATAAATATGGAGGATGTTATACATTATTGTGAGACAAGATGCCATTCTTGTGGCTATCTTTCCCAACTTCCAATTGATCACCCTGGTTTGCAATGTTGCATAACACAGTGCATGATAATATGAGAAACACTAAATTTAATTCAGAAACTGAGGAGATTGATATTAATGACATAAAATATGCATGGGAAGAAACTAGGCTGACAGAAATGTGCAATATGCATTGTAAAAAAAACACTGGGCCACATTCATTTAGTCTCGTGCCCTCAGAACTGCACCAACAAGCTCTACGATGGCTCTAGGCACAAGGATAGGAAATATGGTCCCAACCTAGATGTACCCAAGGATGAGATGAGTCATGAGACTTATTGGAAATATATTAGATTCATTGATCCCTACACTGAGGAAGTGAAAAATGAGTTTGGCCTCTCCAATAACTATTGCAGATAAGAGGAGCATGGATATATTTTAGACAAAAAGGTTGTTCTATCTTAGAAATCTTATTGCACTGAATAAATTTAGCATGCTCCCATCAAAATAACTTCATTGAGTTCTAGTTTTGCAAGTTATATAACATATGATGGGCATCATTTTGGTTGTAATCATTCCAAGAATGTTCCTCATCATGTCATTTTTTCATTGATAAATCAGGCTACATGGTCTATTGAAAATACATAAAATTCATTTCCACAACTTTTGGCTCATCATAATACATCACAAGGATCCTCGTGAAGGCACAATTGATCATGGAATACTCGGCTCAAAATTTGCACAATATCAACTCAGATGCTAGGACAATCTGGGGAAACAATATGGCTACCTTGATGTAAAATTGAGGGGTAACATCATATTGCACTTGCTTCCACATGGATGGCCAATAGAAATACCATTTTATGAATGCCAAAATGACCTTCATAATAGGAAGAGTGAGGTTCCTTGAGAAGAAGAATATTTCCCATTTGCTAGTAAACTTAAGATAATCTCCAAGATCCTACAAGTTGGACATGTTTGCTACTCATCCTCTTGGTTTCTAATTAGATGTCAATTTATAAAGCTGGATGAGACACTTTTTATGGACTATGGAAATGAAAATACAACTTTTTATGGACTATGGATGAGACTTCTTATTTTTTCTTTATAGGAAGTGAAAATACAACTAAATGTAGTTTTAGATCCACGCAAAAAGGGATTTGGATCTGTAAATTTGATTACATCAAATATTTCAGGCTTAATTAGGTTTTCCAGCTTTCAATACATAGGATATTGTCTTTTCAAAATTGAAAATAGAATTTCTCATTACATAATATCATCGAAATGCAATAGAAAGTCTTTACTAAATTGAAAACCCTATAATAGGATTAGATCCAAAAAATCAACATTAACCTTATCTCCTCTACTTGATTGTTGGATGTTGTTATTGAATTCCATTATTGATCCAGGTGGATATCGATGGCCACCCACCTATTCCATGGACTCGAAAAACAGTTTTCCATCTTGGCAGTTTTTCGGGTTCCAAACTTCTGGGGCCGTTTTGAGGCCCTAAACGACGTTTTTTGGGGATTTGGGGCCCAGATGACTGCCAAAAGCACTTACTTGGGCCAATCGAAAATCATTCTTCTCAGTTATACCTTTCCAACGGTGTATCGAGCGCCCCAAATGGAGATTGTATGCAAAAGTTACGCCCCCGGGAAGTTGATGTATCAACTACCCCCATCGGGGCCCGCAAACCTTTTGGCTTTTCATATTCTGAGGTTAGGGTTTTGGATTTTACTTAATTTAAAAAGGAATTTGGAGCCTCATTGTAACAATCATATTCTGGCGAATGTGAGTAGCCATCACATCTCTTCTCAGAGATAAGCTGCCACCATTCTAGCGAGTTTTTCAGTCTGTATTTTATAGTCTTTGTACATTTTCGCTCATTAATAGAAAATTGTGTATTACTGTATCTCTGTGTTTATGGTTGAATCTTTGATACATTTTTGTTATATTATTAGATATCCAATATATCTCTGTGCATTTCTTTATTATATCTTCGCTCTCATTTCGTTCTGAAAATAATCCGAATCAGTGGTATCAAAGTTGGCTGCTCTTGATCATTTTTTTTCAGTGCATGTCCCCGACGAGTTCTAAGTATATCAAGTTGGGTCTCGAGGCTGTCTCTCTTGAATAAAATCACTCTCACATTCCCAAGAAACCCTCCATGGTGGAAGAAAATAAAAAAGATGGAGCAGACGATTCTATCAATCTCTTGTTTGAGCAAGCTCTCACGCAACAAAGGGACGAAATGATGGAGAATTCTTCCCACATCCTTCAATGTTTGCTGATAGCAACATGTTCATCTTCATCAAACATCCACTTTGGAAGAACCTCTCCTTTCAAGGTACAAGTTAATTTTGATATTCTCGTATTTGAAGGTCAGATAGATGTAGATGCACTAGACAAATGGTTAAATCTGCTAGAAGGTTGTTTATCTGTTCACCATTTTTCCGACAGGGAAAAGATCACCTTCACACTCCTTAAATGTATCTCCCATGTCAAACATTGGTGGGAAACTTACTGGGAGCAAAGTTCCACAGAAGAGTCTGGATTATATGGGGCCGATCCCACTTGGGATTTTTTTATGGACGCAGTAAAGGAACAATATTACCCTGTTGGCAACTATGAGGACACGTATATGAGATGGACCACACTGCGACAAGAGAGGGGCCAAGCAGTTTCGTAGTTCACCAATACCTTCCATACCTTGTGCACCAAGATGTGTAGCAAAGACTCTGAACAACATTTGATTCTGAAATACCGTGGGGCTCTACATAGATACATCCAAACTGAAATGGATTTTCTGGACATCTCATCCCTTGGTGCTGCTTATCGATGTGATTTTAAAATCGAGAAGAAATTTAAGCACCAGAACAAACGGGAGTTCGGGTATGCAAATACACAACAACCAAAGTATGATAAATACGACCCTAACAAACAGTCTCCCAAAAAATAGTCCAAGCCACAAGAAAAGAAGAGTCACGTGAAGACAAAGGACACCAAAAAATGGTGCGATTTCCACAAAATCCCTTGTCACAACACCAATGAATGTCTCTCAAAAAAATCATTGGTGGTCGAGATCAAAGACAAGGAGCCGAACCCTGATTCAAAATATGATTCTGAAAATAATGGTAAAAGACAAATCATCGACGCAGACCCCACTGCTATTGTCGCGACCGCGATAATTCAACCAAAAGAACCAACATATCTTAAAGAGAGAGAGCTCATTTTTCATTCATAGATGTGGGTGAAGGGGACCCTGCTGCATTTTATTGTTGATAGCTGAAGCCAGAAGAACCTCATCTCAACAGAAGTCATCAAACAACTGGGATTATTGTCAACACCACACCCGCAACCATACAACATTGGGTGGCTTCATGAGGGATGAGATCTTTGTGTCAGCCAACAATGTCGATTTTCATACGACATCCAACCCTTCAAGGATAAGGTATATGTGATGTTTCCCCACTAGATGTCTGTGTTGTTTTCTTGGGCTAGCCATATATGTGGAAACACCATGTTGTTTATGAGTCTCGACCCCGCAGTGTCATTGTTTCTCTGGGGGGTCATCTCTACAAAATACCAGAGGTAGTTTCGACTACTCTTCCACCTAAAAAATGCCACAAGGTAGTATTATAAAATTTAGCTTCTTCACAATCTGTTCAAAAGGGGAACAAAAGGATACTACAACCACTACAACCTCGACCCAAGCACCTTTTGTCCAATAGAAGCAGGTCGACAAGATTGCAACAAAACGTAAAGATTCCTTCTACACATAGTCATCTCAGGTAGCCCAGCTGGTTGAACAGATTCAACCCAACCAACAATAGGTTCATGACAACCTTCCACAAACCAAGCAGCGCGATGTCTCCAACAAGGAAAGCAACTTACCAAGATTAAGATTCAATAATCGCTTTCCCCTCTCCCCCGAGAACTCAACGCAATGGATACCATTTCTTCCTAAGGAGAGAGGATTGATCCAAGTGGATATCGGTGGCCACCCACCTATTCCATGGGATCGAAAAACAGTTTTCCATCTTGGCAGTTTTTTGGGTGCCAAACTTCTGGGGTCGTTTTGAGGCCCTAAAGAACGTTTTTTTGGGATTTGGGGCCCAGGTGATTGACAAAGACACTGAGCTAGGCCATTCAAAAATCGTTCTTCTCATTTAGAACTTTCCAACGGTGTATTGAGCTCCCCAAATGGAGATCATATGCAAAAGTTATGCCCCCGGGAAGTTGATGTATCAACTACCCCCATCGGGGCCCGCAAACCTTTTGGCTTTTCATCTTCCGGGGTTAGGGTTTTGGATTTTACTTATGTTAAAAAGGTCTTTGGTGCCTCATTGTAACAATCATCTTCTAGTGAATGCAAGTAGCCGTCACATCTCTTCTCAAAGATAAGATGCCACCATTCTAGCGAGTCTTTCACTTTGTATTTTTACAGTCTTTATACATTTTCACTCATTAATAGAAAATTGTGTATTACTGTATCTCTATGTTTATGGTTGCATATCTGATACATTTATATTATATTATTGGATATCTGCGATATCTCGGTGCATTTCTTTATTATATCTTCGCTCTCATTTCGTGCCGAAAATAATCCAGATCAATTATTGGGCAAAAAGATCAAGGAAAATTCCTCAAAATCTGGTCCTAACTGGTATTGAGCTCCTGGGTGTTGCCTTTGACCAAAATGATTCATTCCTTGCTGTAGCGAGTCTCCTTTTATTGTCAAACTCTAGCACTGCATAATTCAGGACTATTGTGTAGCGCTTTCAAAACTGCACAAATTTGTATTAAAAAATGTTCTATATCACTTCCTATGCAATTTCAACTCAAAAATGTAAGTATGAAGTTGAATTTCAATTATTTAGTCTCTCTGATCTCCTTAATGTTTCCCAATGTGTCCTTTTCATCAACTTCCTGTGTTTCTTTCCATGCTTTATTTTCTCATCATAGGTTTCATGAATTCCTTCTTTTAAATCTGAGAACGATGACCCTATTTCTTCATCTTCTATAATGATCAATTTTTATTTCTTTAGTGAGGGTTTAAAGATATCTTTGGCATTAAGCCTCAACTTGTTAGTGGTCTTGGTGGATATTCTTTTAAGTCCTTGATATTGCTGAATTTCTGTTGGCTTCTTCTCTGTTATCACATAAGATCTTTTACTTTTTGCAGGAGTTTCAATCTTTTACTCAAGAAATGACCGCTCTTTAGTTGTTTGTTGTCTGTTTTTTCTCCTAACATAGACCTGTTTGATTTCAGGTTGCATAGGTGTAGGTTTACCATATTTCTTCATCTCAACATCCTTTTTGAGAACAATTTTAGATGTGCTAGATTCCATGGATAATATTTTCTTCTTCCCAACTCTAATCTCTTTTCCTTCAATCTGGTTTTCTTCCTGTGTTATTCTCGAGATTTTGCTTCTGTTAGGTTTCTTAGGGCTTATTGTAGTTCCTTCTCCTAAAGTAATAAAACCAGAATATGACAGAAAGGGTTCCCAAGGGATCTAATTTCCGTCCAATTCTTTCATAACCAACACTTTGATGACACCTTGATGGATTAGACTAGTGATAGGATTCTTAGGATGCTTTTGAATTTTTTTACATAACTTAGACAAACTTTTTAGAAAGAAGAATGGGATTCATTTTGCTATCTCCACTAATATGCAACAAAAACCTCATGTGGAATTTATTAACAAGAGAGAATCTACCCTCATAGGTGACATACCTTTGAACAATGCCCAAAACATTTATCCATTGGTCTTGCAACCATTTGCTTGGGATGCCTCTACTTCAGTCATGGTTTGTGTATTCGGGTTTTAGATACTGGTTCAATAGATTCTCATCCAATTTTCCCTTCTTGAACCACCTCTCCCCTTCAATTACCAAGTCAAAATCTAAAGAAATGGTGAATTTTGTGACTTGTAGGGTTAGCTCTCTAATATGAGACTGAAATCCATTGAATGTATTGAAAAAACCCAATGATAACTCAGTATAATGCCCCTGTAGGGATCTGCAAAAATTAAACCATCCTTCCTATCGAAATTTGTCCCCAAATTCTAGAATTGCTTCCATCAAATCAACTTCGTAGGGTTCCAAACACACCATCTTTTCACTGTGTTTTAATCCTTCTTCATCTTCTATGGAGAGACAACACAATCCTTCATGATTTCCTTTGTTTGATCATTAAAATTCATTAAAAACCAACACACCTACTGGACATTCACAGTGATCAAAGCGCTACACAATCAATACCCATTATGCAACGTACTGAAAAGATAACCAATTTGAATGTAGTGCATAATTGATGACTATTGTGCAACACCTATTGAAATGACTATTTATTTAACATGCTCTACATAATAACGATTTTTGAATTTGATTTTCCCACTAATAACATCAAAATCAACCAGAAGAATCATAAAGCAAGAAAAATAAGGAGAGAAAATCTTTTTAAGGTTAGGTTTTATGGATTTAGAAAGGGTAGCATCCACTCCATGTGTTAACACCATTCAATGTTGTTTTGAAAATCATTTCAAACTCGAATGCCTACCACAAATACTGACCAGGAGGAACCTTTTTGATGGAATGGAGACCGAAACAAAACCTCGCATGAGGAACCTTGTCAAGATATCCCCATGAACTACATCTTGTCATCTGGAAACTCGAGCAATAGAAGCCGACTGAGCCCATTGGCAGACCATAACACACGCATTGCTTCAAGAATTTCGCTGGTGGTTTTGATCCCCACCACTCTACACAGTGAAAAAAATGGAAATATGAAAAGTGTTAGGGGTTTTCATATCGCCCCATTCTGCTATGTTAACTGTTGAGCATGTAGGACCATCAAAATAGAATCTCGGCGCTTGATCTCCCTTTTCGAATTTTCAAACCTTTATTTAATATTTGATATTTATTTGACTTTTAAAACTTTAATTTATTTAACTTTAATCAAACTTTTTGGATTGAAATATTAATATAAATATTTTAATACAAAATATTTATATAATAATAATTTATTAATTATTAAATAAGGCCTCAGTAGTCATTTGAATTTTATCACATGACTTTGTGATAAGGTGGGTGGGATTAGGTTTTAAAAGAATAAAAGGAAAAATGATATAACCTTTGACTCACAAAAGACATGAATTTTTGTTGGCATTATTGATTGTGTGTTTGTTGGACACACCTACCACATTTAAAGGAGGGGTGAATGAGTGTGGGGCTTCCCTCTTGCACAAAAACTCATCAATTAACATTCAACATTTATTCATTACCCATTGTTGTCATTTATAACCAGATAGATATGAAGCACATATCAACAATATATCATCAACAAGTCATCACCACAATTAACACAATGAACACAAGATGTATGTACAATTTTTTTTTTACTACGGACTATAATCATTGGGGTTTATCAGCAACAACTGAATAGAGTACAACTCTGTAAGAGCACCTTCTCTATAATGCAAGACTCATCTTACACCCTCAACACCAACTGAGATGAGGAAAAAATCCTCAACATATATCAATATGTCAGCAGGTACATGACTTGTCAGTAGTGCAGCCCGCGTGTGCACGCGCCCTGGCTCACTACAACCCGTGTGTACACGCGGCCAGTGTATAATGCAACAAGCGTATGCTTCTGAGCAACTAGGGTTTTGCTTTGCTTCACATGCTCAGATTCTCTACAACCTTCAATCACTTTCTCTTCTGTCTTCCACTGTCCAAACTAACCCACAACCAGTCACAATACATCCAAGATCTCCAATGGTTTGTTCATGCTCCTCAACAAATCAATATGAATGCTATCTCAATCATGTATAAACAACTAGTATACCATAGCAATCATGTCACTACTGAATCACAAGAGTGTTGCTCACTCCATCAACCAAATCAACCAAACTGAATCACATCATAGAAGCCATACCAAGAATGCCCTAGGCATTCACAACACATCAAACAATAGTATCCATCAAGACAATAATGTAACCATACCAGTGTCTCAGTGATAGATCTGAGGACATAGAATGCAGATCTGGAACCTGCCTCATCATCCAAGAGCTTGGAACCAACTCAAACACAAATATCCATGATTTTATCCACTCCATGCTCCTTGTACACAATCAGCCCGCATGTACACTCACCCTATACACAACTAGCCTGCATGTACACGCACCCTATACACAGACAGCCCACGTGGGCATCAAAAAATAGGGTTTTCTGTGAATCTGAGAATTTTTCCGTCGAGATCTCCGACATTGCTGAAACTTTGATGCATCCATGAGATCCTCCTCTCGCTCTCTTCCTCATAATAGATCTTCAATCATGCTCAAGAGATCCACATCAATAAAATGCTCTCACAAGAAGCTCTCCATTGATCCACAAAAAGGATTCTCACCAAAATGTACATTTTACAAGAGATCCTAGCTTCTTATTTATATTTTCATCTTCTAGGTCACTTAACCCATTTTTAGGTTTCTTAACCCATTTCTAGGTCACCTAACCTATTTTCCTTATTTTAGGGTTAACCGCTTTCCATGAATAGAAAGTTCTCCAATACTTTATCATTTAAATATTCCTTCTTGATTTTGTCACTTTATTTTATCATAATCTTTCTTGATTTGTCAATTTACTTTATTATTTAAATAATAATTTCTTCTTTTCAAGCACTTTGACTTCTTTGACCTTTTGGGGCTTCAAGCCATCATATGGGGGTCCTTCAACTTCGTAGAGCCATAACTCTCAAACCGTGAGGAGTTATGTGACATTCCACATACCACCAAAAATGGCATATCAAGCACTATCCATCTAAGATAGTTTCACCAACAACTTCATTGATCTTCATCTCATTAATACACATGCAAGAATGGGTCCTCCAACCGTTCTTCTAGGATAACTCAATCCGTAAAGCATCTTCTCGTGAGGGCTTTCACCATAAGGGGACCACTTTGGAGTTCATCCATTTGTGCACCTTATCAACCATGATAAGACAATATCAATTCACCATTGCATCATATATATCAACTCATTGATCCATCTTCATCTATGCATCATATCAATGATCCATCTTTATCAATTGGTTTCCACTTTGACATCTATCATTCTCATTAATGACAATCATCAATCAATCAATTACTTGGCATAAATCAATGACATCAATCAATCAAACCATTTACATCAATG
>JZKD02S1791219.1:0-14186 GCA_000966675.3 Picea glauca | reverse complement strand
ATCATGTTGTTTCCAGTGGTATGTGGCACATCACGTGGATCCTCATGGTTGAGGAGAAATGAATTTTTGAAGATGACAAAGTGAATTGAAGAAGGAAGTACATGTAGGCCCTGCATATAATTAAAGAAAATAATTACAAAATAAGAAAGTGTCAGGTCGGACCTAATATTAAAAGGAAGTGACATAAATGGTAGAAATACATATCATTATACATTCATTTGAAACACAAGTCAAAATTCAGAGGAAATTAGAAGTAAAGAAGGTTGGATTTCAAGGGAGGATGAAGTATTTTGGTGATGTGTTCTAAGTATCAATAGTTCCACTGCTGGAACTAGTTTTTCTTACTTGCAACACTCGTTTCCTCCTCTGTATCATAACATTCATTTGACTATGAAAAAACAAAAAAAGACGAGCGAGAAGGGAGTATTATCTTATATTGGCAGCATTCGTGTCACCTTTGAACAAAGCACAAAATTATTGAGTCCACTTGTCATCATAATTTTGGGTTTAGCATGGCCTTAGAAAGCTGAGCTCATTACAAAGAGTTTTCTCCCCTAATTGGTTACACTTCCAGTCCCTATGGAGAATTTCATTGATGCCTCCTGCATCTCATGGTTTCATCATTGAGTCTATGCTTCCAGAGTCTTCCATATGTCTCATGCTCTTGTTCAAAGGATGTCTATCAACTTGTGTCGACCATTCCTCAAAAATTTTGAATTTGCATGTCGGCCATACCCTCAGTTTGTCTCATAATCACATGATTCTGTAGTCCTATCACACACCCTGGTCCTACTTTCATCATTGGTTGGTAACCTTGAACCCAACAGTCGACATTTCATCATTGGTCGTTGACTGGGTGGTTTCCCTTATGTTTGACGGCAAGACATATATTCACACATTGGGATTCATGTAGTGTCTTGGATGCCATTAGCCTTATTGGTGGTTTCCTCACCTTTGTCAACAATTTTCCTCATTGGATTCTATTCAGAGGGTATTTTTCGTGTACCACTTGCACTTGGCACACGCGAAAGACACACAGGGTCGTTGGTTCGTGAACATGTTCTTCGACTGATTTACTCCAAATCATGAAGCTCCTGATTTTTACCTCGTGCTGAATGATGAGAGATTCCTTAATGCTCTCCTTTTAGTGGGTCTCCTTCCATTGAATTCAACTCATCTATTCTGGAAATGAGACCTAGAGTCCTATGAGTACCTTGAGGCTTACATTCAT
Source organism: Picea glauca (assembly GCA_000966675.3). Taxonomy (NCBI): domain Eukaryota; kingdom Viridiplantae; phylum Streptophyta; class Pinopsida; order Pinales; family Pinaceae; genus Picea; species Picea glauca. Next base: position 12,955 of record JZKD02S1791219.1, on the reverse strand, counting down.
TAGTGGCAGGTTCTCTCGCCATCAACAGTTGGGAATACATCAATGTCTCCTGATCGATGGATTCTTCAAGTGTTCAACCCCGAATCCTTTATTCACACTTGTAAGAATGTACTCGGTGCCTTGATACCTACTTTCATCATTGATAGGCTATCTCGCATTTGTTAATGGTATACATCAATGACCGGTAATCAAACGATGTCTCATTATGTTCGACCTCAACTCATTTATTCACATGATGTAGACTTGCACCTTTGGCGGATTGTGTAGAAGACTTGAAGACATTAGTATGTGGCCGTAGCTTTCCTGAGCTGTTGCTTCCCTTTCATTGGACGAATACCTATATGATTTCAGTGATCATGGGAGATCAGATTGTACTCCATTATATACAGATATCTTCAAATTGATTTTGAGATTGGTTCTACTTGGCCTTGTTCATGACTATGAAAACCTTTGGCATGTAACCGGACTTGTATTTTTCTATTCATGGTCACAGACAATTTTTTGGTATATTTTCACATGGATCTGCAGTGTAATTCAAATTGGAATCCATGTATGCAAATTCAATACAGAATGTAATGGGAAACTATTTCTTCCAGCTGGTTCCCCATCACTCCACTTTTGGGTTTTATAATGTATTTCGACCATCGCAGATACTCTTCTAACCTCACAGATTAGGGGGCATCTGTTATAGCAAGATTTTCCCCACCCTATGCAATCTTGTACAATGGGAATTTTTCCATTTCCTATGTAGACTTTTCATCCCTTTTTGCAAATCCCAAAGCTAAAAATACATTTTTTTCCACATATACGCACCTTGCCTACTATAAAACATATGTATACGCAATTTGCACCACTACATCCCGCGTACATTGGGATTTGTTCCCAAAAGTGAAAAATGGTTTCGGGTTTCCATGTCACGAAAGGAGATCAATGATCCTTGGCCTTCCATATACTAGAAACGTTCCAACTCGGCCCTTTAGTTCCATTTGAAGGCTATAAATGGGCCAATTCCGAGCTATGGAAGAAGAGAGAAAGAATTCAACTTTGAGAGAAAAGTTACTCTGGAGAATTTATTCACTTCACATTGAGTCTACATCCCTTTGTCCTTTAAGTCTGAACACAGTTTTCATCCCCCAAGCTCTTCCCTTATTGATTGAGAACTTCATTGTCTCTCTTTTATGAGATTTCCTTTGGTGGAGGATTGAAGAGGTGGAGGCCCAACTGGGAGGAAATTAGTTTCTTGGTTCCGAATTGTGCCGACACGAAAGTATGTAAGTTTTTCACTTCTTCTAATCATATATTAATAGAAATACTCTTTTCCCATCCAATTGATATCTTGAAAATATTTGAATTGTTATTCCATGGGCATATTTGTTATGTATATTAATGGATTATGATATTGAATGTGCTAACATCATATATTATCATCATATGCTTGCTTTGCTTGGTTGTTGAGGACTAGTTGCAGGTATATCGCTTTGGGTCAAGTGCTCAACAATGGACTTCATCAAACATCTGGACGAGGTAGGTCATTTATCTTGTCTTGCTAGTATATTTGTTTATATAGCATACTTGAGAATATAGTTGATTTTTGCAGTCATTTCTGTTTGTTGTGGTTTACCCCTAGCCATAGAGAGATTTTCCTCGTAACACTCATCTAGTGACACGCCAACATAGATGACATCAACATTACACCTCACTATGAGATTACTGACTTCAAGGATATCCAAGTTTCTTTAATCAACTAATCTTTGAAGGCCAGAATCACGAAGTAACGATAACTGTTGATATACTTCAGGATTATTCTTGACCATTGAATAAGAATAATGGAAGGATAGAATAAGCATGAATCACGAAGTAACACTAACTGTTGATCTACTTCAGGAGCATTATCGATCATTGATCAAGCATAGTGGAAGGATAGAGTAAGCGTGAATCATGAAGTAACACTAACTGTTGATATACTTTAAGAGAATTCACAAATGTCGATCAAGCATAATGGAAGAATATAGTAAGAATGAGGTGTTAACTGATAATAAGTGGTCATCATCATTTTATGACTTATTCGGTAGGCAAACCTCCAGAGGAATTGAACTACTTCATATTTCTAGTGACCTGGAGTCCCAGAGTCACGAAACACTGAAGTCCTGGAGTGATCGAGAACCATTCATTTCAACCAGTGATTAGGTCGATATCGTTGATAACCACAACTTGAAGGCAATAGAGAATCAACATAGTTGTGGGGATGAGAAGATCTATCTGTCTATCAAGAAGAAAAATCAACGGAGGAGAATGATAACGCATCAGAAGTAGAAAAAGGATTAGTACAGAATGAATTACACATGTAGTGGTATTGTTGAACCCCACCAAGGGACATGCGATAGTTACTAAAGGAAAAGTGCACAATAAGAAACTAGGACTAAAACCACTCCTCAATAGCGCACATACCACGAATGATATTGACATACCACTGGTCGTATGATAAGGTAGAGGTCCAGTGTAAAAGAATAAGAAATATAAGAGGCGCTAAGGTTAATAAAATCGTGGTCTTAAGCCCATGGTCATTTGAACATAAATGGTTTGAAGGAAGCGCCTATGTGTAGAAATTAATAAATCTATAACAAGAAACTAAACATAAAAGAATAAATGCAAATTAAGACTACAAAGGATTGAAGTCTTTTTAGTTAAAAGAAATAAAAGGCTTAATGACAAAATACTTAGAATTAATTAAATGAATAGGTTCACTGTTTATAATGAAAAGACACATGGATTCAATATATAAATGTTGGAAGATTATATAAACAAAAAATTGTGGTGAAAAGAGTGTGTCTTGGTGGATATATCTATATCTATATCTATATCTATCTATCTATATATATATATAATGGACTGAATGAAAGTTCATTCTATCAAGTTAGTTACCGTTTACAAGATGAGTCTTGTTATGAGGGTTGGATTCCTCATATATCAGTTGGATCTGAGATCAACAAGCTGGGTCTTGTTATGAGGGTTGGATTCCTCATTTCTCAATTGGATATGAGAACTACAATATGGGTCTTGTATTAGAGATTTGGATCTCTCATATTCAGTTGAAGTTGAAGATATTAAAGGATTGATTTTATTTGTATTCATTCAAKTTAAATAAATAAAAGAAAGATATTTTATCTACTTCATACAGTTTGTGTTATACATGTTTATGAATAATTAATTGAACTGCATATCTTATTCAATTAATTTAGTTAATAAATRAAAGTGTGAAAAGTAGCCAAAAGTTTCAGACACCGATTCACCACCCCCTCTTAGTGTCAGTGTGTGTTTCAACACTTTCTTCGAAAACTTTGGTCAAATGAAGGTTTAAGGTGATAGGAACTTGACATGGCCGATGGAATTTTTTACAATCTGAGTGCAAGGATGACACAAGAATAAATGAATTCGGGAAAATGATGTAGAATTGACAAGAGATAATAAATGGGTAAAAATTTAAATTTAACATGTGACAACACAACGTATGTTAAGTTCTGCCACCTTTCCCATTGTGGAATGAAAATATTGCAACTACTTAAAAAAAACTCCACATACACATATCTTTTTCTAAAATGATTTAGATGGTTTAGGCAATCACAAATATTGTTTCTTTAATTTCCTATGGGCATAGATAGATTCCAATGGTTCCAAATATTCAAATTTTCGACAAATTGATTCCAACCTATATATACTTTAGTCAAATATAAACCATATAATAATCTCACTAGGACATCGTCATGATAGCTAATTTGGTGTCAATTGCTAAGCTGTGACACATGAGGGGGTCTACAATTTACTAAATTCTAATACTGCATATGGATTCAGACACCCCCTAGAAAGGGGTCTCTAAATCCAACTCCAGGTTAGAATTTAGTAAATTGTACAAATTCATTGTCAAAATTGTAATTTTCCATTTTCGAAGTGACACAACTAAAAATGACCAATTGTTATGTGGTCATTTTTAGTCTAGTTATATCCTGTGACCAAATTTGGTCATTTATCTTGGTCCTTTTTAGTTTATTTCTTATCCTGTGATCAAAGTGGTCATTTATCTTAGTAGTTTTTAGTTATCTCACTTAAAATTTATCAATTTTGGTCATTTATCCCTTGAAAAAACTGTGGTGACCAATTTTTTTGGTCACCTAGTCACTTATCTTTGATTTTGTACTAGTGAACATATCCATGTAGAATAGCGTTTGAACCTCAAAAACATAATGCACGAGTAATAATACCTCTCAAATACCTATGAATCCACTTTACTACCTCCCAATGTTCTTTACCTGAATTTTTCATATACCTGATCACAACTCCCACTACATTTTCTATATCTGGTCTTGTGCACACCATGGCATACATTAAGCTGCCAACTATTGATGAATAAGGGACCCTAGACATGTATTCTATCTCCTCCTGTGTCTTGGGACACATTTCCTTGGTTAATTTGAAATGGATAGCCAAAGGTGTACTAACTGGTTTTTTATTCTGCATTATAAACCTCTCCAACACCTTTTCTATGTACTCACCCCGAGACAATGTCAATTTGTGATTTTTCATGCCTCTTTTTATTCTCATACCAAGGATTTTCTTTGCGGCACCCAAATCCTTCATTGCAAATGAATCAACTAATTTCCTTTTGATAAAATTTATATCCTGCATGTTAGACCTTGCAACAAGCATGTCATCTACATACAATAGCAATATAATATAGATTCCATTTTCTATCCTTTTAAAATAAACACAGTGATCAGAATGACATCTACTATAACCTTATTCTGTCATAAACCTGTCAAAATTCAAATACCACTACCTTGGATCTTGCTTTAGTCCATACAATCTCTTCTTCAACTTGCATACTAAATTCTCCTTTCCTTTGACCTCATACCCCAGTGGCTGCTTGATATAAATCTCTTCCTCCAAATCCCCATGGAGAAAATTAGTTTTTACATCTAGCTTTTCAAGATGCAAATATTCTACTGCCACAAGACTTAAAATAGTCCTAATTGAAGTCATCTTAACAACAAGGGAAAATATTCTATCAAAATATTTACCTTTCTTTTGTGCAAACCCATTTACAATGTATCGCTTTTTTCCTCCATCTTCTTTCTTCAACCTGTAAACCCATTTATTCTACAATGCTATTTTTCCCGAAGGAAACTAAACCTAGTCCCAAGTTTGGTTATTTACCAAGGAGTCCATTTCCTCTTTCATTCCTTTCTCCCACTTCTTTTTAGTTTCTACCTGCATTTCCTCTTCACAACTTTCTGGTTCACCAGAATTAGTTAACAATACATAATACAATGAAGGAGAGTATCGTTCATGGGGTTACTTAACCTGATAGATATTATAACAACACTTGTACGAGTTTGAGGTACCTAATTCTCCCATTGTTGTACATTTTGATTTTTTTGGTACCTTTGGAATTTCTTTTTCAGTGATCTCATCAAGCACTATGTATTCTGGTTTTTCTTTTTCCCGTTTCTTTCCCTGCAATTGAACTTTGCACATGAAATTCTCATTTAATATGACATATAAAATCCTAATGATTTTGTGTTTTTCATAATCCCATGAGAGATAACCAAAATCATTAACATCGTATCCAATAAAGGTACAGTTCTTGGATTTTTCCTCAAGCTTTGTTCTATTTTCTTTATCAACATGGACAAATGCTTCACAACTGAAAGTATTCAAAAAATAATAGTTTACCTTTTTACCTATCCATGCCTCCTATGGAATTCCACCATGCAAAGAGATTGAAGGTCCTTTGTTTATTAAGTAAAACATAGTATCTATAGCATCTTCCCAGAACTGTAAAGACAACCCAACAAGCAATCTCATACTCCTTGCACGCTCCATGATTGTCATGTTTATCCTTTCTGACACACCATTTTCTTGTGGTGTTATTGGCACTGTTTTCTCTATACGAATCCCATGGTATGAAACGCAATCATAAAAATCCTTTCTGCATTATTCACCTCCATTGTCTGATCTGAGACACTTCAACCTTTTCCCCATCTCATTCTCAACCAAAGATTTCCATTTCTTAAAAGTATCAAAAACATCAGTTTTTTTCGAATGCAATAAACCCAAGTTTTTCTAGTTGCATCATCAATAAAAGTAACATAATAATGAGAGCCACCAAGAGATGATACCTGAGCTAGTCCCCATAAATCTATATGCACAAGCTCTAACCTTTCACTCTTCTTTTCTTTTCTAACTCTGAGAAATCTGGCTCTCTTCTGTTTTCCATAAACATAGTGCTCACAAAAATCCAAATCAATTTATTTAAGATCCGGTAACAAATTTATTTTGTGAAGTATCTGCATCCCTTTATAACTCATATCTCCAAGCCTATGATTCCACAATGTTATATCCAGTACATAAATACAATGTACCTACCTTATCTACTTTTTCCATCACTAATGATCCTTTGGTGACCTTCCACGCCTTATCTATAAATATAGATATACATATTCACTTGCCAACTTCCCTGTTGAAATTGTGTTTTTCCTTAGATATGGAACATGTCTTACATCTTTCAAAAACCATTGGTTTCCATTATTTTTCTTTATTTGTACCTTACCCATTCCAAAAATTTTGCATGGTGCATCATCACCCAAATGAACCTATCCAAAATCACCTTGAACATAATCTAGAAAATTTTTCCTATGGGGTGTGGCATGAAATGAAGCCTCTGAATCTACTACCCAAGACTTAAAAATATTATCTATAGAAAGAATCAAAGCGTATTGTAACACATCACCCGTTACATTTGATTCCTAATTTTTTTCATGTTGTCCATCTCTTTGTTTATTTGGAGCTCCACAGTCTTTCTTCAGATGTCCTTTCTTCCGACAATTCCAACACTCTATCTTTCCTAGTCTGGATTTGTATTTTTCCTTCCTCTAATTTCCAAGTTTTTCTGAGCCCTTTCCTTTATCTTTTTTTCTTCCCCTGTTATCCACGGTCAACACATTACCTAATGTCTCACCTGTGCTTTTCTGTCTCATTTCCTCTCTAAGGATAAAACCAACAACATCATCAAATTTTGGAGTGTTTGAACTAGAGACAAAGTTACCTACAACCATGACCAATCCATTCCATCTTTATAGCAATGAGCATAGGATTAGAAGATCCACGACCTCATCATCAAAGTCCACTTTTACATAACTTAGCTAATTAGTAACCGTATCAAATTCATTTAAATGATCTGCAACAAACCCACCTTTTGACATATTCATATTAAATAATCGCTTCATTAGAAATACCTTAGTGGATGCCCAAGATTTTTCATATAGTTTAGCCAATGCTTCCATCATCTCCTTCATTGTCTTTTCTTTTGAAATATTGAAATCCATTGACGTTGTCAGGCTCAATCGTATCATTCCTAGTGCCTTTCTATCAAGAACCTCCCATTCTTCGTCCTTCATGGTCATTGGTTTCTTTTCTATTCCACCCAATGGTAGGAATATATCCTTATGATATAAATAATCTCCCCTCTGCATCTTCCATAATTGGTATTTTTGGTCGTTAAATTTTTTGACCCTAAAATTTCCATCTTTCACCATTGCTCCCACTCGAACCATGAACCCTCTTTTCCCACAAGTTACCTTTCACTCTAATACCAGTTGTTAGAAAAATAGGACCGTGTAGAAATAAAATAATACACATGTAGAAATAAAACACATAAGATACACAATATAATAGAGACACATATATACATGGTTCACCTAGTGTGGGTTACGTCTACTCGAGAAATTTCTAGGTCCTTCCTTTTCATTATCCAACAAAATGAAGGGATACAACCTAGAGCATGCCAATTGTAACTTCCTTTTCTTTCTCTCGTAGTATCCTCTCTCAAAATACAATAATCACACACATACACATCCATAATACAATTCCCTCATAAAAGAGGGTTGCCTTCTAGGGGAAAAATCCTAAGATAACTTCTATTGCCAGATCTGTGACCTTATAATCAACTGTCCAGATTGACTATGAAGTTACAATATTTTACAAGGAACTTTTCCCAAAAACCATTTCTCTCAGGGGCTCGTTGGCCCCCATGCCCCCCATCCTGGGGGGTAGATCCCCCCAAAACCCCCTTCATTCAGGGGCCATCCCCTGAACCCCCGACATAAGGGGGATAGGCATACCTGCATATAAATCAAGGAGATAATCAGGCTTCACAACCAACAAAAAATGCCAGTGAGGTACTAACTAGGACACCCATGAAGAGGTAATCTCTACAATCTATAAACGACGCCTTTAAACAAGTAGGAAGGTACAATGTGGTAAACGAATGGAGTGTATCCTATGGTAGATATGTGAGCGATATGGATAAATACATTGTGCAGGAAGAATGGAACATACCCTATATTCCAATAAATAACACAATACCTATTGAAGAATCTGAAGAGATGCTAACATAATTGGCATGTATAAGAGTGATTCCTATCGGTAATGGCCATAAAAATAATGAGAATAAGATATGAGGCTTCAATGCAAAGTCATGGAAGGACTAAAAAAGACTCACAAGCCTAACATAAAACTTTCAGCATGAGCACCATAATGCAAAGGGGTTCTACCACATGAATTATGACACTTCTAAATATAAGAGAAGGTTCCACACCACAACTTAGTGGGGTTGATCCTAAGGAAAAATGAAGCAAGAAACATATAATGCAAAAATGCATGGAGGGGAAAATATAACCTATATGCTAGTTTCAAGATCATTACCTATTAGAATGGATCAACATAGAACGAAAAGGTACCAAAGAAAAAATGTTTCCAAAGTCCTGTATATAAGACCAAAAACACTTACCCATAAGTCAATAAGTCCAATATATAAACCCATGATAAAAACATGTGCTATGGAATACACAACTTAAAAACAAGAAACCCTAACAGTACAATATGTACAGAGAACCACACAACCTTGTGACTTATGCATAGTAGTTTTCCAGGTAGAGCTAATTTCTCGGATCAAGCCAAGGGTTTCATTGGTAACCAACCAGTAAAACTTGTAGTTCAGGAAGAGGTCAAGGATCCATACTCATAGCTTCAAGGATGGCCTCATCCCAATGAAACTCAACATCCATGAAACAAGGGCTCAAAAAATCACAAATACCAGGGCTCGAAGTCTTACAAACAACAAGATCATACTCAAGAGGAAAAACCATATTACTTGGGCTAAAAGGGGAAAGACAAGGCTTACATGACCCCATTGGATAAACCACATGAACAATTATCGAGACCTTGTCTCAAGAAGGAAAATATAACTATAAAGATCCTTTCTCATAAGCAATTAAACATCGAGGATAAGATGCCACATAATTCACCCGTGTCGGGGAAGAGTCTACTCGACCACTAAGAACACACAAAGGGGAAAAATGAGATGAAATAGAACTAGGGTGGTGATTATCATATGAAAAATGATCAATAGTGACAATGCTTCTGTTGTGAGGGAAATTCATCATATGAAAGAGCATAGACACCAAAACCTTCATAGCATAAACATAATAACTCCCATGAATCATATTGAAGTATAAAGGGCATGGCACCAATAACAGATCAATTATAATAGTATTCCCACCTAACATGATAGGAAACTGAGGAAGAATCCCCAGACATTCACTAGGTCTTCTGTTGAAATCCAACAACTCACTGGTAATTGACACAAACTTGGGAGAACCCAATACTTTCCAAGCCGAGGAAGATTAAATACTTGCAGATTATTCTTCATCTACAACACATCGGTGAATTCCTTTCAACGCATATTCAACTAGAACCTTTATTTGGAAAGGTGCATAAGAAGGAAGGCGAGGCTCCAAAACTTTATTCCAATCCGAGGAAACCATACTAGGACTTGGATGAAGCGTACTCGAAGCGAGTGGAATGAAACCTTGTTTAGAAGGTACTGAAATGGAAATGCTAAGGACATATTAGAAAGACACATCACTCCTTGAAAGAAGAGTGAGATCAAATGAATATTGCATTGTCTCAACCACTTTCGAAGATTGATCACTCTCCAAGAGAAGAGTGGGATCGAATGAAGATTGCATCGGCATGACCACTTCCTCAACTGCTAATTGAATAGGACGCGAGACAACATGGTCAAGAGACACATCACCCACCAAAACAAGAGTGGATTCGGTTAAAGATTGCATCAGCGTGATCGCTTCATCAACCAAAGATTGAAAATATTGTTGGGAAACTGAAGATGACTCAGAACTAGAAGGGCCTTCATAAAAGGACCACACTCTTAGTACCACTTGAATCTCAGGGAATAAATGAGTAAGGTGATCTCCCTCTCAAATATTACAAGCAAACTTGGGCTTACGTCCCATACATATAAGCTTCTCAAAAGTATTAATGCCCCCATCATGACTTACAACGGTGTTGAGGAAAAGATATGAAATGATCTTACTCATGTTTTCAGATTCTGCTTGGCTAAAACAAAATAGATGAGAATATCACCCTATGTTTATATCCATAAAAAATAAAATCCTAACTCACAAGTATTGATTACAAGTGCTTAGGCTAGTCTTTTCATAATTAAAATATTGCTGGAAAATTCATTTTAATATGATTTTCTGAATATAACAGTTGCTGAAATAAATGTAGAGACATAAGTAAAGACACCAAGATGATAATCAAGACAGATGAGACATAAAGAAATCCTTTATTTTATTCCAATTCACCAAAGAGTCATTCTTTTTACAAAATTTCATGTAGAAATTTCGGACCAAAGTCAAACTTAGACATCTCCGATGGAACATACAAAAGGACCTCTGGAAAAAAATAAAAAATTGAACTCTAAAAGATGATCCAGCTTGCCACATATTGCTACCCACTCGATTCTACACAACAACCTTTGTCAGTCATGAAAGCTAATTCACAAATAGACAAGTCTATACAGACTATCAAAGATAGGTCAACACCTCTGAAAAGAAAGTGTTTGAATGATGTAATTCAACCCTGAATCTTGTTGTCTACAATAAGACCCTGCTATCATAAAAAATAATTAGGCTTGTGATAAATTAAGGAATGAATGAAAACTGAACAATCTCAACATAAACTCAAAGAGAAAACCTTAGTATGCTTCTCCTTCTATATTCCTCTTGTTCCTCCATTTCCTTTTGCTTTTAAGCAAATTAGAATTGGTTGAAGTAGTTGAACTACCTCATTAGTTAAGTTAACTAAATACTCAACCAAATTTTCAGTTAGGGGGAAAAGTAATAATCATAATAAGGGTTATAAATAAATAATAACTAGTATATGGGACCCCTTGCGACTCCCTTTAGCTTCTTAACAATCATAACATAAGTAGTTAATTAAGAAAAACACCCCTCCTTGTGACTCCCATCATCACATTAACATTTGACAATTTAGCTCATTGATATTTGAAATTATTTTCAAAAAATATATTACTCATATATCCAAAGAAAACATGTTGTCCAAAACTTCTGAAGTCAACTGTCATCAACAATAAATAACATAAAATCTCAAAAACCATATTTCCCACTCTGAGATGCAATCTTTCCTTGATTGTTGTTGTCACCCTTCGATTTTTCTGAATTTTCCTTTGGCTACGCTGAGCCTTTAGGCCTAATATCACTGATCATGTGTGAACAATCATCCCTCAAATGCATCTGGGAAGAAACAGATTTATCAGAGTCATTGGAGGGTGAGGCAGGGGCAACAATGGCTTTTCCTTTGTCAAGGGCATGGTGGGCCTCGATTTTCAACCTTTTGCTAGCATGAGAGGGCTGAACTGGTGAGTGGACAGGTGTAGCTTGGGCAATCTGGTTAACAGGTGGGGGAGTAGGTAAGGACAAATTGGGCTAGCCATGATGTTGGGAGAATGTCGGGTGGATAATCTCTTTTCATCCGTCGTTTTCGGGAACCTCGGGTTGAAATGAGACATGAGGGGGCATGTGAATACTAGGGGCTTGTGGAGCTTGGAAGGGAGGCCTTTCAGGCCTAGGTTGGACCACCCATTGCCCAATCCAATTGAAAAATCTGGCATGAAACAAATGGCCTAACTCTTGCGAGTCAGCATCAAAGTGTATGGAAAATCTTGAAATTCTTGGGGCTTTGTTCCAATTACCTCTCCCTCGATTGCCTCTTCCATGGATACCTCAGCTGAAAATCTCATTCCTGCATGCATGATTGATTATAAAATAGTCCTTTTAACAACCATACATGACAACTCTTTAAAAATATAAAATATATTTTGGCTCAACAACATATCAGACTTATGCAATCCAATCCATACAAATTGTTTAACCGTTGTTGATGAGTAGGGGCTGAACAAAAGGTTTTGGGATATACGAGGGGTTTGTATTGAGCGAAAAATGATAAAATGAGGGGGAAAAGAAACATGGTTACTGCTCAAAGACAACAACAATCAATTGTAATGCAAACCAAATAAAATATCACTGTGATCCAACTAAGAAAATGTGACTTCAAACTGCTTTAATACAAAACTCTTCTTGACTGTAATTAAATGTTAGAACAGAGAGTGAAAAATGAATGTGGGAAGGAGATGGGGTTGTAATTAGAGAAAAATGAAATAATGACAGGGAAAGAGAGCATATATTTTTCATAAAATTAATTAAGTAATCCATAAAACCATTCTATAAAAGGAAATAACACCAACCAAATGACCACTGTGACCCAAAAAACAACTACTGTGCACATTTTAAACAATTATGTGCATTAACTTGCTCACTGTTCGTAATCAAATATTTAACACATCGTCATCAAACAAGACAATATGCATTCCACAACAACCTGTAGGGGAGCTCTGTTTTATCTCACTTATCTATTTAATATTCAAAAACAATTCCCAAATGAATGTTGTTGATTAAGGTTGGTTGTCATTGATGTCAACCCTTGAAGAAATCCCCATAGCACAAAGGTTTGGGTAATG
>JZKD02S1791208.1:77948-94098 GCA_000966675.3 Picea glauca | reverse complement strand
AGGTGTTCTTCCGCAGTTATGTCCTCTTCCCTTGTGAACTTGGGCATATATTTCAAGTAATCTCCAGCAGGGAAAGGATCCGTGGGCTGAGGTAAGATCAAGGGAGCATACCTAGCAGCAACTATGGCGTCCATTCTATTCAGAGGGGGATTAGCACCAGCCATAGGAATATTAGGTGAAGGAGAGCTTGGAGGAGAAGGAGTTCGCGAAGGGACTGCTGAGAATGAGCCTCTGATTGGAGTGGGGAACAAGAGGGGATTTAAGGAGAAGGCTATCGAGCTCAAGTCAGCAGGTGCTCCTCTTTGTACAGGAGTGCTTAATCTAGGCGTAGGGAAATCTTTGGCGGTCCTGGGTCTACGCCAGGGTATAGCTTCAGGGGAGAGGGGAGTGACAAGGTCTTGACCCTCCGGTCCCAGACCAGGAGAGGAAAACTTGACAGGAACACTCCCAAAATTTAGGAAACGAGAAACTGCAGAAACAGGCTTGTCGGGAAACTGAGGAGGAGAAAAAGGAGATCCCACAGAAGGGTGTGGTGGATTACCTGGTTCAGTGATGGACGCTTCTTCTCCAGAGGCCTTTCCCCTTCTGAGCACCGCCTCTAGATCTGTTTCGGGCGTAGCTAGAGGCAGCTGTGGATGAGACTGCGTATGCCTGCCTCTGAAAGCCACAATTAACAGAGCAGGTTCTCCCTAGCGGAGTCGTCACAATGGAGTCGCCAGGTGCATATTAGCAATCTTGAAAGGCTCCGATAATCCGATGCACCTTCGGATTCAGAGGCTCAATGTCATTCTACCCAGGGAAAAATCTTCAATTTCGTCCCCGACAACGACACCAGAAATGTTAGCGTCGGAAGTCACTCCTGGATTGCTTGCAGGAGCAGAGCCCGACGCCCATCAATTTTTATGTCACAGTTTGATAAATGGGCGATCAAATGAGTAGAGACTTGAGGAGATATCACTCTAACTCGGGGACTGGATCTGGTACGTAAAGAACGAAGGAGGTATGGAATCCTAACTTCAGCCAGTGGGTTGATTAAAAGATGAGTAGGTGGAAGACTTAGTAAGAAAGGTGAATAAACAGTTCTGGGCAACATGCTTACAACGGTTTGTAGGGGAAAAACTCTGAACGCAGGATCCTCCTGGTTCAGGGCTTCAAAAAACTGAATAGAAGACTTGACTGGATCCTCCAATTCCAAGTCATTCAATGTTAAGGAAATCACAGGAACCGATTAGAGACTCCGTAACTATTACAGTGATCCATTACAACATCATCCTATAACAGCTACAACTCGACTGGATCCTCCAATTCCGAGATGCTCTAACACAGTATAACAAAAGATGTAAAGAAACTAGCATTCATAAGGCAAGAAGTCTCAGAAGTCTAGAAATAACCAGAAAACAGTGCTTCATTAAAGTTTTACAACCGGGAGCTTTGCTCAACCATCGATACCCACAAAAATGGCAGAAATGCCTACATATACTTGGAACTGACTCAGGCGCTGAAGGCGCGATCATATCATGAATTCAATGCTTGACATTGAGGAGCTTCTCTGTTAGGCTACGCATGCAAACGTTGGGCAGAATGCCCATGCAGTCGTCTGTCAGACGCGATCTTTGTCAGGAGGAATTGACAGCCTGTCTCTGTACACGCTCCTTTTTATCCTTCTATTTAAGGAAGGAGATGATGTATCACCCACCTTCCTCATTTGCATTAATTGATTCATCGGGACCTGAGAGGCTCTGGTCAAATATTCATTTGGGAGAGGTGGTAGCCTACCTTTGGCTATCTGCTGCTTTGCTGGATTTCTGCAGGGGGACTTGGCTGGCCAATGTGGATGGAGCTGACAAGGTTGAAGTGATGGGCATGGCAGACAGGACACTGGGTATGCGTGGGCTCTTAGGAGCTAAAGGTGTAGATGCGATGTGGCACAAGAAGGTGACATGGGGACAGTAGAGGATATTCGGTGACCGAACAAGGTGGGGGGAAATAAGCTGAGGCGGAGGTGGCTAAGAGTGCAAGATAATGAAATGGAGGATACGTGTCATCGGGGTCTGAGAGGCAGAATGACAAACATAAACGCCCCTTCCCCAGGCCTCCTTCTCGATGACCAGGCGCCAAATCCGTGGGCCCGATTCTGGGTGCTATCGGAAATTCGGGGTTCAGAGTTTCAAAGTGCAAGAACTAAGGGGTGCCAGCTTCCCGAAATCCGATATCCGATATGCGATGAGCTCCACCTCTATGAGCTAGCCCCTACTGGCTAGAACACGATCCATATGACCTGTCTTCGTGTGACCGTAGCCAAATCCTCCATCGGAGTTTCAGCGTTCACGATGACACAATGTTTGTGTCCACGGGACTCACGATTTTTTGATTGCCGATGCGCCTTCCGTGCTAGCCCTTTGACTAGGCCCTGGTCCAAGTGACCACTACCATATGCCTTTTGATCCTACTCTCCATCGGGGTTTCGCGGTTCGCACTTTTTAAGTGCACAAATCACTCGTCCCCAAGATCCCCGATATCCCGATGGCTTCCAGTTCCCTGATGGGCGCTTCCCTGTCGGGACTTTCCTGCTGACGCCGATCTCCCGCCACGCGTCCTTTCCCAGACAGACGATCTAGATCTCTTTCGCTGCTTCTCATGTCCATGATCAGGCTCGCTTGCTTGACTCGGGCCCCAAACAAATTTCTTCTATGTGCTGCACTTGGGCACTTATCGCGCAATCCTGCAGACCTGCATACCTTTTTTCCCCGATACCACAATTGTTGCTAACATGAATGGATCTTGAGACTCCCCTGGACATTATGCCTCAACAGAAAGGGTAGAACCAATCAAGCTATCCCTCCAGGCTAGCAATATCCATTTAAGTGCATCACACACACACACACACACATACACACACTTAATTCAATTTGGTTTATAAAGTATCCTATTATCATGCACTTAAATCAATTTGGTTAGTTGAACATGTGTTTAAGTTCTTTTGATGATGAAGGGAAGACAAATCTAGGAGGTTAAACACCTTCCCTATCTCTCACACACATAAGGGCTTCACACCCATTGAGGTTTGAATATGGGTTATTTGCATGGCGACGCCTTGTCCCAATCACCAAGCCACAACTTGACACACACACAACTCAACATACACATACACCCCCCCATCATAGATCATTTTCCCCAAGGAAAACCTTGTGGGGAAACCCAAAAGATGCTTCCTCACATTCTTAGATGACATACCTAGTAAACTTGTTGTCGTAGACTAGTGTACCTTATACAGGGGATTCTACTCGAGTACCTATTGGTATTGAACTAGCCAAATCCCTAGCAACATTCGTGACAATCGATTAAGCTAACCCCTTGAGCTACATGCCAATGTGGATCCTTTTTAACTCGGGGTCCATTAAACACTAAGAGACATACAAAAAAATTGAGATGTAAAACTTAATTGGGGATATTTTAAACACCAATACATCTACATCTCAATTTATTTTTAATCACTCTCTGTACTTAATAAATCAAATTTAAAATAAATCTATGTGAATGATTATTATTTTTTTATATTTTTATATTTTTTATATTTTTTAACTTATTAAAATTATCCACCTATAAATATAATAACATTTCTTCCAATAGAATTTTAAATTATATTTTACTTCTTTTAATATAATTTGTATTTTGCAATTATTATTTTTAGTTTAAATTTTTATATTGTTATTTAGTTACATTAAAGGAAAATGCATTTTAACTCAAAATTTTATTACAAAACTTTAAATAAAATACACCACCTCTTTATATTCATAATTATTAARTTYACACTAAACAATATAATAATTAAGATGCATTGCATCTTAATATTCCTAATTATAAAGTTTTCACGCTAAAGAATATAGTATTCTTAACTATAATATACAACTTTAAATATCTTAAATTGTGAGATGACAAATTTCAAAAATCAAAGGCTATGCGCAAACATTTTTTAAAATGCACAATGTGGATTCCTAATCAATGCGATGTTATACTAATGTTGTTTGTTTTTTGTTTGAAGGCAAGGAATGCCATGCGCATCATGGGTTGAAAAGAGAATATATTAATTAGTTAATTTTGAATCTGTTTTATAAAAAAATTGTTTTAATATTATTGATATTAAATTTTATTTAATTAAAATTCCAACTACATCAAAATCGAAAACAATATTTAACTTAAATCAGAAAATCATAATTCAATAAATTTACATATTATAATTATTTAATTATAAATATTGTATTACCTTATTAAATTTACATATTATAATTATTTAATTATAAATATTGTATTACCTTATTAAATTTACATATTACAATTATTTAATTATAAATATTGTATTACCTTATTAAATTTACATATTATAATTATTTAATTATAAATATTGTATTACCTTATGTTATAAAAAAACAACATATATTTAAGAGTATATTAAGACTGGCCATTTATTCCACCACATGTATGGAAACCAGAACAGGTAGTTGACTTTGTGCATAGACTAGAAAGCGATACACGTCTGAAATCAAAATAGCTTGCCACTTGTTCTGCCACATGCATGGAAACCAGACCAAGCGATTGATATTGTTCAATGACTAGCTAGTGAACCAGAGTTTAATGGCAGGAAAAAACATTGTAGCTAAGACCAGAAAATTAACAACAAAGAAGTTAGACATGAGGCGAACCTGGGTGCCCTTCTTGGCAAACTGTGAAGGCATATGGTTGGCAGCATGTCGGGCAACATTTCTTCGCAGGCTCGCTTGACAAGGAATCAAACATAATATCCAGGCACTTGCTGAGGGTGCTCTGGTTGTGCAACTGCTCGGCCAAGTCCCTCCTCATCTCGAATATGAGGGCCAAATGATCCTCCGTGAGCCTGCATGATCTGGGTGGGTCATGGCTATCCCGAGTCGGTTGCATTGACACTTTTTTGTGTAATTCCCTACTGGGTGGGTCATGGTTGTCCTCCTTGTTATAGAATTCACACCATTTGATCCCTGGGTCTTCCGCGTTGGGGTCGGCGGAATTCTCACAGCATTCCGACATCAGAGGAGGAAATTCCCCTTCTACCAGACAACCTGCCATGACCAACTTTTGAGAATTTGAGGGGAATTTGATGCTTGTTTGTGTCATCTGTTCACCGACGGTATCCTGCAAGTTATGAGGAATCTCCTCCTCCACTATGCATCCTCCATAGGTTGGCTCTATAATAGGCGAGTGAAACTCTGCCTGGGCATCCATGCCCTAGTTTTGATCAGAGTGGGGAGAGTGGGCTGAGCTGCTTCTTGGAATGGGAGAGAGAGAGGTCGATCCAGTGCGTTGGTGCCTGCCTACTTGATTGTAGTAGGCCAACCCACGCTTAGATTTGCCTCTTCCACGAGGCATGGCGAAGTTGAGTTCGTGGGGGGAAGAATTCACAGTGGAAAGGCTAGAAATGCTTGGGATGGACAGAAGGAAAATTACAGAGGCCCAGGAGACCCAAAGCTTAACGACCAGGGGAGAATGAGAGACTAAGGACGAAATCTAGAGATAAGGGAAACAACGGGGAAATACCTGCGTCATGATGAGTGAGGTGATGGCTAAGGAAGCTATGAATGCCAGAGTGCTGTGGGCAGGATGCATCGTACTAGTACCGGTGGGCCAAACTTGAAGCACCATTAGAGCTGCTGAACTGTCCCAACGCACTAGGTTCTGGCCAGAGTAAATGCTAAGCATTTCGAGTGATCGGAGGAGGATGCTAGCAACGATGGACTTTAACTTCCCTTGTTGCCAACACGCCATGCGACATACAATCGCCAGGTATCACCCCATCCGGGGGTTTATTAATTATTTTATACAAATCATAATTCAATAAATTTACATATTATGATTATTTTAATTATAAATATTTGAATGTGTATATTTTCACAATTGATCATAATTATAATCAATTTTTTTGGAAATTATTTAAGTAAATATTTTTGAAATGTAGAACATTTCAAAAATACACTTTACTTTTTTTTTCCACGGGGAAGTTTCTCGATTATATACAACAGTATACAATGTTTTTTTACACAACAACATTACAATATTCATCCCGAAGACTCAGCAAGGTTTGATCACAAGACCTCCTCCCAACACTTGGAGAAAGGGGCGCTTGTCTATCGACTGAGTTGTCTCACAGGACTACTTATTATAAAAATAAAAAAAACTTAATGATAAATAAACTGTACACTATAAAGTTAAACATTTCAAAAAAATATTTACACAAATTATTTCAATTTTTTTTAATAACAATTATAAATATTTATGAATTTGAGTTAAACATTTCAAAAAAATATTTACAATTTACAATAATAAAAATTATAAATATTGATATAATTCATAATAGATAACATCAATGATGAAGATCATATTGATTAATGTTTAATGTTTACTAGTCTATAACGTCGAAGTCATCACATACATATGCACGGGAGAGACGTGAAGGCAACCTAGGTCTACTTCATGAACTCATCCCATACTTATGGATTACATAGAAGTCAACTAAGTCCGCTTCAATGAATTCATCACATAATTGCGGGCCTCATAACTTTGTAGTTACCCCGGGTTGGCTAATGTGGTTAAGGCCCTCTCTGTGTTTCAAACCTTAATTTGTACCCATGGTGATCTTATAAACCATACAAAGTTCAACTTTACAGTGATTGAAAAGGTTAACCAAAAGTAAGATTTTTTCTTTTTTTTTTCTAAATCGGCCTGCTTTCCTTTATTAAAAAACAAGTTCATAAATTTTTATTTAAAAAGTTAAGGGAAAATATAAAATATTAATATTAATTTTTTTTACAATAAAAAAATATTATTAGAATGATAATTAATCATTGCTATTACATTATATAGATAATATTTTTTTTTTTTTTAAATCTTTATTATATTTATAATGAGGTAGGGTATTGGATAATTCGGAAAATGATTTGGGTTGAAAGAATTTATTATTTTTAAGACATCAATAAAGTTGAAAATGAAAAACACTTTGTCTTAAAATCTTTTGAGTACATCCACATTAAATCTCAGTTTCAAAACTTTCCTAACTTTTAATTCATCAAAATATGATGCTTGATTTTAGAAATTTTAATTGCGATAGTGTCATTTCTAACATTTTAACTCATCAAACTATACTATATACTATGATGCTTTAAGAATGTTTTTTTTTAAACTTTTTAAATATAATAATAAAATTTTATAACAAATTAACTTATCCTTTACTTAAAATTTGATAAACCAAAATTAATTTTAGCAAACGTTGAATAAAGGAAATATGGGAATCACAATTTAAAAAATAAAAATAAAAATTAATATATAACTTTTTGTTGTATAAATTATTTTGAGTATAAATTTGTAATTACTCTGAATTCTTTTAAATTAATAAATATAACAAATTATATTTACTTAATAAAAAAATTTGAAAATAAAAATATTAAAAATGATTTAAAATAAATTTTAATAAAAAATCAAAAAATTAGTTTTAAATAAATCTTAATAAAAAAATAAACTTAAAAACTTTTAAAATTATAATTTAAAAAACTATAAAATTTCATAACAATAAAAAAAAAAATACAAACACAACTTATAATTTAAAAAATAAAAAAATCAATGATACAGAGTGAGATACAATCCTTTACAACTAGAACCATACCAAATGAATCCCTTAAAAAATGAAAAGACATGAGTGAGACACTTCATATCCAAAAGAAAACAAATCCTTTCGAACCTGTCAAATGAATCAAAACAATTAACATCTTTAGATTCAATCAATTTCCAATCAATATGCTGAAAACTGAAATACTAAAAGCCTATCAAAATATATGATTCTTAACAGGTGGTGAAAAATAAAGTAATTCATCGAAAAACAATGTTGTAAAGTAGCCAAATCAATCTATAAATCATGACTCGAAAAAATTATAAATAACTCCTTATAACTTGGAATGTGCCATATAAGAAGATATACCAAACTTAGTTTCAGATTCCATGGTGTTGCAATACCATTGAACCAATCCAAAGTTTTGAATTTTGATGCTTTTAAAGGTCATCCATGAGATCACCGGATGTTTCCCAGGCCTCTCACTTTGCAAACAAACAACATATCGTTTGATTCTTTTGGTTATAAATAATCAAAGTCGGCTGTCATAGTTAATGGTGGTCTCTCGTATCCATCCATCGCCCGACAAATTCCACCTTGTTTCGGCCCCTCTGAAGTGGTGGGCAGACAAATCCTGAACTGGGACATTCTGATCTTGATTCTGTGAACATTCCTGTGGAACAAATTGGCCCGTATTTGCATAAAATCCTGTCACATATTCGAATAAGGATCCATACGGATTCCCAATATATAAAACAGTGGCATTCGCGGCTTATGATAAATGGGTAGCTCCGGTTCGAAACTGGAGAAGGCCCTAGGCGATCAATTCCCCGAGGGCGAGCGGTATTTCGGCCTGGAGAATTTCGGCAATACCTGCTACTGCAATAGCGTTCTTCAGGTATGATTTATGTGTTTGATTCATTCGAATGAAGTAAAATTAATTAAGCTGGGCAAAATCCCATGTGAATCATCCAAGATATTAATGGCATTTGAGCCTGTGAATTTCTTCTAGGTTTCAGGGGGTCTCTTTTCTTCTTGTACATTCTGTTAGATCCATTGTTGAGTAGTGGAAGTAGACTGAGATCGAGAGCCCCATGTTCTCCTGCGGTGTTGTATGTGACTTAGGTTGAATTCAATGGATTTTTCCATGGGATTCAAAACCTCTTGTTGGCAATTGCTATCCCCTGCCACACTGTTTCTATCTCTCGCCCTTCGTGGATCTCGATCCCTGTCTGTGGACCTGTTTTGGGCATTGATTTAATTTCGATGATTCCTGTTTTGGGTATTAATCTGGTATTTATTACTGGGATAGATACGAAATGACAACTACTTCAAGCCAAACTTGCTACGGTGATTTAGGCCTTCTTTGTTAACATTGTGCACATTAGTTTCATTGCGTAGAGCTAGGGTTTGTGTTGTTTGTGCGAGTGAACTGATTTCATGGGATTTGATTTGTGATCATTTGTTGGCGATTACAGGCCATTAGAATAAACCTGGTCGTCAATAGATCAAGACTATGTATTGATCTCTAACTTTTGCATATTGCAATTGGGACAGAATCACAGACTTTTAGTATTTCTTGTACAATCTTAGTTTAGTTTCTGTTCGTGTTTAGTCATATATCTAGTAGGAATTTGTATCAGCAGGGAGCCGTGACAGCCAAAACTGCCTAGGTGATTAAGGTCCAAGTTCCCCAAGATATCTGCACATGTCATGCTGCTTGGTTGAGTTACTCCCTACCAGTTGGCGAACCCAGACCCTATAGTGGAAATGACCCTTAAAGCTTATTCAGAATTAGTCAAGGTCTTGCCTTGCTAGTCAAATTACATTTTAAATGTCGTTTTCCTGATCAGGTGTAGAGTCTGGAAACAGTATAGAATTTTGACATTTTCTGTGTCTTGCTCAACCTGTCTTGTATCACTTGCGCTTTTCTTTTGGTTAAATTAAATTGTAGGTTAAGCTTTACGTTTTTCTTCTTTTCTCAGAAGTTTTGAACCCTTTGTCACTATATATCACACAATCAGTGTAGCTCACACAGGAGCTCTATGGCAGAGAACATCTTTATTGGCTATTTATTGCCATTGGCTAAAATACTTCTGCCAAAAAATAATATGTTAACTATCTAAATTTCTTTAAATATTTGCCAGATTATTCCATGTTAAATGTCAAGACTTCAACAGCCATTGAATTTGCATGATGATTCTGTAATTTTTTCTTTTTTGGTTTGAAATATTCTTTGCTTTAAAAAGGATATTTATCTATATGTTAAGATTCTGCTGTAAGAGCTTACATAGCCATTAGCCATTACAAAATTTTATCTCTGATATAGAGGCCAGATTTTTATCTCTATCTTCTAAATCGATCTGCCTGAAGATATGATAATCACAAAAAGACATCCATAGTGCTAACAAAAACTACTGAGCATACGTTACATCTGTTGCTATCACCAAACTTGGCTTCATTGATGCCATCTACAAAACCTAGGCTAATCATGACCATAAATAACACTGATCACCGACCAAAAATGATTTAAATATAAGTCTATATATAGACAAACATACGGTACCAGAGCTGCAAAAAGAAAACCCAGTTTACTCGTTTGACGGGCTGGCCTTATCATTGTGACTGGTTGTTGGAGGAAGCTAACTATTGGGTATTTCTTCTTCGAAGAAGACATGAGACTTATGTTGAGAAATGTAGCTCGAGCAGGAACTTTTTGCACAGGTTTCAGTGTGAATGTGCAGGAAGTGGTTTGAGACATTTCATTGGTGACCACTGCGGAAAAGTGGTTACTAATTCTATTTTGTAATTCACTTGGGATAAAGTGAAATATCTTATGTTTTTCAGTTGAGTCTAATAAAGTGCTTTTAATGCATTAATGACTTAGACTAGATTTAATCTCAACTGTACATCTCAAAATTGGATTAGAGTTTCAGAAAAGCATAAATAAGACAAGATAGAGAGGTATTGTCCACAGTTGAATAGTTGAGTAGGTTGAATGACCAGAGGAGAGAAAGCAATGCACGGCAGGAAGAGGATCGATTTGCAGGTTTTCAGTAGGTTGAAAAGGCAGCCATACAGCAGTTCTGTAAAACGACCATACGCCAGCAGTACAGTAGGCCACATAGGGTCTTTCTTTTTTGTGCAAGGCTGTACTTTTTCTGCAGGCTGTACTGCTCAATTTGAGTTGATTTTGATAATCATGCAGCTGCTGTTTTAACAGCTTGTGGAGATTTCCTTGTAAGCGTTGATTAAGGAATGAAAAGCTGATTTTGAAGGAGAAATTACCTGTGTATGTGTGAAACTATTTTATACTTCTGCTATTTATGTTTTCAGCTACTGTGTGATTGATGCTATGATTTGAAATTAATTTCTGCATTAAATTAAATTCAGCAATCTCTCTATTCAATTGAGATCATAAGGACAACAGTTACCTAGGGTGAGGAATTTTTTAATGGTATCATAGCTTCTTTTCAATTGATATTGTCAAGGGTTTGCAGTGGTAAATCTACCGTTGGAAACAAGGCCTAGCAGTTAGAGGGTTTCAATATTCTTTTAAGGACTAATATTCAGATTTGGGAGTTTGTGCAGTAGATCACAGAGATGGCATCAACTAGCCTTAGATTCAAGGATAGATTGGATGGTGCCTTAAATTTCTTATCTTGGAAAGTTAGGGTTACACTCTTGTTGGAAGAGAATAATCTTTGGGACATCATCAAAGATGCTGTGGTAGAGCCCACAAGTCCGCAGCATTTGGCAGCTCACAAGAAGAATGAAGTGAAGGCCAAGCGATCATGGATTCCATAAAGGATCATTTGATCACTCATATATATGAGAAGAAAACTGCAAAGGATATGTTCGATGCCCTGGTTGGTCTCTACCGGAGTGGGAACATAAACAGAAAGATGATATTGCAGAACGAACTCTGATCCATAGAGATGACTAGATCATATTTAGTTATTAGTTACCTTATGAGGGTCATGCAGATTCATAATCAACTTGCAACAGTTGGGTAGAGGATTGTAGATGTAGAGCTATTAAACATGGCATTGAATGGATTCCCAACTTCACGGGAACCATTTGTCAAAGGTAATTGTGCTTGTGAGAACCTTCCTAACTTTGAAAGGTTGTGGGATGATTGTATCCAGGAGGAGACTTAGATGGAATCAAAGGCCAACAAGAAAGGTGGTGACAAGAACCTTTCCCTATTCAGTTAGACAAATAAGGGCAGAGGTAAAGGACGCAACAAGGGTAAGGAAAAGAGTGAAGAGTCAACCTCACAGCCAGGAAAGAAGAACTTGAGTAAAATCAAGTGCTTCATTTGTCATAAGCATGATCATTATGCATCACAATGCCCAGATTAAAAGAAGGTTAAAAGGAAGCAACATCAGAAGTAGGTAGCAGCTTCTGTAGAAACTTGGATGAATGCATTTGCTGCCAAGTTTGAGAAAGATTTCTTGATGGTATCTTACCTTTCTACTAGCATGGTTCCAAGGAATGCATGCATGATATGTGGATACTGGGGCATCTCGTCATATGACATCAACCCGACAATGATTTTCTAGTCTAATAGAGGAGGACTCAAGAGTACAGGTTGAACTTGGTGATGATGCCAAGTACCCAATAACATGAGTTGGTACTTTTCCCTTCCTCCTCGAGTCAGGTAACTCTTTAGATTTTGATGATGTTTTGTTTGTTTCATGTCTCAGGAAGAACTTGCTTTCAATGTTGGTTATGGAGGATAAGGGCTATGTAGTTGAGTTCAAGAACCAACATGTTCTCATCATATCGAAGGAATCTAGCCCAGATGTAGCACAGATAATAGGGGTAAGGGAAAGCAATCTTATTAACAGGTTGCAGGGTGAACCTATTCGAGCCTTTCATAACAATGATAGTTTGTGCGAATTGTGGCACAAGAGGATGCAACACCTGCATCATAGAGCGTTGCCTATTTTGCGAGAGATAGTCACGGGTCTTTCGAATTCAACATTGAGCAACGTGGAGTATGTAGAGGGTGCACGCTTAGCAAGCATGCCAAGGCTGCTTTCCCAAGTAGCAAGCGTAGGTCTAAGGAGATTCTAGACCTAGTGCATTCAGATGTTTATGGACTGATATCGGTAGCATTGATTTTAGGAAGCATGTATTATGTTTCCTTCATTGATAACTTCCCTCGCAAGACTTGGATCTACTTCCTAAAGACCAAGGATGAGGTCTTTAGTAGGTTTAAGGAGTTCAAACTTCAAAGCATTAGTTAAGAACCAGATAGGGAAGATGATCAAAGTCTTGAGATCGAACAATGGGGCTGAGTATACCTCCAAGGAGTTTGAGGGTTTCTGCAAGGAGGCTGGAATCAAGAGGGAGCTGACATTTCCATACAACCCACAACAAAATGGGGTTGCAGAGCGGAAGAATCGATCCATCAGAGGGGTTGCGAAGGCCATGATTCATGACCAGGACTTGCCGATGTTTCTTTGGGTAGAGGCATGCAACACAACAATCTAAATTCAAAATTGTTGTTCTCACAGGATCTTTGAGGACAAAACATTAGAGGAGGAATTCACTAGTGTGAAGCTAGAGGTGAGTCATTTCTGCATCTTTGGCTGTCCAGTTTATATCCACGTATCGGTAGAGAAGAGGACCAAACTGGAGCCCTCCAACATGAAAGGTTTATTTGTGGGTTACAATGAGACTTCAAAGGCCTACGTGGTTTATATTCTAGAGCAGAGGAAGAAAGCAGTGAGTAGGGACGTAAAGTTTGAGGAAGAATTTGCATCTAGGAAGTCACATGAGCCTATTCCAGTGACAGAGGATGAAGAGTAGGAAGTTTTGAAGGTTGAGCCAGGATCACTAGTGGCTTCCAGAGCAATACAATAACATTTAGGTAAAGAGGAAAAGATAGTAGCCCCTTCCACCTCTGTTAAGAGACCTCGATGGTTCACTTAGACATTGAGGGATGCTCAAGAGTATGTTGAGGCTCCTAGGAGCACATTTAGGGAGAGCATATCTTCAAAGAAGTTTCCAAACTACATGGCATTGATGAGCAACATCATACATTTCGAGCCTTCTAGTTAGTAGGAGGCAACAAACCAACATGTGTAGTGGGATGCCATGGTGGAGGAATACACCTCCATCATGAAGAACAATGTTTGGGACATAGTGCCAAGACTGGAGGGAAAATCAGTAGTGAGTTCTAGGTGGTTCTACAAGATTAAGCATGTCACAAATGGTAGCATTGAGAAGTTCAAGGTGAGGTTTGTGGCAAGAGGCTTCTTCCAGAAAAAGAGAGTGGACTGTCATGTCCCCTCCCATTTAACCCCACTGAAGGAGGGACATAATGGCTTATGGAGCTCCCCGTAGGCCATAGTCCCCAACTAAAGGGGAGCTGTGGGGCTTTAATGGGAACCATGAGGGAAACGACTGGTTTTAAAGGTGTTCATGGGGCAAAGAAAGGGGTAAAAGACCTCCAACTTAAGGGATAAGCCACCATTGCGTAAAGGAAAGGGTAAAAGACCCCAACTTGAGGGATAAGCCACCCAAAAAAGGGGAATCAAGCAAAAAGGGAAACTATATAAGGAGAGGGAGGCTCAATTGAAAAACACACAAGAATTCATATTTGGAATTGTTCCTTTTTGTTGTGGGAGGCGGTTGCCTCAGTTCTATGGAGGGTTGATAAACCCTCAGCTTTGGTTGGGTTTTGGTGGGCTTGTGCTCACCCTAGCTCAACCCTGGTTTAGTCTTTGCATCAACAACATATCCATTGGAGGTCTAGTTGTTGTAGAGAATCGTTGAGGGTTCTGTGGCCATTCTAGAGGACCAAAGGAGGTCGAGCTATTGTTTATGATCTATGGAAGGTTGGGGATGGTGCCTAGGTGGAGGTCGAGGGCATTTAGGACTACAACGAGTTGTCTTAATGTTGTTCTAGCCCCTGCAATGGGACTGAACCTATACTCTGTGACTTGGAGGGGGGGCCGAACCCTGTTTGCTAGCATAGACCTTTGGAGAAGGGGCCGCGTTAGAGCTCTGTTGAGCCGAGGAAGGTGCTGGGTAGATTATCAACCTCGTTGGTCCAGACCATGGACATATTACAATTGACAAGGGAGCAATAAGGAGGAACCAAACCACCGTTAGAAGACTGGCAACTCTAGGTTTTTATTAAGTATTTATGTTGTAGAGATTAGTCAACTCCCAGGATTAATTTAGTATTTTTCTGTTGCAAAAATTGCTGCTATAACAATAACGATTGGTTGGATACTGTATTTTTGGTTTACTAAAGTGGTGACAACAACCCTTAGAGGGTTTTACTGCTGGTTTTTGGATATTGTATGGCTATAATTACTGCTAGTATTATTATGCTACAATACTGATTCTACTCATATGTTGGTTATCTATAAATGCTACCTGGTTATGGTGAAAGGACCGTGTGTTACTGTGCAAAGTTAACTTGTTTGCAAGCGAGTCTAATTCCCTTTTTTCCAACCTAGAAACCCTAGGGATTTTACATGACTATGAGGAGACATTTGCTCTAGTCGCCAGGTACACTTCCATTATGGCAATTATGTCCTTAGTTTCATTTATGGGATGGAGGATACATTAAATGGATGTAAAATAACTTTCCTTAATGGAATCACCGAGGAAGAAGTGTACATAGAGTGGCCTCAGGGATTTGAGGTAAATGGGAAGGAGTCCATGTTTGCAGGTTTAAGAAGGTTTTGTATGGACTCAAGCAGGCATCGAGAGCATGGTATTCTAGTATAGATGTATATTTGTAGAGTATGGGCTTCACTAAAAGAAAAGTAGATCCTAATTTATATTATATATTTGTTTGGATAAATCTGCTTCTTTTGGTGCTGTATGTAGATGACTTGTTTCTTATAGGGTTAGAGAAGCTCATTGCAGGGTGCAAAGTAGATATGGTAGCAGAGTTTGAGATGAAGGACATTAGCATGATGCATTACTTCTTGGGTTTGGAGGTTTGGTAGAGACCAATGGAGATTTTCCTTGGGCAAGGTAAGTATGCAGTTGAGATCCTTAAGAGGTTTCGCATGGAGGACTGCAAACCTATGACCACACCCATGATCACTAATTTGAAGAAGGTGATAGCTTTAGTTTTAGAGTCAGTGGATCCCATGTTGTTTAGGTAGTTGATAGGTTCTTTGATTTAGTTGGTCAACACTAGAATAGATAGATGTTTTGTAGTGAACAACTTGTGTTAGTTCACGGTGGAGCCGAGGCAGGAGCTTTGGGTAGCAACGAAACATGTGCTTAGGTACTTGAGGGGCACAATGGAGTATGGTTTGAGATATATTGGAGACGGTGAAGTGAAGTTACTGTTGATTTTTCTATAAGCTAGGTTAAGCATGAAGTTCATTCCATTTTAGCATTTAACTTAACCATAAACAATAATTTTACAGCAACCAAGATCACAAGAAGAAACACCATGCACAAGAACACAAGAAGTATCCTGGGAAACCCTTCTCAACAAGGGAAGAAAACCCAGCCAAATCCTTTGCTATATTCTTC